>CM028931.1:1981245-2481245 GCA_016801845.1 Polydactylus sextarius | reverse complement strand
ACTAAACAAACAACCAACTAAACAAACAACTAAACAACCAAGTAAACAACCAACTAACTAAACAACCAACCAAGTAAACAACCAAGTAAACAAACAAACAAACAAGTAAACAACCAAACAACCTACTAAACACAGTAAATAACCATCAAACCATCCAAATCTAAATTGTTAAATTGTTGCAGATGATAAAACTCCACATCCTTTGTCTGACAAAGATCAATGTAGATTAAATTGTCAAGAATCATGTCACAGATAACGTTAACGTTTCACATCCACCTGAAATCGCCTCTTCACTCTAACAACCGTCAAATGAGAAACGATCGACCGACGCGTCGACTTCCAGCGTCAGGTCGCGACTCGTTTGCACGCGACTGAAACTAAACACGACAAAGTTACGCGGGTTGAGTCCGTCAGGTGTCAACGTTACGAACGCTTTAATGATCTGAACCAGAAGAATCTTATTAGTCTGTGACTGCTGCTGCTGCTGCTGCTAATAAAACCGCCCCCTTCTCTCCAACCCTGCCTCGTCTTAATATACTGTTAAGTTAAAGAATGACTACAATGAAAGGGGACCCCAGGAGACACAGACACAGAGACGACTGCCAGACACTCGACGGTGCCAAGAACTTAGATGAAAGAAAACCAGGACCCCTGTTTTCAGAATCATAATTTCAAGACCTGGGTTTTCTAAAGCGCCAGTTGCCGTTTTACATTTTTTTCCTCTTTGAGCTCATCATCATACCCGTCTGCGAAGCAGCGACACGATATCTCACAAAAAAAAGAGATGAAGCGCCCAAAGATGTCGAGTCTTTGTTCGTCTGCAGTGACGTTCTACTTGTATTTCACTTTACAACATTAGGTTGTTTTGAGCAGAGTGAAGGTCTTTGGTTTGACTATGTCTTGTTATGGTTTAACACACTACTTAGAAAGTAAAGGTCAACACGGTGAAGACTTGTCTTGACTGTGGTGGATGTTGGACTCTTTTTGGGGCCGTTATTTCTATGTTTTGGAGTTCAGTGATTGGAATTTTGTCGTTCCACTTCTAGTTTGGACCATATAGAGGCTGATATCAAATGTGGCCCATAATGATTTATCTACGTTGCGTTGTTTGAAGATAAATATTGTAAATATCAAACCTTTTTGTTGTTCGTTGTTGACCCAGTTTAGCTTTAACTGGACGTCCACCTCTCAAACGTCACCTGTGCTGCAGTGAAACTTGGGACATGTTGGACTAAATTAAGAGTTTTAGAAAAGAACCTCGCATTGAACCAACGATGAATCCAGCCTTTGAACTGAAACACAACTATTGTCTTCTTGCTCAGCCCCTCGGGACTGACACAAGTACTATCACGAAAACGACAGTACACCCGCCTGTTTTCACTTTCTTCCTCTGAAGAAACAACAAGTTTCATGAGTAAAATGACGCTAAAGCAAAGTTGTGGTCGCTGGATTTGCTGGATTTGTCAGATGCATCTGAAGGAACTGCCAACAACAGGCTATTGTCTTATTGCGCAGCCCCTCGAGGCCTGTACCTGTAAGTCAGGTCCGTCTTCTCCAAACGTCCTCCATAAAGGACGAAGCGTCGCTGGCGTTGTCGTGCGTTAAATGGCAACTTCTTGTTGCCGGGGAAGTCGGGTACGCCGCATCGAGGTCGGTTCCACGTGTTAAAGGTGCCGTTGGATGAAGAAATCGTCTCCTTCAGTAGTTCTTGATCGTGAGGAACCTTTGCTCTCTTCTTCAGGTCGGGGAACTTTTCGGAGACCTGCGATGACAACGACAAGAAGTTCAATCAATCAAAGATTGTAGCTGCAGTCTGACAGACGTTTGGCATCTTTTAGATTCATTTAGTTACAGAGGAAGCAGAGTGAAGGTTTGACTCTTTTTGGGGCAGTTATGTCCGTGTTTTAGAGTTCGATAATTGGGTTTTGGGTCATTTTTGGCCTCATTTTGTTTTCTTCTTTTGCACCCCTAATTTGGACAATATAGGGACCTTACATCCTTGTGAAACTTTGCCAAAAAAAAGGGCCAAATTTGGCCCTGTAATTATTTTACTCTGACTGAAGGACTGAACGGTTGGGAAAGGTCTGGATTCATTGGCTCCATTTGAAGAAGTCTTGGAAATGAGACTATGAGTCTAGTTAGCAGGTTAGCATGCTAGGTTCAACTTAGCCGTGTCACAAAACAAGTTAGCTAGCTTCAAAGACGCTATACGAAGTTTTCACAATAGTTGAATGTGAATTCTTGCGAGAAGTGGGCGACATTTACAAGAGGTTATAATAACTTCAGCAAGCTAACATGCTAGAAGTAAACTGATACTGCTGTTGTTTTTCCACGGTATGTTGTAAGTTTTTTGCTGAACTCTGTTTATGTAAATGCGAGAACATGCCGTCAAGAACCAGTAGGTGGCAGTATAACGTTAACAGCGATGTTGGTGGTCGACCAGTTCGGTTTTGGCTGTGGAGAATCCACCACGAGTTGGAGTAATTATTCATCGAGTGAACCTGAATCCACGTACGAAATTTAAAGTCTGATAAATCAGTCACGCTTGGCGGCAAATTCCAAGTTGTACGTCAGCGTGAATCCAAAAAAATCTGGGAAAGAAAAAGCAAGAAACAGGAAAAAGAAGTGAGCTGAAGTCGTGTGTCTTGGCGTCGTTCTGAGTTTGTTTTGAACCGCGGGGTTAATGAGAGCACGCACTCATAATCAGGTCACTAAACCACGTAGTTTGGCCCATTTAAAGAGACGCGCGGTCCCAAGGTAGTTCCATTATCGTTAATACACCCCCCCGCCCTCCACCTCCGCCACCACCTCCTCCTCCTGCTCCTGCTGCCAGATCCAGAGGAAATGGCTCTGCTCATTTCCACAGAAGCAAATTACAGAGGAGTCGTCCCATCCCCACCTCCTCCATCTGACTCAGTCCCTCTGCCTCCAAACCCAAACCACATCAGCGCCGCTACACTTACAGGGAACCGCTGGGTGTTCTCCTCCCTATCACTGAAATTACGTTATAATTTCCTTTTTCCGGTGGCGTTCAGAGAAAATCTGTGGGAAAAGACATTATCGATATATATTGCGTAGAGATGAAACAAATTACCTCTATCATCAGATCCTATGAATCTTCCCACAGCTCCTCTCTTACATAAGCTCTCTTGGGTTTTTCGAAAAACCGCAGACAAATCGTGTAAACAAAATTTTTAACTTTGGCCTTTTAGCACGTTTTTCTGATCACGACAAGCGGAACGAAATTCCAGTGCCGGCGCTTTTTTTTTTTTTTTTTTTTTTGTTACGACACTTTCTTGCCGGCGGCGCAGGTGCACAGTGAACACATCGTGAGAACACATGGTTCTGGAAGCTCCGGAAATTCTGGAATGTCTTGGCGTTCCGCGCCGGGCATTTAACGTTTAGCATTTAGTGGGTCACTAGAAGGACCACCGGCTGCAAAAAAAAAAAAAAAAAAAAAGTTGGCAGTTGTCATTGTCTGCTCATGTGCATTAACCGTGAAAAGAACCGTGTAAAGAACCGTGAAGAACACGGTACGCTACCGCCGTTTCACAAGACAGGAAATTCCTCCGTTAATTAGAGAAAGCAGCTATTTTTCGCTTGCGTTAGCTTCGCAAATAGCTTATTAGCGGAATCGTTTTGATTTTAAGCACAGTGAGTGATTAATGGGATGTAGAAAGGATCCCGTGAAGAGCTAATTTGCTGGCTAGCTTCTTGGCTACATGCTACGTTTGATCATTAAGTGAAAGTTGTTTTCACAGCAGTTAAATGAAAACAAAGCTACTTTAACATATGGAAATAATCATACTACATTTTTTTTGCTGCTTCCTAGCATGTAATGTTAGCTTCTTTAAATGCAACGTAGCATGCTAACGTGACGTTTTAGGGTGCTAGCATGACAACATCATCTAAAAACCTTCCACTTTTGATTTCCGAGCTCGTTCTTTGCTCCCGTTCCAGTTGCAGCCTCAGTTAAGTGCTCATAACTGAGAACGTAAAACAAAGCCAGAAGGTGCAATAAAACCCAACTGTAAAACCGCACCAATAAACTTGATTTGATTTTTTCTTCCTTTTACACATCCTGTATTTGGTTTCCAGGTGCCAACAAAAAAAACCACATCAACTGAACTGCACGAAGAGTCATGTAACGTGTATTTTAGGTCAGATTTTGTATATTATTGTTTATAGTTTTTACAATAAAGCTAAGCTACAGCATGTCTTCTATGAGTTTAACTTTTTAACGCTATGAGTTGGTGGTGGCAGTGGTTTCCTGTCAGGAACTTTGGTTGTCGTTGCGTAGACGACTTCTTCAGTCTGACCTGCACAACATGTCCTTTTTACATTATTTATGCCCCCAGCTTATGTAGAATAGTTACTCATGTTAGCTAGCAATAGCAATAGCAACAGCACCCAAAAGTTGGCAAACATTTGCCATTTTTTGATACAGTGGAAGCAGAGTGAAGGTCTTTGGTTTGACTATGTCATAGTTATGGTTTAAGGTGAAGACTTTTGTCTCGACTGTGGTGGACGTTGGACTCTTTTTGGGACAGTTGATGATGTTGATGTTTTGGAGTTGAATATTTGGTTTTTGATTAGTTTTGTTGTCCTTTTGTTTTCTTTCTTTTGCACCTTCTAAACTGGGTCAAACTGGATTCATTGGCTGCATTTGAAGAAGTCTCTGTAGATGAGATAGTCTAGGCTCAAAAGAGCAGGGCTAGCAGGTTAGCATGCTAAGTTCAACTGTTCAAAGTGTCACAAACCAAGTTAGCTAGCTTCAAAGATTCTACATGTAAGTTTCCTTAATGGTCCAACATAGTTTCTCGCAGGAAGTAGGCGACATTTACAAGTAAAAGAGGTTACAATACATCCTGTATAGTCAGAGCTACTTTTTTAAATGAAACTGGGTGCTACAGCTGAGGCTAGCTGGTTAGCATGCTAAGTTGAACTGTGTAAAGTGTGCTAGCTAGCAAAGATGCTACATGTAAGTTATCTCAATGGTCGAACGTAGTTTCTTGCAGGAAGTAGGCGACATTTACAAGACTGCTAGCTGGTTAGCATGCTAACTTAAGCAAACTAGCATACCAGAAGTTACTGGTGATGCTTTTCCAAGGTATGAACTTCATTGCTGATGTTGCTAATGCACACAGAGCGCCTTTAATTTCACCTAAATCTATAAAATCTCAAATAATTGAAGGGTGGATGTTTATCCCGAGGGGAGTCACAATCGTGTGTATTGTTGTGTTTTTTTTGGGGGTTTTTTTTTTTTTGCAGCGTCTCCTCCATCCCTCAGCGCCGCAGGACACAAGCCGCGTCGTCGTTCGCAGGTTATAGAGGAACAAAACTCAGCAGGCTTTGAGGAATGTGCTCCAGACGGCAGAAAACAGCCGTGACTGATGGGTCTGGATCACAGAACAAACAGTACGTACGCCTCCCCGAGCGGCCCTGCACCTCCTGCGTTTCACTTTGTTTAAAAGGAGATTTTTAGCTGCTTATTCCGATGCACAAAGCAGTTATTCACTTAGAGCCAGGGGGAAGTTTCTGCCCATGTCCTACAGTTTTCTTGTTTAGTGTTGTGGATAAGCTGAGCCAAGCTGAGCATCCACTGAGTTTTTTTTATTTTTTAAAGCGTCCCAGCTTCTTTTTCTAAGGTAGGAGGTCAGCGCGCTGAAAACAAATAAGGTTTTCTCTTTCTCTGCATCTTATCTGCTCTCGTGCAGTTGAGTTTGACAACAAGAGCCGCAGACAAACAAGAAAAAAAAGAGTCTTATCAAAGAAAACAGAAGCTCTGAATCATATCAATGTAAACCTTGATGACATGAAACTGGTGGAAAACAGCCAGCATGGAATTCAGGCTCTACTTTTGTTTGTTTTTGTACATTTTTATTTACCCAGGAGGAAACTGACGGACCCACATCTACAGCTGAGGACACCGAGTTCGTGTCGTCAGTGTTGTTGATTTATATTTTTGGGTCATGTCAGCATTCAAACCTGCAAACCTGTTGGTTTTAAAAAAAAGAAATATGCAGCCAGATTAGCTGGTACAAAGTCTCAAGAATAAAACTCAATGGTGCCGCCCATTAGCATTAGCATTAGCATTAGCAGACGAGAAGAAATGACGCAAGTTCAGCATCAGACATCATTTATTTACTCGTCACAAGCCTGGGAAAGCAACAGAAGTGTTATTTTTGCTTCTACTGAGGTTAGCATGCTAACTGTTTAGCATGCTAACCTCAGTTGCCTCAGCATTGCTAACAGTTAGCAAAGAAACAACACTCAGCGGCAACAAAAACATATATATTAAGCTTCTCTAAACGGCAGGTCGTGGTTATTATCGAGTGCTACATCATTGAAATTTGCAGCAAATTTGAAATAAACAGGAATTATTTCATGTTGTAGGAACTTTTAGGAATTTAAGAAACTTATCTGATTTTTGTTTTTTTTTTTTTTTAATTCTCTCGTTGAAGGAGAAGTTACGTCGCTTCGTTCGATCGGATCGACGTCGTCGCATCGTATTACGTCAATGGAAGAAAACTGCTGTTCCAAGACTAAATGGAGGTTGAGGTAAGTGATATTAAGTATTTTTACGTTGCTGTGAACACATCTTATGCTACTGAAACTCCAGCTTTTTGACATAAAGCTGGAATCGTGTCTAATATTCATAATAACAACCCAAACCTGTCATTGGCTGATAAATATAGAAGCAAAACAATAGGACAACACCAGAATCATCTCAGGTTTGTTTTAACATCCGGCTGCCTTGCTCAACAGCGTCTGGGTGTCTTTGATGAAGGGGAAGGGATTTGAACTGTCAGTCAAACCAGGTCTAAAGTCGACCTCAGCCCCCCCCCACCTCTACAAAATGAAACGGTTTAGACCTGAAACTGCCCGCTGCTTGATCCCGATCGCAGCGAGGTGAGGCGAGGTGGAGTGTCGGCTTTCAGGGTTGTAAAACTTCAGCTAATTCTAAGTGGTGGGTGCATAAGTGGGGGTGGTTGTCATTTCAAAGGAGTGGGTGGAAAAAAATAGTGGTTTAAGGACTAAAGTCACCCCCCCCAACTGGGTGTCACATGGATTGTCTGACCTGTCTGACCTCCAACGGCCGACTAAAACCCTAAATGTGCCTGATTCCCAACAGGTTTCACGTCAAAAGTTCAAAGTTAAACACAAACAAAAGACTCGGCTTCGGCTAGAACCGTTTTATCCTTACAACAAAAGAGATGCTTGAAATGTTCTTACGAGGGGACAAAAAAAAAAAAAAGTCTCAAAACGAAGGTTCAATCCGCGCCGGAAACACACGCGCGACCGCCCATTAGCATTAGCATTAGCGGACTAGAAGAAATGTTGCCAATCCGGTGTCAAACCTAAATTAATTTACTTGTCAAAAGCAGCGTTAGTTTAGTGTGCTAACAAGCTAGCCCCCGCTAACGTTTCGATGCCAGAAGGTGGCGGTAATGCATTAAAATAGGTTGTTAAACATCAGAAGAAGCAATTTATGCCTCATTACGGTTAATAAACTGACTGTTTATGTTTAAAAATTAGTCATTTTTATAACAAATCTGAAATAAACAGGAACTAGTTAATGGAAAATTAAAAGTATTTATGTTGAATTGAAGGGTTGTAGGTCAGAGGGTTGTTTTCTCTCAGGATGGATGAAACCGTGTCCATGAGTCAACACCAACCAACAAGTTTTTTTTTTTTTTTGTGGTCACGATTGCGTGTTCACGTGTAATTTCAGAGCAGACAATAGGAGATCCTGTCAGGAGACGGTGTGGCGACGTTTGAGAAAGGAAGAAAAAAAAACACACACAAAAAAAAAAACAAGATACCCCGGGGGACAATTAGCCTGTCACTTTCTGCTGAGAGTGCAAGAAAGTCGACGATGAGACACGGGAAAAACTAAAAGCAAAAAAAAAAAAAAAAGCCCGAAGGCCTCGCGGATGCTTCTTCATGTTCGGGAACACGTGAAGGAGTTTGTGATGATGATGATGGAGGTGGGGGGGGCGTCCATTACAAGCATGGACACATCTAGCTTCTGGTTACAGTGATGACAAGATGTTAGAGCGGCGGCGTAGAGGGGGGATCTGACTCTGGTATTCAAGAGAAAAAAACGTGTCTGCACATGGTTCGTCTGAGCAGCGTCTCCAGTCTGACAACAAACCCACCCGCCTATCATACACCCACCACCACCTCCACCAGGTCACTGCTTCAGTCTGACATGACCAACAAGTCCAACTTCACCTTCGTCTGACAGGAAAAAAAAAACCTTTAATTTAATACCTCAGGGGGTGAAGGTGAAAACACTCAACTAGTGTATTTAAACCTGCAGTAGATAAGTTACAGTGATAGTTTCAACTTTCCCTCCACCACTAACCATCATCTGACAGAAAATCCTTAGTAAATCTTGACTGTGATTGGTCGTTGTCAATCAGCGCTAATTTCCTGCAAACATGGACAAATTTGGTGGCGTCCATCTGTTTTTAGAGAAGTATTATTCTCACCTAAAAGTGTCTGCCGGCGTTTAACTTTGCCAAGGTGTCATTACACATACCTACTGCTAGGTGGCGCTATAATAACCAAATGTTTTGACTCATATCTCGAGATCCGTGTCCTCTAGAACATTAACATGTGCCCGAAACTAAACAGCCCAACTTTAATGACCCCTGGTCTCTAGGGGGCGCTACAAAAGCAACATTTCTTTATCTGAAAAACGTCTGAAGCTAACTTCATGAAACTTGGCGTATATGATCTGTACAATATTGTGTAGACGCCCACCAAGTTGCGTGACATTACATCTACAGGGGGCGCTACAGGTGACACAGGAACATAACTTTAAGGAATCCCATTAAACTTTTTGTTAGTTTCAAATTAGTTAGTTTGTTAGTTTCAAAAAGATCTAAGATCTAAACCTACGATGAATAAACAACCAACAAGTGTCAACATAGTTCAGACCAAACAGGAAACACATTAATTGGGTTTTGTTTGTGTCGGATGAGCTAATCGTGGCTAATCTGTTAGTTAGCACGATCGTCAGCGCAACTAATTCTAGCAGGAATGATCCCATTGGCTCTATAATACTAAAAACATTCATTTCACCTTTAGGTTGAACTCAACATTATATACAGATATAAGTTGTATAAACGTCTTTTCTGCCGTCGGAGCAGTCGATGCTAACGGTCACTCACCAGTAGCTAATATCATTCATTGTTGTTTTTATGAGACCAGAAGTTATGACTATCAGACTGGACGCTACAGGGCAGGGGCTAGCCGGTTAGCGTGCTAGCTTCTAATGACTGCATTTGATGTGATAGCAAAAACTTGCATTGTTCCCATCAGAACCCATAAGGTCCAAAAGAGTTTTCTTTGATATACGACAAAGATTTGAGGCTGAGAAAATTTGATATTTCTTATAACCTGTCGAGCAGAATGAATTGCGTAAACACAATATTTGTTTTGGGCAAAAGGGCAACAGGAAACCAATAACCTGTCGAGGAATGAGGATTTATCAACAAGGAAATGATAAAAAAAAAATGTTTCTGGTGATAACGGATGTTGCTTCCAATGAATCCTTAAAGTTTACGCAAGAAACACAAGTAGCGCCTGGAAAAAGTCAGCAGCTTTTCTTTTTTTTTTTGTTTTTTCGTCCCTTCAAACATCCGACAGAAACTGTCTAAACCTAATAAGAGTGAATCCGCATGCGAGGAAGTAAGTCATAAGTGAGTGTTTACTTGAGGAGACAGATAAGGTTTCAATTTGAAGGGTGTGCTCTCGCTGAAAAAACAGAAACAAAGGAATTGCTTACGGTGCGAGGGGATTTATTGTGGCAGATAGGACGGGAGGGGGGATGTGCAATTTTTCATCAACAAATGCCTCGTTATCCCAACTTCTTAATCTCCAAATCCGATATATATCATCAGTAAATCGGAAACACCCGGCAGTGGAAGGTGATATAAACCATCTGGGCATCTGTTTCAATCTCTTATCTTCTCTTGGCTCCTCCGCTGAGTCTTCAGACTCTGGGATCTTGTGGCTACGTCTGGCTGTGGGATGACTTACTGATGATTTCACTGATGAGTGTGATTATATTAATGAGCGCGCAGCTGCAAGGAAGTAATAGCTACCATGCTGTTTTTATCTCCTCTTTAAGCTTTTTTTTTTCTTTAATTTGACGTTATTTGAGCCGACAGAAAGGAAAAGTCAACATGTCGGTAGTTGAAGTCGGGACATGGAAGTCGTATGTTTCTAAAACGTCACATCTGGAGCGACACCTTTTGTTGACCCGACGCCACCTTTTTTTTTTTTTTTTTTACATTTCAGCCGCACTGCTCGGCGTCAGGCAGCACTTTGATCCACACTGAGACGTGTCAGATTTTGGATGTATTGCTATTTAATACGGTACAGACGTCGACGGGTCCCTCGTGATGAACCGTCAGAGAACCTCTGTGCTTTGTAGAGACAGAGAAGAGAAGAAGAAGCGGTAGAACAACTAGATGAGAAGTTGGAGCTATGGTTGTAGTAGAAGAAGTACGGACCTTTCAGTAGAAATGCGCCCGTTAGCTCCAAAAAAAACGAGTGTTGTTGGGTTGTTGGAATTGCCCCGATCAGAAAGTTTTCTGATCGGAAAGTCGTGTCAAGCCGATACGATACTTGACCAGTAGCAGCTCAATCAGATGTGGCCACGCCTCCTCTTCATAGCATTAAACCAGGTGCAACCAGGTGTTTAGCCAGTTAGCTATTTAAGCGACTAAGCTAACCCGTGTTTGAGCCACGATTGGTCAAGCAGACGTACATGTCTACTTGACCAATCAGATGTTACCACACCCCTTATTTATAGCAAAAAATAGCTAATTTATCACATAAACAACCTAAAATTACAGAAACATTGATGTGTACTTGCTAACTCAGAAAAAGGGCGGGGCTTGTGAGTCATACTGCAGCTAACCACCAGGGGGAAAACTACATGTTTTGACTCTTGGGAACTTTTCTACGTGATACTGCTGTAGGTTACTTGAAACATGGTGTACACCTGCAACCAGGTGTGTAGCCACTTAAGCTAGCACATAAGCTAGCACTAGTTTAGCTCCAGCAGAGCTAAACTAGTTTAGCTCCAGCAGAGCTAAACTAGCTACTGTGCTCCACAGTTGCTTGAAACATGGTGAACACCAGGTGTGTAGCCCATTAGCTACTTAGCTAGCTAAGTAATTGGGTGGCTACACAGTAGCACGGTAGCTAGTTTAGCTCTACTGGGAGGTGATACCTTCATTCTAGACCCATCTCTGTCTATCAAATATTGAATTTCTCACATTAACAACCTAAAACAAGTCATGTATTTGATCTGGGTTTGCTAACACAGAAAAGGGGGCGGGGCTTATGAGTCTACTGCAGCTAGCCACTACAGCTAGCCACTCTGCAGCTAGCAACTAACTAGTTATTTTGACTGGAACATTGGGTAATTTTCCTATTGGTTGCCTTTTAGCCACCTAGCTACTTAGCGGCTGAGCTAGTTTAGCTAGTTTAGCTACCCAGGAAGGTGATACACTCATTCTTGACCCAACTCCATTTGCTGGCTTTGACTCATTTCTCAAGCCACTTAGCCACTTAGCTAGTTTAGCTCTACTGGGGGGTGATACCTTCATTGTTGATCCAGCTCCTGCTGGGTTTGACTCATTCCTCAGGGCGCCTGCCTCTGAGATGTAAACTCAAATATTTTGACTGCGAACGTCTCTGGCCGCCATCTTTGTTTGGGTCGAGAGACGGAGACGCATTTCAAAACGTCGTAAATTTAAACTTTCCTGCCAAACTCTTGATTGAGTCAGCGCAGTCACTTCAACTGAAAATACACAAGTTTAAACCCTCTTGCTCGTCCTCAGCGTCCTGCTGACTAACAAATAACATCATGATTAACTCTACAACCCCCTCCTTATTGTTGTGTCTCATCAACCACTCGCAGCTCGCTGCAGCTGTGACCTAGTTCTGCTCGATGGGAACCGTCGACCGACTCCGATGTCACCTTTGCTCTCACGGTTCCCGTCGACCAATCGCTTCACCCGGAGACATCGACATGACGGGACAAAACAGAAACGTAAGCCGAGGGACTCAGACTTTATTGACAAAAGCAATATTCAAACAATTTAGTTGTTAACCCCCTCCCCTGCACCCTCTCCCCCAACGTTTACCCCAGACTGAACACCGAGGCCTGTCCAGGCCTGTGTAATCACTCACTCTTTTGTCAACAACACGGGAACAAATTGACAAAACGTACAGATTAGACTCACGCGGTGAAATGACCGTCGGACATAACAAAAAGCTGTCGGACCAGGTGCGACGCAGCTCTGATAACATGCCGGTGTAAAAAGCTACGCTACAAACGGGCTCTGATTGCCGTGAAATAAAGCGTGGAAAAGAATCAGAAGTCGATGCTAATGAATCAACGCCACGGGAGCGCGCCGACCGATCAGTCCAAACGAGGCGAAATTATCCAGTGATTTAAAAACAAGCGGGCTAACGTCAAGCTAATCATCTCCCGACACGTTGGACTGTAGCCAGTCGACGGCTGGAGGTAGATAATCCTTCACTGCACGCTGCTTTGCAGCCGCGCATGAAGGAAAATCGCAAACTCAGGCGGATTAACTCGATCCTGAAACTTTAGATGCTGAATTTTTGAATTGTTTGAACAAGTTAAAATCTTGCATTTCGACACGTTTTTTAATTTTTGGTTCAACATGACATCAAAGGTGCTATATGTACCTTTTTTTGCTATCGCTGCTACATTAGCGTTAGCAGCCGTCCAGCAAAAACACTGGGATATGCCGGGAGTCGGAAAGCAAAGCTAGCATTAACTCTTCATCTCTTCTACTGATTCTACTGGTTAGCATGCTAACCATTAGCCCAGCTAACATCACTGCTACGTTAGCATTAGCAGCTGTATTTTAGAGTCCAGCAGAAACATTGTCAGGAAGAGTTTTTAATCACTTCTACTAAAGTTATACTGGTTAGCATGCTAACCAGTTAGCCACCACTTGGCTAATTTATATTGTTTTAACAGGTTCAAATCCTGCATCTCGATACAGTTTTTAATTTTTGATGAACATGACTAAAGTGTGCAATTATACACAGTTATAAAAGTTTATGTAGCCGTATCTTCGTATTAAAGGTGCTACATGCTATCACTGCTACGTTAGCATTAGCAGCTATTTACTTACAAGTCCAGCAGAGACATTGTGATTTCCCAGGAGGCAGAAAGCGACACCACGGCAGCTTTAACTCTTGTTTTGCTGTTATTCTAACAACTTCTACTGAAGCTAGCATGCTAACCAGTTAGCCCATGCCCATGATATCACTGCTACGTTAGCATTAGCAGCTGTTTATTTAGAGTCCAGCAGAAACATTGTGATTTGCCTGGAGATGGTAAGCAACACCATGCCAACGTTAGGTCTTGTTTTGCTGCTATTCTAACAACTTCTACTTGAAGCTAGCATGCTAACCAGTTAGCCCATGCTATCACTGCTACGTTAGCATTAGCAGCTATTAATTTACAAGTCCAGCAGAAACATTGTGATTTGCCTGGAGGTGGAAAGCGACACCACCTCCTGTTGCTGCTATTCTAATGTCTACTTGAAGCTACATGCTAACCAGTTAGCCCGCGCTCCAGCTAACCCGTCTCTTTACATCTCTACATTAGTAAACGGTGCATATAGCAGCTTTCAGCGGCAGTCACAGAGGGATTTAAAATGTCGGGTCCTCCTCTACTGAAGCATAAACTGCTTCACTTCACAAAAAACCCCCGGTCGGCGGCGTGAATCGAGTACGTTTGTTGAATCAACTTGTTGTGTTAGCGACCGAAGCTGGCGGGCTGTTGTGGTAGACCGGCTCTGGCAGCTCGTTGCCAACTCTCCCTTTAGCTACGTCAACAAACCTCGTAGCGGCGACTATTTCTACACGGTCGGTTTGTCTCGACTCTCTGACGTCGACGTGTTTATTTCTCTGTAAACTACTTCTCTCGGTATGTCACGTCTCAAAAATATTTATCGTACCCTAAAAATAAAGAACTTCCTCCGAAATTCGGCGATGTCCCATTTATTTTCTTTTTTTATTCGCGGGAACCGTTTATCTTCCTGCTACTTCCTGTTTGTTGTGATTGCGACTGTTTATTTATTTGTTTGTTTGGTTTGTACCTGTACACAGGACATTCCTGTGTAAGAGCACATCAGCGCTCTCTGTGTAAATAACATTTAAGTGTTTTTATCCCTCCCTCATGTAAATAAATGGAGCGAGATAACAGGAAAAAACAGGAAGTTGCTTCCAAAATAAAAGCGTCTGATCTGTCGTGATTAATAAATTATCGAAGCTAACGAAGCACGCTAGCAGTCTTCGTATAAATAGCAATAAAATGTTTTTTTTTAACCTCTCAGATGTAAATAAATAGGGAAAATTGAGGGTAAAAAGAAAGGAAGTTGCTTCCAAAATTCCAAAATAAAAGCATCTTATCAGAATAAGATTAATAAATTATAGAAGCTAGTGAAACACGCTAGCGTTATTCATTTAAATAACATTTAAATGTTTTTTTTTCCCATCATGATGTAAATAAATGGACCAAGATGGAAAGAAATTAGGGGAAAAAGACAGGAAGTTCCTTCCAAAATAAAAGCAGAAGATTAATAAATTAGAGAAGCTAACAAAACATGCTATCGATCTTTGTTTAAATAACATTTACATGTTTTTTCCACCTCTCAGATGTAAATAAACAAAGAAAGTTGAGGGTAAAAAGAAAGGAAATTGCTTACAAAATTCCAAAATAAAAGCATCCAGTCACAATAAGAGTAATACATTAGAAACTAGCTAAATTAGAAATTAGCTAACGAAACACACTAGCGTTCTTTGTTTAAGTAGCATTTAAATGTTTTTATTTACTTCCTGATGTAAATAATTAGGTGGATTAGGGGAAAAAAGACAGGAAGTAGCTTCCAAAATAAAAGCAGCAGATTAATAAATTAGAGAAGCTAATAAAACATGTTATCGATCTTTGTTTAAATAACATTTATATGTTTTTTTTCACCTCTCGGATATAAATAAATAAAGTTGAGGGTAAAAACAAAAGAAGTTGCTTACAAAATTCCAAATTAAAAGCATCTGATCAGAATAACATTAATAAATTATAGAAGCTAATGAAACACGCTAGCGTTCTTCGTTTAAGTAGCATTTAAATGTTTATATATTTTGTGATATAAACACATTAGGGGAAAAAGACAGGAAGTAGCTTCCAAAATAAAAGCAGCAGATTAATAAATTACAGAAGTGACTGAAACACGCCAGCGTGCGCTGACGCCTCCGTGCCGGGTCCATATGGACGACCCCTCTGTTTTTATGGTGTTGTTGACAAAATGCCTTTAAGACCTGTTATTACAGCTTCCTGCTCTGCACGAGAACTCAGCAACCTTTTTTTTTTTTTTTTTTTTTTCTTTCTTTCTCAACCCAAACACTGAGCTGTCATCCACAACATAACAGGTCAAGTTGTTCACTGTTGTCAAGTCATGACTGTTTCCAGATCTGCTGCTGCTGAGCAGACAAAATTTATAAAAAAAAATAAAAATAAATAGTGATGATAGTCATTTCTTCAAAATAAGAGCACCTCACGCGGGGTCTAATTACAGTGACAGGTCAGCAAGCTCCTGCACGCGCACGAAAATAGCCATTTTCTTAATTACAACATAAGTGGTTCTGATTATTCCTGGGAAGGCGCGTGCATGTGTGTGAGTGTGTGCGCGTGGATAGACGGATGGGATAAAGTAAATGAAGAAGAAGAAGAAAAATGAAGGTGACTGATTGTTTTTGAGCAATCAAGCGGTTGTTTTTAATTTGTGGCGCAAAAGGGGTCGCTGATTGTTGCGAGCACGTGCGAATGCGCGCGTGTGCGCGAGGATAAGGTGAATAAAGTAGGAAGGAGAATAAGAAAAAAGGAGGAAGGAGGTGATTATTGATTATTTTTTGCGCAATCAAGCGGATTTATTGGAGGTTAGTGGCGCAAAAGTGATCCCTAATTGTGATGCGCACGTGCAAGTGCCTGCGCGCGCGCGGATAAGTGGAATAAAGTAGGAAGAAGAAGAAAAATGAAGTAGGAAGGTGATTTATTGATTCTTTTTGCGCAATCTAGCAGATGTGATTATGATTATTACTTTTGGTGAGAAGCCAATTGTGATGCGCACGTGTGTGTGCGCGCGCGCGCCTGTGTTTGAGAAAGAAGTGGAGCAAACTAAAAGAACCGGTGCGTTAAAGTCAGAATCGTTGCGCAATTTTGGAAATAATAAAATAAGTAAACAACGTTGAGATCAACTCACCGGTGCCGTTTTGTACCGGCTCGATCCACGCACGGGGACGCATCTCGCGCTCTGGAGACATTGCAGCGTAAAGACGCAGCAGCACACGAGCAGAGAAGTCCGCATCCTCGCCGCCGTCCGGAGCCGTGGTGCACAGTCAGTCAGGCTCGAGGGGGGACTGAGTGTGTGTGTGTGTGTTGTGTATTTATTTATTTATTCATATATAAACATATATATATATAAATACATATATATATTTGGCGCAGCGGTGTGCGGGTGCGCAGATCTGCTGCAGAGCTGCAGGATCAGTGAGGGAGACTCCTCTTTAAATAGACTCTGATTTCTTTGTTCTCTCTCTCTCTACATACTTTTTTTTAACAGCCCCGGGCTGACAATACCAACCAACAACCACGTGACTCTTTAACTCTTTCTCTGCCACGCGCACGTCAACTCAAAACAGATGATGTTAATGATGATGTGAGTTTTTTTTTTTGACAGGAAATGTGCATAATATGTCACATTAAACATCATAAACACCAAAAATTCTTTAGGTTTGTTATAAGAAGAATAAGAATCAATATTAGGATCAACTCTGCTGTGCAGATGTGTGAATAAAAGTAAAAAAAAAAACAAACAAACAAAAAAAAAAAACACAGGAGATTTTCATTTTTTATGGCTTTTTTTTTAAAAACAAAAACCTTAAGAATCAGTTTGAAAAAAACATGTTAGATAAAAGTTTTAAACGTGTTAAACTTTACTTTCTGCCAGCTTCCTTTGATTGAAGCTAACGCTAATTCGATTTGTATCAAAGTCAGAACAAACAGCTGGAATCCGCTAACACGTCCAGATGTTGTCAGCTTTCCTCCTGCTTTGAATTTTCTCCAAAAACTGTAACTTTTTTTTTGTTACTAAAAGCCACAGACGTCCATATTTCATGTAGCATGCTAATGGTAACCAACGGAAAGTCAATATATTATTGCCTTGTTTGGTTAAAGGTGCTATAGACATGTTTTTGCTATCGCTACCTAGCTAACATTAGCATTAGCCACTGTTTTGTGCAGCACTATAGAAGGAACGCTGCAAGTTTAGCATTAAACTTCATTTATTTACCCACGTAGCGCTGTCTGCAGTTGGTTCTACCGAAGTTAGCATGCTAACCAGCTAGCAGCTAGAATCTGCTAACACATCCAGATGTTGACAACTTTCCTGCCGCGTTGAGATTTCTCCAAAAATGCCACTTTTTTGTTACAAAAGCCAAAGACGTAGATATTTCATGTAGCATGCTAATGGTAAACAATATGTAGGTGTTATATATATATATGCTTTTGCTATCGCTACCTAGCTAATGTTAGCATTAGCCACTGTTTTACGTAGCATTATAAAAGAAACACTGCAAGTTTAGCATCAAACTTCATTTGTTTATGCACGCCAAACCAACGTTAATGTTGCTTCTACAGAAGTAGCATGCTAACTAGCTAACATGGGCCCGTCATGTCTAATCCTAAAGAATGCTACCTTGTTTCTTGCAAGAAACCCAGTTAGCTTGCCTCGTAATGTCACTGCAGCAAGGAGGCTAGCAGTGCTAATGGTTATGCTACAGTGGTTATGCTAAGTTGCTAACCTCCTTCTTTTTTTGTGTGTTCACAAAATGGTGTTTTCAACCTGCACAGTTCGATTGCGCTAAACGTTAAGCTAACGCGACATTAGCTTAAAAAACAAACTGAATGTAACAAGTTCAACACAAGTCAATGAGTTTTATAAACATTGCTACCTTTAGTTTTTATGCTAAGCTAGCATTTTGAGTCCCATTGAAGTAGAATTTCCTTAATTCTATCCCTTTTCTCTGCAGGCAGACGCAGTGTCTTGCAAGAAGCAACGTGACGTTCTTCAGGATTTAGATATGTCCCTGAAGTGGGCCCATGCTAGCTGGTTAGCATGCTAACTTCAGTAGCAGCAACTTTGCCGTCGGTTTCCACCTCTGCAGAAAACACTAGGTAAGTAAACGAATAAAGTTTGATGCCAAACTTGCAGCGTTCTTTCTAGACTGTTACGTAAACAGCAGCTAATGCTAACGTTAGCTACGTAGTGGTAACAAAAACATGCACATGGCACCTTTAATACCACTGTAGCAGATGTTTAATTCTCACTTTAGATGGAGTTACCCTCAGGTTGTTGTAGCCACCACCCAGCTGAGATGGTGAGAGTGGGTAGGTTTATTTTTCAAGTCCCAGCATGCACTGCAGCTCCTCCTAAAACCACACGTTGTGTTTTTCATTTCATTGTGTGTGTGTGTGTGTGTGTGTGTGTGTGTGGATTAAAACACACACACACACAAGATATAGCGTAATAAATAAGGTACTGGAATGTTAAAAAATATGAACTGAGCAAAGCTAGCAAAGCTAAGCTAGGCTAACTGCCAATAGCATCATATGATAATACAGGGTAGTAGCATTAGCTAGCTAGTTTGGGACATTACCATTAGCATGATATGATAATAAAGAGAAGTAGCATTAACGAGCTAACTTGGGGTGTTGACATTGGCCTGATATGATAATAAAGAGAAGTAGCATTAGCGAGCTAGCTTGGGACGTTACCGTTAGCATGATATGATAATACAGGTTTAAATGCTCGTGGGAGCCATCTGGTGGCCATGTGGGGGTTTAAACTTAAAAATACTCACGAGGAAAGAACCAGTTAATACCAGTGGTGAGATCAAATGAACCAGCAACACATTAGGATGCACAGACTGTTCAGAAAAAGAAAAAAGACAAGTCTCTGTGAGTCAGTTTGAGATCATTTCTATAATTACAACCACTAATGGCAGTGAAGAATTTAGCTGTGCTTTCCCGTGTAATGGCTGTCGGATGTGAGAACAAAAAAAGACGCTTTAATGAAAAAAAAAATCTTTAAGTGTGTAATGAAAGAGGCTTTAAAAGAACGTCGCGCTACTAATTTCTCACTACGAGCAGACGCGCCGTAGACCGGAGTCGTCCGACGTCAGCGGGTTTCACCCTCTCATTTAAAAGGCGTTAGCGTGTCGGGTGATACAAACACACGTATGTTATTTTTTTATAATACCAGCTTGACGTTTAGACGTTACGTTAGCCCACAGCGCTTATCGACACCTCGGGGTAAAAAAAAAAAAACACCACTAATTAACACATTGTGTCCTGTTTATTAAAATCACAGACAAACCGAAATGTAAATATAACAATTTGTGGTTTTAGGTGGGGCTACACCGCCGTCGCTTCCTTGTGCAGGTGGAGCGACAACTTCTTATCTTTAAATTTACCCATAATGCTCCTTGGTGCCAGATAGGTTTTCTGAGGTCAAGGTTTAGTTTCTATATGGTTTCAAGTTAGTAAACTTCCATAGTATCATGGTATAGTACATAGAAGTATCGCCATGTTTCATGTGAGGTTGAGATTACGCCGCTGATGCTACGTAGCCAAGATGGCGTCACCAAGGGTCAGAAATGTCCATACTATATGTTAATATAATGCATTATACATGGACAATGCTACAATGCTACAAGCTAGCTGCATTTCTGTTGCTTGTCATATACTGTGTCTCAAATGGGATACTTCCATTTCTAGTATTTATGCTAAGCTAAGCTAACTTCACCTTATGACATACATCAGAAATGCAGCTAGCTTTTAGCTACAACATCGTAGCATTGTATATACTGCAGACACTATGTATTTATAATCAATAATCAAAGTCTCACTAGTGCTGGTGTTTGCTTGTTGTGGCTCCATGTTTCATGTGAGGTGCTGATTCAAAACCAGGTCAGTAGGGGGCGCTATAATATATTATAGTCAGTATTAATGACTCCTCCCTTCAACCAGTATCCATGTGACAACTTTTAACCTGTTTTTATACTGCATCTATTTCAACTTCATGTGAATACGTTCACTTCTTGTACACTTCCACTTGCCCCGCCCCCTTTTTGGAGACACGCCCTCTTTTTTCTCAGCAGCCAATCAGCTTCTTAAAATATGAATATTTCTGAACACACGTTAGCTAATAGAAGCTAAATAAACATTTTCTCTGTTTCCTAATGTCAATTCTCCTTCACAGCTTGGTGCTAGCAGGTTAGCATGCTATCTTCACTGGTAAACAGACAGATGCTAATGCTAACGCTAATGGGCGTCCCCAACAGTCGAATGTTTAGCCGATGATTCACCTTCAAATGTCGCTCTAATCTATTTATTTATGTTGTTTTTGCTTCTCTTGAAAGGAAACAGATTAAATTTTGGCAACAATATTGTTACGGTCGATCAACATGATGCAGAATCAAGTGGAAATTGTGCAGTTTTTGCAGATTAATCTGGTCGTTCTTGCTCGGGAACATGGCCACAGCAGTTAGTTTGCACTCAGCGTTTTTTTTTTTTTTGTTCTTTCTCCTTCTGGAAGAAGTTTTGTTGGCGTTGAAGCGACGGTCTGAATATGAATGAAAACAGAAGTCGTCGTTATGTTGTCGTCAGGTTGAGATGAATCCAGCCTGGGGCAGGTTTGTGGCTTAAACTCAAATCAACTGTGTTTTCTGATCAATCACGCTATATATTTTTTAACTCCAGTGTCCTTGATCTCTGGGAATTTTTTATTTTTTTTTTAAAAATTCATTCAAGCTGAACTTTCCACAAACTCGCCATTGTCTGAAATCTGCAAGGCTTAAAACTACTAACTGCTAACTGCTAACATTACATAAACAAGCTATCTCATGCTTCCACACACATGGTACCAATACATTATTTATTTATTTAGTTATTTTAACAAGGTGGCCACGTTCCAACACATGACAGCAGCTCTCAATTAGACAAGAAATTCACTTCACGATGAGGATTCAAGTCGATGCCAAGTCCAATAAAAACACAGGAATCGAGTCCAAGTGACACTGGAGCTAAAAACGCACCAGGAGTTTCATATAACACGCTGATTAAAGTGGAAGGACAATGGATGTAATTTAGACACGGCCACTGTAAAAGCTCAAATGGAAACGTAACATATGGCTCAAAAAAAAAAAAAAAAAAAAAAGCTTCAAGCTGCAGTTTTTCTAATGACCACTAGAGGCTAGCTCCAAGAAAAACCACAGCTAAATCTGTAATGATGTTTTCACTATGTAATTTGGAAACAGGAAGTGGAGCAATGATTGTACATTTAGTTTTAAAGTGACGGTGAATCCAGGCTCTTTGTCACCATGACAACAAGTCAAACTCCCCCTCTAGAGATATTTAACGTTGGTTGAAGTAATATCCAGTTTGACCGTCTTTTGTTTTCACAACCAAATAGTTAACAATGAAAGTAAATGGGGCAGTCAGCCAAACGTATTTAAACTGTCATTTTTTAACCACTAATAAAGATCAAAATATCACTTCACTTCAGCAGTAGCATGAATAGGGTCCCTACACATAAACTGAAGTACTGATAACCAGTGACCTTTGACCGGTGACCAGCTATAGCCACAATCAAATGGATGAGTGTTCCACATCAGCAGATTCAACATTTTCCTGAACAACAGTTGATGTGTCTGTGAAGAGCGAGAAAAATGATGAATCTGCTGATCTGGAACATCTATCTATTCATCTATCTATTTGTGGCTATAGCTGGTCACCAGTCAAAGGTCAGAGGTCGTTTTCATAACAATTGGTGATGAAGCGTGATCCAGATCGTTGTTGTGTAAGTTTGGAAACATCTTAAAACATCTTTCTGTATCACATTTTCTCTGAAGATAGATAGATGTTCCAGATCATGATGAATCTGCTGATGTGGAACAACCTTCATCACCAGTTGTTATAAAACCAGACGTTGGGTAAGTCTTGTAAAACAGTGTTTTTAATAAACTCTGGGTTCACTTACTAAGTTATCAGTACTTCAGTTGATGTGTAGGGACCCTATTCATGCTACTGCTGAAGTGAAGTGATATTTTGAGCTTTATTAGTGGTTAAAAAATGACAGTTTAGATATGTTTGGCTGGCTGCCCCATTTACTTTCATTGTTAGCTACAAAATGGTCAAACTGGATATTACTTCAACCAACGCAACATATCTCTAGAGGAGGAGTTTGACTCGTCATGGTGAGAAAAACCCTGGGTTCAGTCACTTTAAATAAATCTCTGGATGTAAATTTAGTTCTGCAAGATCTGAGATTTCCATTGTTTGTTTACATGGTTGGATTTCTGACTTTTGTCAGCTGTGTTTATGTCAGTAAATGAAGATCATGAAAACAGCGTGGAGCCGTGAGTCGAGGCACGTTCGTGTGCAGATGTTGTGAGGTCGCTGGTATGAACAACATCACGTCTGTGGAATGTCATGTGCTCTTTGCTTTGTTTGTTTTGTTTTGTTTTTATGGGTTTTTCCTTTTTTTTTTCTACCCGAAGCAAAACAATATGCACCATCAGGACGGACGGTGTGCGTGTGATAAACAGGTCGAAAAAGCTTCTATTCAAAAGCAAACCAACAGCTGCTGCTGATCTCAGGCCTGATTTCACCTGCATGAAGATGAGATTGGGACCTGGATCCAACCTGCAGCTGTTCATTGAGGATAATCATGTCATGTTTAAATGGCCTGAACTCTCAAATACGACGAAATAGGTTGGAGAGGTTCATGTTTCTCGTGACGGATGTTGAACTCTACGAGTAACCCGATGAGGAGTCGCGGTTAAAACTCTCCGAAGGTTTTAACGAGGAAACAAAAGTATCTGTTTTCTTTAGTTTGTGCTCAGAAATATTCACTAAAAGTTGATTTTAAAAAAAGCCGGACAACGTGGTGATGAAAAAAAAAAGAAAAGCATGAACTGTTCTGATTGGCTGTTGAGAAAAAAAGGGGGCGTGTCTCCAAAAAAGGGGGCGGGGCAAGTGGAAGTGTATGAGAAGTAAATGTATTCACATGAAGATGAAATAGATACAGTTTAAAAACAGGTTAAAAGTTGTTACATGGATACTGGTTGAAGGATGATGAGTCATTAATATTGATTATAATATATTATAGCGCCCCCTATTGACCTGCACTCCAACTAATCACTAATCACTTACTATCTTGAGTGTGTTAAGGTAACACCTGGATGGTTTCACTCATCACGGGTCAAACGGTTGAGACACTTCTCACCCTCAGTGACGCCATCTTGGCTACGTAGCATCGGCGGCGTAATCTCCACCTCACGTGACACACGGAGCCACAACAAGCAAACACCAGCACCAGTAAGACTTTGATTATCGATTATTAAGAAAAATAAGACGTTGAGATCCTCATTTCCTTTAAGTGAACAATTATTTGACAGGAGACGCGGTGACGTTGACGCTACAAGCTAGCTGCTAGAGTCTTTGTCGCCATGACAACAAGTCCAACTCCCTCTCAAGAGATTTGTTACGTTGGTTGAAGTAAAATCCAGTTTAACTGTCTTTTGTTTTTACAACCAAATAGTTAACAATGAAAGTAAATGGGGCAGCCAGCCAAACGTATCTAAATTGTCTTTTTTTTTTTTTTTTTTTTTTTTTATGCTAAGCTAAGATAAATCCAGATGCTTCACTTGTGTAAGTGTAAGTATGAAAGTGTTTGAGTTAAGACACATGGATGGTTTCCTCTACCCTGTCTAATATACTCTAATACCATACTATATGGAAGCAGCTGGAGTTAGCTTAGCGTAGCTTAAAGACTGTAAACCGGGGTAAACACAGCCGCCATGATTGTGTCAGACGTCATAAACGTCACTAACATGTTATAAACACATCATATTTAAAAGATTTCAAACCCGACTTGTTGGCCGCTTGTTTTTTTTCACATCTTTTCTTTTAAGCTAACATCATGTTGAGCTAACATCACGTTAAGCTAACATCACGTTGAGCTAACATCACGTTAAGCTAACATCACGTTAAGCTAACATCACGTTGAGCTAACATCACGTTAAGCTAACATCATTTTAAGCTAACATCACGTTAAGCTAACATCACGTTGAGCCCAGAGGTTAGAATTAAACCATAAAGATGAGGTGTGTTACTTCTTGTTTTCCACATGTGTTTGATTTTTTTTTTTTTTTTTTTTGGACCTTGACTTGAGTCTTGTTGGTTCTGACATGGGAATTTATTTTGACCTGTTTGTTGGTAAAAAAAACAATGATTTCCCACCTTTTGAACATGAGTAACACGAGTGTTTATATGTGTGTGTTAGCGTGTGTGTCCTCGTGAGGGTTGGTTTTTCACGCTAAGTGAAGCTCGGCTCGTTCTTCCTGTTTGTTTCAGGTAATTGAAAGGAAACAGGCTGTAACTCAACGCTGCGTAACGTGACGCCGATGTTGAAAAGTGCTGACTTTTCTTCGTGGTTGACTCTTTATCTGGCTTTCCTGTTTTTAAAGAATAATTAAGGCTGCCGCGTTTTTAAATTCCCACGAAGGACAATTTGTAATCTACGACTGGTGAGTTGTCACCGGTATTGCTGTATTATTTTCAATTATAATCAATAATCAAAGTATTGGAACCAATCACATTTCTCTTTTCTTTAGTCCCAAAGTGTTGAGGTGAAAACATTCCTCTGCTTTAACGTTACACGTCATTGGAAGTCGTCGCTAGCTGCTACGTTAAAACGACGCGACGAGTTTCCATGACGACCGAATGTCAACAAACAAACAAAGATGGCGTCTACAGACTCATTCACGTCCGTCAAGTTGGTGACGGATTAAAAACTGACAAGATATAAATGTTACAACTAGCATTTGCTAAGCTAACGCTAACATTAATGTTACTGATTAGCGGTTAGCGATAAGTTAGCTGAATAAGTTAAATGTATCGATTAGTTTGTTAATTAAATCGCTAACTTTTTTGACACCTGCATCCTCGTCCTGGTCCTGGTGCATGCTGGGAAATTTCTCATCCCCCTTCTTTAGCCCCGCCCCCTTTTTCCAAGTACGACTTTCCTGCGACGGTAGCCGAGAAATATCAACAAGACGTGATTTGAAGCAACTTCTACCAGTTGTATCTCAGTCGATGTCACTTTTGTTTTGTTTCTTGGTGGCGATTTTTCGATGCTAACGTAAGCTAGCAACTTAGCTAACCTCGTGATAATTGGACGTCTTCTCGAACTGCGTACAGTTATTAAAAAAAGTGTTCACCCCCTTGGATGTTTTACCCTTTTATTGCTTTTTATATTTTGACAAAAAAAAAAAAGGCAAAACAATTTAATGTCAAATTGAAAACTGATTTCTACAAAGTAATGACAGTTGGGGGGTGAATATTTTTTTATAGGCACTGGCAGCTGCAAGGTGGAGCTGCATTTATCTGGTGTTGTCCCTTGTTGCGACCTGTAGTTTCAAGATGGCCGCCACCATTGAGTTCACCAACTCAATGTTCATATAAATGATAAATTTAAAGCCTGAACCAAAAGTTTTTGATCCGTTGATGGAGCTAATTACTAATTAGTGGCGTTAAAAATTGTTTTTTGTTAATAGACAACCTTTAATAGACACTTTAAAACTTTCACGTGAGTGTGATTCTAGTTTTTTTAGTACGTAGTTGGACTTTTGTTTGTTTGTGGACGACACTTTATCAAAATAGCTGCTGTCTGCTGGGCTGGGTGGCTGCAGGGTGGTCTGACGGTCCCACAGATTGTTTGGTCGTTAAACAGAAAAGGTCACAGGTTTTGTCTGTCAACCACCATGTGTCCCTGAACTACACACTGAGCTGTTGTGTTCAACCTGAGGCGTGAATCTCAATCAACGTCGCGGACTGGAGAGTTTAAACCCAAACGTCTACCGAGCGTTGCCTCGGTAACAGATCGATATCAAGTGACTGACTCAACGTCCGCAGTCTGTCTCAGATGAACTGGTCCACATCATCATAGTTAATGAAGGACTTAAGTCAAATCATACGCTTCCTGTCGTTACGATACCTCCTGTTTAAAGTGAAATGTTGAAACCCCCGCGCCGCCACACACAAAAAAAAAAAAAACGTTTCGCCTTGAGAAAACCCATTTTTCATACGTGCTGGTTATGGCTTCGTGTCAGCCGCACGTCTCCAAAACAAAGACCACATGTGTCCGTCTAATGGAAACCAGACGCGTGGATGGAGGCGAACAGAGAAGGGTTTTTTTTAAAAGGCATTAAACCTCGTTGTGTCGTGACCCCGGTCGACCCGTGGCAGACCTCGCCACAACAAAAGGGCCAAAAGGAGGCGAAGGCGGAAAGAAGTGAGATCAAAACAGAGTCAGAGAAGTGTGTCACTGCTGCTGCTGCTGCTGCTTTAAGGATGTTACGCATCAGCATCGACCGCGGTCAAAGTAATGACTTTACCCTGTTTCTAGTTGACGTTAGAAAACGTCAATTTGTTGCAGTTTCTGTGATAAAAAAAGGAAGTTTTCTGTTGTGGGTAGACGATCTTTTTGCATTTCAATGTATTTATACTTTAAGACGATAATCTTTAAAGTGGTGGTCCGGAGTAATTTGAATGAAAGTAAGTGGGGCAGTCAGCCAAATGTATCTAATTTGTGATGAATTTGCTGATCTGGATCACACTTCCTGTTGGTCCAGAGTCTATTTCACCATGAATATGAGTCAAACTCCTCCTCAAGAGATATTTTACGTTGGTTGAAGTAATATCGAGTTTGACCGTCTTTTGTTTTCACAACCAAATAGTTAACAATGAAAGTAAATGGGGCAGTCAGCCAAACGAATCTAAATTGTCATTTTTTAACCACTAATAAAGCTCAAAATATCACTTCACTTCAGCAGTAGCATGAATAGGGTCCCTACACATAAACTGAAGTACTGATAACTTAGTAAGTGAACCCAGAGTTTATTAAAAACACTGTTTTACAAGACTTACCCAACGTCTGGTTTTATAACAACTGGTGATGAAGGTTGTTCCACATCAGCAGATTCATCTTTTTTCTGAACAACAGGTTGATGTGTCTATTAAGAGCGAGAAAAATGATGAATCTGCTGATCTGGAACACCTATCCATTCATGCATCTAATTGTGGCTATAGTTGGTCACCAGTCAAAGGTCACTCTGTCCTTTATGATACCTTTTCCAAACTTATCAGTACTTCAGTTTATGTGTAAGGACCCTATTCATGCTACTGCTGAAGTGAAGTGATGTTTTAAAATTTATTAGTGGTTAAAAACCTCTTTATATTTCGTAACCATATATTTTTTTTCTTGCAGCTGCGGTCGGTTGAGGTTGAAACGAAAACAAACCGTGTTTCATCACCAGGTGAGACTTTAAATCCTCGACACTCACAAACACATGAACTGACTTGAACTTTAAAAGAGCTGAAGAAGAAGGAACCTACGTCCTCTACTGACCTCTGCTGGTGGTGGTGAGGAACTGAGTTGTAGTGTGTTTATCATCAGTAAATTATAATGTTATTTCGTTTTAAAATTAATAAATTTAATCTTAGACAATAGTATTTGTTCTCTTGTAAATTTACAACCATTGGCTCAGAAAATATTCAAATTTTATTCAGATTTATTAATTTAATTTAATCAGATAAATTTTAATATTTTAGTTTGGTAGAAATTACAACAAAAATCACAGGAAATATTCTGGATTTTTACTCATAAATTTAAGATTTTTTATTGAGAGAATAACCTGGGAATTTAGGTCCTATCTCAGAAAATGTATTATATCTTATTTGATCTTATTTTATTTATTTTGTATTATTTTATTATTATATTATATCTTATTTCATTTTACTTTATTTAGTATTTGTATTATATTTTACTATATTTCAATTTAGTTTTATATTTATTTCATTTTATTTTTATATTTTTATTTTATTTTTTATTATGTTATTGTCTTTTATTTTAATTTATTTTATTTCTAGATAGTTTTTCATTTTATTGTTATGTATTTTATTTTTTAATTTAATTTAATTTTATGTTATTATTTTATTTTATCTTATTTTACTTTACTTTACTTTACCTTCTTTTTTAGTTTAGAATTTCCCCAGTTGTCCCTGAACGCACCAGTGTAGCAGTTGGTGTCAGTTAGCATCTTTTGAAACATTTTCTCCCTAAAAAAAACGTTTTAAAACTGGTTTTAAACAAGTTAAAGTCTATAAATATTGAAGTAGGAAGACAAACACACAACTATGGCGGATGAAACCGAGTCTGAGGACAAAGAAAAGTCGTTATATTTGCTACAAATCGCGTATCTGGACGAGCAGTTGGAGAGGTGAGGCTAGCGGGAAGCTAACGGTGACGGAGCTAACGCTACTTTATGTTGGTTTAATTTGGATTAAAGTCTCAAATTATAGCCTCTTCAAAAAGAAAATAATATTTGAAGTTAGTTGAATTAAGTACGTTTTGTTCACCGAGTTTATTTCTTTTATTTAATTATGTTAAATCGTTTGTTTAGCAGGAATGATGCTAGCTATATTAGCGTTAGCATGTTAGCTTCGTGCTTTTTTTTTTTTTTTCAAGATGGCGTCACGACGGTTAATTTTTAATGTAAATTTATTAAACGTGAAATAAAATATTCATAGAAATTATAAGACTTAAATATATATAAATGTAAAGATTTGTGGCTAAATATGATAAAATGAAAATAAAATAAATTATATAATAGTACAAAATAAATTATAAAATCAAAATGTAAAATATGAAATAATAAAATAATATAAAGTGAAATAAAATAGATGAAAATATAAAATAGTATAAAACATAAACTACATTGAAATAACATGATAAAATAAAATATAAAAATAAAATTAAATAAGGTTAAAATAAGATTAAGTAAATTAAATTATATATAATAATACAAAATAAGTTATAAAACTTAAATATAGTAAAATATAATAAAACAAAATAATATAAAGTGAAATAAAATAAATGAAAATATAAAAAATAAAATCTAAAATTAAATAAGGTAAAAATTAAATATAAAAATATAAATAAGTAAAATAAAATATGTATAATAATACAAAATAAATTATAAAAGTGAAATAATATATAAAGATAAAATAAAGTAAAATCAAATTAAATTAAATAATATAATAAAATAAAATATTAAAAAATTAAATAAAGTAAAAAAAAATCTAACAATAAAATTAAGTGAAATAAAATAAATTAAAATGAAATAACAGAATAAAATAAAATATGAAACCATGATTAAATATGGTAAAATAAAATTAAATAATAAAATAAAATGACATGATAAAATAAAATAAATCTTCAATTACATACAGACAATACAACTATAAGGAAAATAACATTAAGAATATAATAAAATGTAAAATTAAGATAAATAACATAAAATTTAACATATAAATTGTGGTTAAATTTTATGTAAATGTAAATAAAATCTGTAAAATATGAATTTAATTGTGATGTATGTTAAATAAAAACAGTAAATTTTAAACAAATGATTAAAACATGAAAATAGCTGCTGTTTAACGTCATAACTCACCTCCTGGTCTTAAACAGTATTTATTAGTTGTTATTTTATTTTATTTTATTTTTTACAGATGTCAGCTGAAATACGATGAGCTTCAGAACCAGAACCAGGACCTGGTTTCTCGCTACGAGGGTCTGGAGAGAGACAAGAGAGACGTGACGGAGCAGCTGAAACGGTCGGTGGAGGCGAAGGAGCAGGAGGCCGAGGAGCTGTCGGAGCGGCTGGAGAGCGGGCGGCTGGCGGCCATGTTGGAGATGGAGGCTCTGAGGAAGCGGTGGCAGGAGGAGCTGGAGGAGCTGCGGCGGGAAAACGACAAACGGAGCTCGGAGAACGAGATGAAAGGTGGTTTATTTAAGGTCACGTCAACACTCGTCGTTTGTTGACACTTTAAAATCGTTTTACGGCGTCGGCAGCTTTTGAACAGACGGGTGAAGTTTGTTCGTTTTGTTCAGGTTCGATATAAATGTGGGTCAGGGGGCATCCGGATTTGAACCGGAGACCTCTTGATCTGCAGTCAAATGCTCTACCACTGAGCTATACCCCCACACTGACCTGGGGTCTGTGGTGTTTGGAGGGTTGATGCTAAACATTAGCGACGCTAAATGTTAGTAATGTTAAGCATTAGCAATGCTAAACATTAGTGATGTTAAATATTAGTGATTTTACGTTGGTGATGCTAAATGCTAGTGATGCTAAATGTTACTGATGCTAAACACTGGTGATGCTATATGTTGATGCTAAATGTTAATGGTGACAGGTGTTAGTGATGCTAAGAGCTGACATTTCTCAGTGTTAGCGATGCTAAATGTACATGATGTTAAGAGCTAATATTAACACATGATCTGATAATTGGTTAAACTGTATAAATGTGGGTCAGGGGGCATCCGGATTTGAACCGGAGACCTCTTGATCTGCAGTCAAATGCTCTACCACTGAGCTATACCCCCACACTGACCTGTGATCTGTGGTGTTTGGAGGGTTGATGCTAAACATTAGCGACGCTAAATGTTAGTGATGTTAAGCATTAGCAATGCTAAACGCTAGTGATGTTAAATATGAGTGATTTTACGTTGGTGATGCTAAATGTTACTGATGCTAAACACTGGTGATGCTATGTGCTAGCAATGCTAAATGTTAGTGATGTTAGGGGTTAGTGATGCTAAGAGCTAGCAGTGCTAAATAGTAGCGATGCTAAATGTTACTGATGCTAAACACTGGTGATGCTATGTGCTAGCAATGCTAAATGTTAGTGATGTTAGGGGTTAGCGATGCTAAGAGCTAGTAGTGCTAAGTACCAGCGATGCTAAATGTTAGTGATGACAGGTGTTAGTGATGCTAAGAGCTGACATTTCTCAGTGTTAGCGATGCTAAATGTACATGATGTTAAGAGCTAATATTAACACATGATCTGATAATTGGTTAAACTGTATAAATGTGGGTCAGGGGGCATCCGGATTTGAACCGGAGACCTCTTGATCTGCAGTCAAATGCTCTACCACTGAGCTATACCCCCACACTGACCTGGGGTCTGTGGTGTTTGGAGGGTTGATGCTAAACATTAGTGACGCTAAATGTTAGTGATGTTAAGCATTAGCAATGCTAAACCCTAGTGATGTTAAATGTTAGTGATTTTACACTGGTGATGGTGTTAATGATGTTAGGTGTTAGCGATGCTAAACACTGGTGATGCTAGATGCTTGTGATGCTAAACGTTAATGATGTTAGGTGTTAGTGATGCTAAGAGCTAGCAGTGCTAAATACTAGAGATACTAAATGTTACTGATGCTAAATTGGAGATGCTATATGTTAGTGATGACAGGTGTTAGCGATGCTAAATGTACACGATGTTAAGAGCTAATATTAACACATGATCTGATAATTGGTTAAACTGTATAAATGTGGGTCAGGGGGCATCCGGATTTGAACCGGAGACCTCTTGATCTGCAGTCAAATGCTCTACCACTGAGCTATACCCCCACACTGACCTGAGGTCTGATATTCAGGAGAAGCTACAACTTTATTCTCACATTATGACTTTTATTCTTGCAAATTTACGACTTTTATTTTTGTATATTCATGACTTTTATTGTGGTAAGACTTTTATTGTCGGAAATTTATGCCTTTTTTTCTCATAAAATAACGACTTTATTTTTGGTTAATTTATTACTTCTGTTTTGTTAAATGTATTCATTTTATTCTCGTAACTTTGCGACTTTTATCTTAGTAAATTTATGAGTTTTTTCTCGTAAATTTACAACATTTATTTTTGCAAATTTACAACTTTTATTCTCGCACATTTCCGATTTTGTCACGTAAATCTACGAGAAAAAAAGTCGTAAATGCACGTGACTTTATTTTTGCTAATTTAAGACTTATTTTCTTAAATTCACGACTTTTATTCACGTAAATTTGTGACATTTATTTAGGACTTTTATTCTTGAATTTCTACAACTTTTATTCCAGTTCATTTACGACTTTTAATACCTTAACTTCCTGTATTGAGTGTTTCAAATTAAAAGCCTCTGTAGTCTGTTGGTAGAAAGGTTTAGCTTGTGTGGCGTCCTCTCGTTGACCTTGCTCTCCTGGTTGACCTTGCTCTCCTCCGTCCAGCGGCGAACGTGGAGCGGCTGGACAAGCGGCTGGCGGCGCAGACGTCCAAGATGAAGTCGATGCAGTCGATTCAGGGGGAGCTGTCCTTCATCGCAGAGAGTCGGCAGATGAAAATGAAGTAGTGTCCTCGTTATAAACGTTACAAACGATAAAACGTCGCTAAATAAACGATAATCGTTGTGTTTGTCCTCTGGCGAAGGATGATGATGATGTCGCAGATGGAGGAAGAAGACGACAAAGGCAGCTCAGAGAAGGAGGCGGCGATGGTGGCGGCGGTGGCGGCAGCGGCGGCGCTGGAGAGCGAACGGCAGCAGACGACGGAGCAGCTTCACTTCCTGCTGGAGGAGAAGACGCGTCTGCTGCAGGAGACGGACGACGTGAGACACAGAGAGAGAAACGCTCGACTGAAGAAGAGACACCTGGAGAAAGAAATTCACAACGCTGAGAGAGAGACGTCTGAACACCTGAAGGTAGGATACGTTACCATGAATTACGTTACGATCTGTCACGTACGATGAATTATGTTACGATCTGTTATGTTACGATGAATTATGATCTGTCACGTTACGATAAATTACGTTACCATCTGTCACGTTATGATGAATTATGTTACGATCTGTTATGTTACGATGAATTATGTTACGATCTGTCACGTTACGATAAATTATGTTACGATCTGTCGCGTTACAATGAATTACGTTACGATCAGTTATGTTACGATTTGTTACGTTATGGTGAATTACGTCACGATCTGTTACGTTACGATGAATTATGATCTGTTACGTACGATCTGATACAATATGATCAGTTACGATCTATTATGAACTATTATGATCAATTACGATCAGTTACGATACGATTTGTTACGATCAATTATGGTCAGTTACATTACAATCTATTATTAATAATTATGTTCAGTTAAGTTTATCATTTATTTATTCATAAGTCGTCGATACGAGAGAATAAAAGTCGTAAACTTACAAAAATAAAAGTGGTAAAGTATAAGAACAAAAGACGGAAGTTTACGTGAATAAAAGTCACAAAGAAGCACAGTAGTGAAGTTTTATTACCTTGTTACTACACAACATTGATATAAATGTGGGTCAGGGGGCATCCGGATTTGAACCGGAGACCTCTTGATCTGCAGTCAAATGCTCTACCACTGAGCTATACCCCCACACTGACCTGAGGTCTGTGTCTTATCACATGTTCACACAGGTGAACAAACTGCAGCTGATAACAACCTTCACGCTTCACAGTCAGTGGATAAACGTGTCTTTTCTCCAGGAAGTGGCTCAGCTGAGGAAAACGCGTCTGCAGCTGTTTGACGAGCTGAAGAAGTTGGACGTGATGAACCAAAACCAACTGCAGCAGATCAAAACTCTGAGGTGACAGTTTGAATGTTTGTCGTCTGTTTTCATTCACCGTTTCAACTCACTGACCTAAAACTGAGTTAGCGATGCTAAGCGCTAGTTATACCAACCGTTAGCAATGCTAAGGATTATGTATATGAAGTGTTATCAATGACAAACCTTAATGCTAAACGTCAACGATGCTAAGCACTAGCAATGCTAAATGTTATTGATGCTCAATGTTAGCGATGCTAAGCACGAGCAATGCTAAATGATAGTGATGTTAAATGTTAGCAATGCCAAGTGTTATCGATGATAAACGTTAATGACGTTAAGCACTATCAGTGCTAAGCGTTAGCAATGCTAAGTGCTAGGCATGCTAGCACTAGGCATGTTAGTGATGTTAAGCATTAGCAATGCTAAATTATGTCGAATAGTGTTGATAAGCATTAGCAATGCTAAATGTTAGCGGTGCTAAATGTCAACGATGTACGATGCACGTTCAATCATAAGTGTTAGTGATGCTAAATCGTAGTGATGCTAGGCATGAGCAATGCTAAATGCTAGTGATGCTAAATGTTAGCAATCCTAAGCATTAGCAATGCTAAGCGTTAACGATGCTAAACGTTAACAATGTAAAGCACTATCAATGCTATGCATTATTCATGCTAAATGCTAATGATGCTAAATGCTAGCGAGGATAAGTGTTAGCAGTGCTAAGAGCTAGCAATTCTAAGTGTTAGCAATCTGTCAATTGGTGTCAAACTGTATAAATGTGGGTCAGGGGGCATCCGGATTTGAACCGGAGACCTCTTGATCTGCAGTCAAATGCTCTACCACTGAGCTATACCCCCACACTGACCTGTGTCGTTAGACAGAGTCTGGCCTCAGCGTCCGAGCAGCGGCGCCAGCGCTCGTCTCAGCTCGTCGAGCTGCAGGCGGAGTTACAGACGGAGAAGAGGAAGACGGAGAAGCTGCAGGCCGTCAAACAGGAAGCGGCCGTCCTCCTCAGACACATTCAGACGGTAAAAAAAAAAAAACACAAACCGGGACCTGGAAGATCAGCAGCTGGTCCTGGTCCCGCTGCCAGAAATGAATCTGGATTATTATCATAACACGTGTTCTCCACAGAGAGAAGATGATATGTAGGTCAGAGAGGGAGTTTGTCTGGTTTTAATATAAAACGTCAACATTTATTACACTGTGTCGTTAGCGTTAGCTGTAAAACTTTAACTTGTTGACTAAACAGTAACTTGACTACATTAGCTACATTAGCTACATTAACTACAGTAATTGACTTGGCTACATCAACTAACTTAGCTAATTTAAATAATGATATTTAAATTAACTAACATAGCTAATTTAACCAAATTTTGCTATTTAAATTAGCCAAGTTAGCTAAAGTTACTGTTTACTTATCTAATTTAGTTAATATAACCAAATTTTGTAATATAGCAAAGTTAGCTACATTAGCTAATTTAAATAGCATTATATGAATAAGTGAAGTTAGCTAATGCTAAATAAGTTGGCATTCAATAAAGTAAAGTTACTGTTTACTTATCAAATTGGCTATTGGCAATGTTAGCTAACTGCTACATTTGCTGTTTGGCTACAGAAGTTGACTTGGCTACATTAGCTAATTTAGATAGCATTATATGAATAAGTGAAGTTAGCTAATGCTAAATAGCCGCATTCTTTAATACAGCTAACAGAGTTAGCCAACATAGCGAAGTTAGCTAATGTAGCCAAATTCTGCAATATATGTTTGAAAGTAAAAGAAAAAACATCACAACTTTGTCTAACTCAACTTTAAACTTTGCTGTTTATGCTAACGTTAGCTAGGTAGCATTCCATGGAGCAGCTTTAAAGTGAACCTCTGTCCTCTGCAGGAGCAGGATTCAAAAAAGCCGTTGGAGACTCAGTCGAAGTTGCAGAGGCTGCTGGAGATCCTGGAGAGCGTAGCGCCACCTCCAGGCCGCAGCCTGCGTCATCAACAAAAACACTCCGATGCTAAAAACATCAAGTGGTCCCACAGCAAACCTGACACGTTCCAGGTCAACAAGTAAGAAGGATGAACGTTGAGGGTTTCATCCTAGCGGCACCCTTTCACAATAAAAGTTTCTGTCAGATTTCAGGTCTGTTCTGGTTCATGGATCCTTGTTTTTGCTAAAATGCCAATGTTAGCGTTTAGTTGGATACCGTTTTTGTTAAGGTCACTATTTAAGCTAGGTATGAAGAAGCTAATGTTAGCATAAAGTTGGATCTCCTGTTCTTGCTAAAATGCTAATGTTAGCCTTTAGTTAGACCTAAATGTTTTGCTAAAGTGCTAATGTTAGCATTCATTGGATACCTTTTTTAGTCATTGTTAAGATAGAGGAGTTAATGTTAGCATTTAGTTGGACCTTGTGTTTTTGCTAAAATGCTACTTAAGCTAGCTATTAAGATGCTAATATTAGCATTTAGTTGGACCTCGTGTTTTTGTCAAAATGCTATTTAAGCTAGGTATAAAGAAGCTAATGTTGGCATTAAGTTAGCTTCCATTATTTGCAGAAATGCTAATGTTAGCATTAAGTTAGATCTTTTTTGCTAAAATGCTAATGTTAGCATTCATTGGATACCGTTTTTTTAAGTCACTGTTAAGCTAGGTATTAGGAAGCTAATATTAGCATTTAGGTTGACCTCGTGTTTTTGCTAAAATGCGATCTAAGCTAAGTATAAAGAAGCTAATGTTTGCATTAAGTTAGCTTCCATTATTTGCAGAAATGCTAATGTTAGCATTAAGTTAGACCTCCTTTTTTGCTAAAATGCTAATGTTAGCATTCATTGGATACCGTTTTTTTGTTACCATTAGCATACGTGAATCTCGCATTAATTGTGCTTCTGCTCTGACTTGAACCGATCAATCATAAGCTGCAACTTTTAATCGTCTTTACTTCTGTTTTATCTGCATGATCACGTCAGACTCTGTCTCGTGTCTGTTTGCTACTTTAAACTTTACACAGTTAAAAAAAAAAAAGAAGATAACCTCAGCTGTTCTTACAGAACGCACGGTGGAGTCGAGGCTAAAGGTCAAACTCCTCCTCCTCATTTCTCACTTTGAACTGTCGCCACCGTTTAAAACTCAACGCGCCTCACCCAGCGAGAGGAGGAGTCGTGTGCAGACGGGACGACAACAAGCAGAGAAAACACACGGAGAGAAAAAGAGACGACTGAGTGAAGCCGTTCGGACACGATGGAGCTCTACCTGGACCTGATCTCACCGCCGTGCCGCGCCGTCTTTATGTTCGCTAAAGCCGCCGCGGTTCCTTTTGAGTTTAAACTCGTTCAACTCGCCGCAGGTAAGAAACATCCCAACCAGATGTGTCTCTTTAGTGTTTCAACAGCTGGAGGTTTCACCCAGAGGGTTAACGTTAAAGGGAGCAGAGGGGGGAGTTTGTTTCTTCTTCTTTATTTATTTTTTCATAGCAGTGATTCTTCTTCTTCTTCTTCTTCTTCTTCTCAGGTCAACAATACACCGAAGAGTTCGGGAAAATCAGCCAAATCAGGAAAGTTCCTGTCATGAAGGATGGAAACTTTATTCTGACAGAGAGGTACAACAACAACAACAACAACAACAACAATACATTAGATACAAAGTATCCTTTTAACTCATTTTACCAAAAAATCTTTTTTTTTAACTTCCATTGTTAGTGTTAGTTTGGATTCTATGTTTCTCATTAACATGCTAACGTTAGCATAGCATTAATTTGGCTCCAGCTTTCTTGCTTAAATGCACAATCGTCACAATTTTAGCTAGGTATAAACAAGCTAACGTTAGCATCAAGTTGGAATCTGCTTTCTTGCTAAAATGTTAACATTAGCGTTAAGTTTAAGCATGCTAAATTTAGCTAGTTCTAAACACTTAATGCTAATGTTAACATTTGGTTGGATGCTCCTTTTTCCCGAAAGTCACTATTTAAGCTAGGTTAAGCTAAGGACCCAACTTAAAGCTAATGTTAGCATTAACTTGGGTCCTGCTTTCTCTTAAAATGCCAATGTTTGCTAGTTTTAAACATTTAATGCTAATGTTAGCATAAAGTTAGATTCTACTTTTTTTTGTCAAAGTCACACATTTAGCTAGGTAGGAACAAGCTAATGTTAGCATAAATTTGCATCCTGCCTTTCTCGTTAACATACTAATGTTAGCATTAAGTCGTATTCTGAATATTTGCTAGTCACGATCTAAGCTAGGTATAAATTAGCATAAAATTAGATCTACAGTTTAGCTAAAATGCTAATGTTTGCTGGTTCTAGACACTTAACGTTAATGTTAACATAAATTTGGATTCTACTTTTTTTTTGACGTCACAGTTTTAGCTAGAAACAAGCTAACATTAGCATCAAATTGGATCCTGCTTTTTGGCTAATATGCTAATGTTAGCATTAAGTCGGATTCAGTCGTGTTTTGTTTTGTTAAAATGCCTCAATGAGCTGAAGTCAAACATAACATTAGCTATGATTAGCTAAGTTAGCTAAAGTTAGCAAAGCTATCTTTGTTCCTGAACATTGACTCATCACAGGGAGGATTTTTCTTTCTTTCTTTTTATTTCTTCTCATTTTTTACTTGACGTCGTCTGTGTTGCAGCGTCGCCATCCTGAAGTACCTGGCTCAGAAACACTCGTCGTCCGTGGCCGATCACTGGTATCCTGCTGAGCTGCGGCAGCGAGCTCGTGTTAATGAATACCTGTCCTGGCAGCACATGAACCTGCGAGCGCACTGCTCAAAGGTCTTTCTGCTTAAGGTACGAATCCCCAGTCGACCCGACCCCGTTACATCACCTGACCTACTTCACAACTGGCACGTTTTATGAGCTAAATGTCAAGTGTTACTACATAAGCTAATGTTAGCATTAACGGATGTTTGTTTACTAATCAAACAGAAGTGATGCATCAAATTTCAATCATAAAAAAAAGAAAAAAGCTAAAGTTAGCATGCTACTTAAGTTAGTACCTAATGCTAACATCAAGTAGAGGCTAAGTGATAATTAGTCTCTACTTGATGTTAGCATTAGGTTGGATTCAACAGTTTTAGCGAGAAACAAGCTAATGTTAGGATCAGGTTGGACCTTGCACTTTTGCTAACATGCTAATATTAGCATTAAGTTTGCTGCTTCCTGCTTTTTTTGGCTAGTTGTAAACACTTAATGCTAATATTAGCATTAGGTGGGATTCAACTTTTTTGTTTAAATCACAGTTTTAGTGAGAAACAAGCTAATGTTAGCATCAGGTTGGATCCTGCATTTTTGCTAACACACTAACAACGAAAATAACGCAAAACAAAAAAAGCTAAAATTAGCATGCTAACCAGGCAGCCTCGACTTGATGTTAGCATTAGGTTGGATTCAACACTTTTGTTTAAGTGAGTTTCAGCGAGAAACAAGCTAACGTTAGCATCAGGCTGGATCCTGTTAAAATGCTAAAAGCTAAAGTTAGCATGCTAACCAGCCTCGACCTTTACAATCAGCCAGTCAGAAGCTGATAGCGAGAAATCACATGAAACAGCTTTAAACACAGCAGCATTTTGAGCTAAAGGCTAATGTTAGCATCCTAACCTAGCCTTAGTTGAGGCATGTTAGCATGTTAGCTTAAGTCAGAATAAACAGCTACAAGAAGAGTCGGTTGATCCCAGTGTTTTTTGTCTCGGAGCAGAGTTTCTTCCCGATCATCGTGGGCTCCTGAGGTGCCGAAGGACAAGATGGACGCCGCCGTCGAGGACATGAACCAGTCGCTCCACCTGCTGGAGGAACAGTTCCTGCAGAACAAAGCGTTCATCATCGGAGACAAGATCTCAGTGGCCGACGTGGCGGCCATCGTCGAGATCATGCAGGTAACGCTGCGACGTGAAGGAAGTCCAGACTTTTCTATAAAACTGTAAGTTTAGGGAGTTTTTTTTGTTTTTCCTCCAAGTTGGAGGTCGAAGATAACGACGAGGTCGCGGGATCAAGAACCAACAGAACAAACTGCAACTGAGACTTTGTGATAAACACTTCAGTTGTGTTTACAGAGACGCTGTAACGTCCAAAACCACACAAACTAAAACAGAGAGAGATTCAGACCAGTCACGTTAGGAGATGAAATATTATTCTTAAATTAAAGAATAAAGTTGTAATTTTTATTATAGTTTGTTATGAAAAATTGCTGCTTTATTCTCGTAAATATACAAGAACAAAAGTCGTAAATTTACGACTTTTAATTACTGAAATATATTACGACTTTTATACTCGGAAGTTTTTCATTTTTATTCTCGTAAATTTACGAGAATGAAAGTTGTAACATTTCACGAATAAAGTCGTAAAGTTACGATTTTCATTCTCGTAAATTTACGGCTTTAGTCGTAATATTTGGTCGTAATATTTTTAGACTTTTATTCTCGTAATTCATGAATAAAATAATTTAGATTAAATTAAATATGTCTGTTTCACCAGCTGCTCTCGAAAAAAACGATGCTACAGTGACGAGACTCGTTAATTACGGTCGATCATCTTCATCTTCAAGTTGTCGGATAGAAACAGGAAACGCGACCTGAACCGGATCCAGATCCACGGAGACCCGTTTACTTGTTTAGATCAACGGGGTGTTTTGTTTCTCCCTCCAGGCCGTGGGTTCGGGCTACGACGTGTTCTCGGGCCGACCGAAGCTGGTCGCCTGGAGAGACCGCGTCAAGGCGGCGATCGGAGACGAGCCGTTTGACGAAGCTCACGCGTCGATCCTGAACATCGGCGACTTGCAGCGGAGCATGAAGAACAACCCCAACCTGCACATGCTCAAACCGAAGTTTCAGAAGATTTTCCGCTGACGAGTCCGAGTCTTTACTGTCACTGAATAAAATCTGGAAATTCACAAAAATAAAACTGTGAAACTCTGATGTTTGTTTCTAAAAGGTTTCCCGACACCTACAACCCCCTAAAGACCCAGTAGAACCCCCTAAAGACCACCAGAACCCCTTAAAGACCAACTAGAACCCCCTAAAGACCAACTAGAACCCCCTAAAGACCCATTAGAACCCCCTAAAGACCACCAGAACCCCCTAAAGACCCATTAGAACCCCCTAAAGACCACCAGAACCCCCTAAAGACCACCAGAACCCCCTAAAGACCACCAGAACCCCCTAAAGACCCACCAGAACCCCCTAAAGACCCACCAGAACCCCCTAAAGACCAACTAGAACCCCCTAAAGACCAACCAGAACCCCCTAAAGACCAACTAGAACCCCCTAAAGACCCACTAGAACCCCCTAAAGACCCACTAGAACCCCTAAAGACCACCAGAACCCCTAAAGACCCATTAGAACCCCTAAAGACCACCAGAACCCCTAAAGACCACCAGAACCCCCTAAAGACCCACCAGAACCCCCTAAAGACCAACTAGAACCCCCTAAAGACCCACTAGAACCCCCTAAAGACCCACCAGAACCCTCTTAGAACTCCATAAAAACCACTAAGACTCCTTGAACCTTCTAAAGGTTTTTTAGAAGCTTCAACACGATCAATAAACCTAAAACTAACCCTAAAAGAATCTGCAGACGTCTTAAAGGGTCCATAGGGTCCAGGGTTCAACCGAGACCGTCTGACTGGAACCTTTAAACGCCTTTAAAGTAAAAACATGATGTAAAACGAAACGTGTGAATTTAAACTGAAGTAACAAGAAGAGACCAGAGACCAGAGACCAGAGACCAGAGACCGTCTTTGTCTCGTCTCATTATGAATTCAGTGTTGAGAACAAGACGTTCTTTATCTGGAGAAGAAACCAGACGTTTGTTCCAGAAACAAGTCACGTGATGTTTTTTTAGTTTATATGGAACAGACTGGTTAGAGTTGTTTGTTTGTTTGTTTGTTTGTTTATCTGGTCATTCAGGATGAATCAACATCGTAACTAGTTTGACCTGAATGTGACACGTCCAGGTCAATGACAACATCGCCCCCTAGAGGACACGACCTGAACATGTTGATCAGTTTTACATGTTCTTCTACTTTATTTATTATTTATTTGTTTATTTATTTATTTGTTTATTTGTTTATTTATTTAACAGCTTTAGGTATTTTCATTTTTTTTACCTCAAGAAAAATGAAATATAAATATTTTAATCAATATTTAATTTTGATCTATTTTTATTTATATTAAATATAATTTTATAATTAAATTATTTAATTAATTTAATTATAAAATTATATATTTTTAAAAGAATATTAATTTACTTATTATTTTTATTAATTATCTGATGTTGCCTTAGATTTAGCTTTTATTTTAGAAATTATTATTAAATATTATCAATTAAATTAAATATTATTAATCACATAAAGATTCAATTAAAGATTCATTAAATTAACAATAAATTATTATATATTATTAAGTATATTAAATTTAAATATTAATTAAATGATTAAATATTAATTATATTAAATTAAAATATTCAATAAATCAACGCAAATTCAATTTATTATTATTATTATTAAATATTGATTCGATTAAACTTTATTTTTTTTTTTTTTTTAAAATAGTTAATTAAATTTAAAACAATAATATGTTAGTATTTTTTAAAAATATTTAAATAAATTTGATAATGTTTTTTTTTTTTTTATTCTTATGCTAATTGTCTTTAATTAACGTCAGGATCAGATTCTTTCATGTTCCACGTCCTCGTGTTGTCGCTTTAAAGAAAATAAATAAAGTTTTAGTTCAGATGAAGAAGTGAGAGCAGCTGCTGGATCAGGACTCAGGACTCAGGACATGTGACAGGAAGAAGAACCGGAGGAAGAAGAGTCGAGCGGTGAGTCACAGATTCCTCCTCAGCAGAACCAGCGGAACCAGCGGAACCAGCGGAACCAGCGGAACCAGCGGAACCAGCGGAACCAGCGGAACCAGGACCATGTCCCGCTGCTGGATCCTCGGTCTGTGTCAGTATGAAACCAACAAACTGGTCCGGATCCAGAGCGTCAGACTCGGGTCGTTGAAGTGGAGCCTGAACGCGGCGATCCTGGTTTCCATCTGGTGAGAAACCGAATCTTTATACAAATGAATGATTTTATATAAAACGTTTCTTCATATAAACGGTTACAATGTTTCTAAATGTAACTAAACGTCTCGTTCACAAACGACTTTAAAAATAAATAAATAAATAATAACAATGAAGAAAATATTACATTTACCAAAATAAAAGTCTTAGCTCCGATTACACACGACTTTTATTCTGGTAAATTTACGAAAATAAAAGTCGTAGTTTTTACGAGATAGAAGTTGTAAATTTACAAAATAAAAGTCAAAAATATGAAATATAATTTTAAAAAAAAAGGAAGCAAAAGATTTAAATTTACAAAATAAAAGTCTTGAATTTACAAAATAAAAGTCAAAAATATGAAATATAATTTTAAAAAAGGAAGCAAAAGATTTAAATTTACAAAATAAAAGTAAAGAATTTATAAGACTTAAATTTAAGAGAATAAAAGTCTTGAATTTACAAAATAAGTCGTAGTTTTTATGAAAAATAATAAATAAAAGTCAAAAAGATGAAATATAATAAAAAAAGAAGCAAAAGATTTTAATTTACCAGATTAAAAGTCTTACATTTACAAAATAAAAGTTGTAAATTTACAAAATAAAAGTCGTAAATTTACAAAATAAAAGTAAAGAATTTATAAAAATAAAAGACTTCAATTTAAGAAAATAATTGTAAGTTTACCAGAATCAAAGTCGTAAATTTACAAAATAAAAGTCTTAAATTTACCAGAATAAAAGTCGTCATCAGAAACTTCTTCTTCTTCTGTTTTATTTTGATGTAAACTGAAGGTGTTTTTTATTTTCAGGAGTAAACAACACGTTTATATTGAACTGTTTGTTTGTTTGTTTGTTTGTTTGTTTTGCAGCATCATGATGCTGTGGAACAAAAAGTACCAGGAGTTCGATCTGGTCGTCAGCTCCGTCACCACCAAGGTGAAGGGAGTCACTCAGACCAAAGTTCCCGGCCTCGGGGACGTGGTCTGGGACGTGGTGGAGTACAGCGGGTCCTCGCAGGTCTGAGCCGGATCCTCCGGTCCTCTAGTCCTCCGGTCTTGACTCCGACTCCTTCAACTGTATTTGTTGTTTATTCATTTCAGGGTAAAAACTCATTCTTCGTGGTGACGAACGTGGTCGTGACGAAGAGTCAGAAGCAGCAGAAATGTCCAGAGGTTCTCGTCCGTTCATCATTTATTGTTGTTGTTGTTGTTGTTGTTGTTGTTGTCGTCGTGGTAACGTGGTTTTAACTCGTCTTTCAGCCTCCTCACTACGGCAGACGATGTAAAACCGATCAGGACTGTGAGAAAGGAGCCTGGGACCAACAGAGTCACGGTACGATGACGACGGACTGGACTGAACCGAACTGAACAGAACTGAACCGAACTGAACTGAACTGAACTGAACTGAACCGAACTGGACTGGACTGAACTGAACTGCAACTGGACACACACAGTAAACTGAACTGAACACACTGAACTGAACACACACACTGAACGAACACACACACACACGAACTGAACTGAACTGAACACACTGAACAGTAACACACACTGGACAGTAACACACACACACACTGGACACACACACACACTGGACACACTGAACACACTGAACCAACTGAACTGGACACACACACTGGACTGAACTGAACACACACACACACACACAGTAACACACACACACAGTAACACACACACACACAGTAACACACACACACACAGTAACACACACACACACACAGTAACACACACACACAGTAACACACACATACACAGTAACTAACACACACACACAGTAACACACACACACACAGTAACACACACACACACACACACACACACACACACACACACACACACACACACACACACACACACACACACACACAGTACACACACACACAGTAACACACACACACACACACACACACACACACACACACACACACACACACACACACACACACACACACACACACACACATAGTAACACACACACACACACACACACACAGTAACACACACACACACATAGTAACACACACACACACACACAGTAACACACACACACACACACACACACACACACAGTAACACACACACACACATAGTACACACACACACACACACACAGTAATACACACACACACACATAGTAACACACACACACACACACAGTAACACACACACACACACACACACACACACACACACAGTAACACACACACACACACACTCAGTCGAGGAATTTACCATCACTGTGTCGTCGTCACGTCTCTTGTGTGTTTCTCCAGGAGTCCAGACCGGATCCTGCGTCAGGTTCGACGTGTTGCACAAAACGTGCGAGGTGTCGGCGTGGTGTCCGATAGAGAGAAAGAGCAGCCCCCCGAGGTAAACAAAACAACAAAACAACAACAACAAAAAAACATTTTTATTATAGAACAGAAAAACACAACAGTTCCTAGAGTGAACAGCAGGTGGCGACAAGGGAGGAAAAACTGTCCAGAAGCAGCAGATCTATGTGATTGTGACTATAGCTGGTCACCAGTCAAAGGCTCAGGACCGTGGCCTTAAAAAGTCCAAAACCAGAGCTGTAAGTGTCTAAAAAGGACTCACTTGTCTTGTCGATCCCTTCAACAGTTCACAACAGCTCCTGTGTCTGGTGCTTCCCAAATGGGCACGTTTGTGCCGCGACTTATAAGATGTTTTTTGTTCTTTAAGCTGTTTTCTCGTAGTTCCTGTCTCATGGTTAACGGCTTCACTCTGCACCAGTAAAAGCCTTAATTTGGCTCCAGGATCAGTCCGGGTCGACCACTTGATTTCGTCCCGTAACCCTCAGACCTTTTAAGAAATTAAAAACGACCGTTTTACTACGTTTGTTCTTGGCAGCGATGACGCGTCGCTAGAAGCTGCTTGTGCAGCTCAACAATCCTGACACGTTCACAGACGGAGAGATTTTGTTTCCTTTTCCTTCCTTTACTGTGTCTTGTTCCTGTTTCTTCTTTTTTGCGTTTTGACGTTTTGTTAAAAACCTGGTTATGATTCACGAGGGCGAAATGTGAAGACTTGAAACGGGTTTTGAGATCTTGTTCAAGGACTGGATTGTTACGTTGGTTGAAGTAATATCCAGTTTGACCGTCTTTTGTTTTCACAACCAAATAGTTAACAATGAAAGTAAATGGGGCAGTCAGCCAAACGTATCTAAACTGTAATTTTTAACCACTAATAAAGCTAAAAAAATCACTTTGGAGACTTTATTTGTTTTTAGATGAAGAGGAAATAAAACCCAGTCGGTCGTCAGCGTGTGAGCTGCCACAACCAGCGCTCGGTGGATCCAAGCACATTTTCACGTCAAGTTTTCATTTTTATAAATCCCAAAGTTCGCGTAGAAAACGGCGCAATGTTTAGAAATGAGGCTCCAGGTCTCACGGACTCTAGGAACCACATGAAACTTCTAGACTCCGATCAACCGTCAACTAAGAGAGACTAAACTGATAAGATGTGTTGATTTTACGTTTCGTTCACAGACCCGCTCTGTTCGCAGCAGCTGAAAACTTCACGGTCCTCATCAAGAACAACATCAGGTTTCCTGCCTTCAACTTCTACAGGTGGGAACGGTTTTTCTTTGAGTTTGACCGTCTTTTGTTTTCACAACCAAATAGTTAACAATGAAAGTAAATGGGGCAGTCAGCCAAACGTATCTAATTGTCATTTTTTAACCACTAATAAAGCTCAAAATATCACTTCACTTCAGCAGTAGCATGAATAGGGTCCCTACACATAAACTGAAGTACTGACATTGGTTGTGTCTGTAGCTGGTCACCAGTCAAAGGTAAGTCTTGTAAAACAGTGTTTTTAATAAACTCTGGGTTCACTTACTAAGTTATCAGTACTTCAGTTTATGTGTAGGGACCCTATTCATGCTACTGCTGAAGTGAAGTGATATTTTGAGCTTTATTAGTGGTTAAAAAATGACAATTTAGAACGTTTGGCTGGCTGCCCCATTTACTTTCATTGTTAACCATTTGGACCATCACTTCAACTGTTTCTTTTCCCGTTTGTTCAGGAGAAACATCCTCCCGAAGATGAACAGCGACTACTTGAGGAGTTGTCACCGAGGAAACGACTCTCTGTGTCCCATCTTCAAACTGGGAGATATGGTTCTAGAAGCCGGGGAGAAGTTTCCTGAAATGGCCATAGAGGTGAGACTTTATCAACCTTAACATAAAAACTATAAAACGTGTCTTTAAAAAGTCTAAAATGTAGCTTTAATCTGTTTTTATGACGTTGTCACATTTAAAAAAACCCCACCACTTTAGGTCAGACTGGGCTTGTTAGCTAGCTAGTTAGCATGCTAACGCTATTAGAAACAATACAAGGGCTAACGCTAATGCTAATGCTTACGTTAGCTATGAAAAAACGAACATCTAGCGCCTTTAAATGTTTAACATTCATAGTTCGTAGTTTGTCTGAGAACAAAGTTGTTTATAGTAGTGAGGGATTGTGGGTAATGTGGTCGGCCACAGGGGGGCGTCATCGGCATCCTGATCAAGTGGGACTGTAACCTGGACCGCCTGATGGAGCGGTGTCTGCCGCGCTACTCGTTCAGACGACTGGACGAGAAGGAGAGCAACAGGACGCTGTATCCCGGACTCAACTTCAGGTCAGGGGGGAGGCGGGGCTAAACGTGAGGGGCGGGGCTTCAACGGTAGGGGCGGGGCTAATTTGTCGATCGTTTGTTTTGATCAGATACGCCAAATACAACACGGTGAACGGCGTGGAGGAGCGAACGCTCTACAAAGCCTTCGGCATCAGATTCGACATCATGGTGTTCGGACAGGTCGGTTCTGTCTTTTGATTTGATACGGACGATGTTTTTATTTTAATCAATTTGATTTTATTTGTAAACGACGGGGAAAAATATTCAGATACTAGAAACTTTTTTTTTTTTTTTGAAGATTTTGTCACTTTTGTTTTTGTTTTAAATAAAAATAAAAATATAATAAAATCAAAAATATAATAAATTTAAGATATAAAATAATAATAAATAATAATATAAATAAAATATTATGCATTTTTAAATTTAAATGCAAAGAGAAATAAATGAAAAAATAATAATAAAAATGAAAATAATTTTTAAATTCCTGTATGAAATAGAGACATTTTAATAAAATGTAATATTTGTAAAAAAGAAAAATATTATAATAAATTAAAATAAATTATAAATTAAAAATTAAAGTAAAAAATAATAAATTAAAGTCAAAAATAAATATTATGTGTAATTGAAATAAAATGTGTAACATTTTTGATGAATAAAAAAAAATAAATACAAAAAAAAACCATGAAAATAAAGTAATAAAAAAAATAAAGAAAATGTAACAAATATAAATTATTTCTTAAGTTTCTACAAATCAATCCTTGAAAAAAAATAAAGTTAAATAATAAATGTGATTAAATAATTATCAATAAAATGTGTAAAAAAAAAAGTTAAATATCTAAATAAAAATGTTTTGATAAATTGATAAATTCCTGACAATTATCAATCATTATTAATTAATTATTGACGTTTTTTTGTTTGTTTCCAGGCAGGAAAGTTCAGCTTCATCCAGCTCATCATCTACATCGGCTCCACGGTGTCGTACTACGCTCTGGTCAGACTCGTTCACACATTTGCGATATTAATCGATAATAATCGATATTAAATCAATTCATTTTACGTGAAGTCGTTTGTTGTTTCTCCAGACGACCATTGTCCTCGACTGGTTGATCGGAACCCGCTGTTACTCGGCCGAAGTCGGACAAAACTACTCGGAGAAGAAGGTGGAGTCGGTTCAGGACAAACATAAGGTGACGAACGCGTTGTGATGTTTTTTTACGTTAATGTTAACGTTAATGTTAACGTTCCGATGTCTGACGCGACTCTGATGTGACGCAGTCCGTCTTCTGCGTTTCCTACGTCGACGAGAACATCGTCCGGCTGGTGAAGAAGTCGCACAAGAAAAGTTTACAAGACGTCAAAACGCTGTCGCTGCTGCCGCGTCAGGTAAAGACACAGTCTGCCCCCTGCTGGTTGAGTCAGGAACTGATAGATTGTTTTCATCAGAAGAAGGTGAGTGAGTAGGAATCAGATGCTAATTGATGCTAAAAATTAGCAGCTAATAAATAAAAACAAATATTGAGGTTACCATACGTGATGCTAACCCTGGGGATGCTAAGTTAAATGATGCTAACTCATGGGATGTTAACATTTGCCATGCTGTTTCACACGATGCTAATTCACCCAATGCTAACTTTTGTGATGCTTACTGACATGTTGCTAACTCACGTTTTGCTAGCTCTTGTGATCCCATCTCTCATGATTCTCTCTCATGGGATGTTAACTTTCATGATGCTAACTCTTGCAACGCTAACCCTCATGATGCTACCACTCATGCCGCTAACTCTCACGATGCTAACTTACACATTGTTAACTCACAAGATGCTAACTCTTGCGATGTGAACTTACCTGACTAATTCACGTGATGCTAACTCCCGCGATGCTAACTCAGGGGATGCTAAGTTAAATGATGCTAACTCACATTTTGAGAGTTAGCATCCTCTCATTCTGGTGAGCCTGTGCACTTTCTAACTCTCGCGATGCTAACTTCTACGACACTTATTCACACAATGCTAACTATGACGATACTAACTCATGCGATTCTAACGCTGGCGATACTTACACGATGATCTCATGATGCTAACTCTTGTGAGATCTTATAAAGCTTTGTACAAGATCTCTTCTGAGTTAGCATCACAACTAGCCAAGCTAACGTCATTCCGATACTGGCTAGAAGCTACAGCCAATAGAAAACGATAATGCTAATATCAGCTAACGTTCTTCAAACGGCGAAAAAGTTTCGTGACATCACTGTTTGACGGACGTGTTTATGTGTGAGCAGGACGACCCGGGTCACCTCAGAGCCGTCATCTGTCTGCTGCAGCCGAGCGTCTCCGAGGATCTTGAGGCTCCGCCTCCTCACGATCGCGACTCCGACCTCAAACCCAAACGTCGCGGTCCGAGGTGGTGCCGGTGCGACGGCTGCGTTCCCTCCGGCCTCCTGGAGGAGGAGCTCTGCTGCAGGCGCAGCGACGGCGCCTGCATCACCTCGTCGCCCGTGTTCGAGCGGCTGGTGTTGCGTCGCCCCCTGCTGGAGGCCGTCCTCCTGTACCGGGACCCTCTGGTTTCTGAGACGACGGGTTCAGACCGGACCGCCGCGCTACGTGACTGCGCCTACAGACAATACGTCAGCTGGAGGTTTGGACTCGTCCAATCTGAACAAAAGCCCGTCGTCCCGAGCTGCTGCGTCAGGAGGATCAAGGAGGAGTACCCGTGTCCGGACGGGAAGTGCGGCAACGACGTAGACCTTCACTAACGTAGACCAGCTAGACCAGACCAGGGACTTGTCCTCACTCTGACCTAAAACTTCAACAACGAAAAACTGACTGAGACTTGGTCAAAAAAAAAAAAAAACCAAAAAAACCTGTTTTCTCTCCATTTATCAGTCATTGTTAACATTCCGGAATGTTCTCACATCCATCGTGTCGCAAAAACACGAAGTTTTCAGTTCTGATGTGAAACAGAAGACGTAACGAGAATGATGTTTGATGATAAATTAGTGAGTTTAGAGGAGATTTGTTCGCTAGTAACAAAGACTCTGTTTCCAGACTGCATGCTAAGCTATGCTAGGCAAGGCTAGGCTAAGCTAAGCTAAGCTAAGCTAATCAACTGCTCGTTGTAGTTTCATACATCTTCATTGTCTGAGAATTGTCTCCTCATGCACGTTCATACAAACTCAACTGTTACAAATTAAAAGTCCTGCAAGTCGACAGAAATTCTTTTATTTCTTTACAGGGCTTTTATTTTGAAATAACTGTAGAGTTTGCAACCGACTGACTACGTTGGGTTTTTTTTTTGAGACAGAAACTGACACAGATACGACACCTGAGCAACTCCTGTGAGGCATTATGGGAAAAGTAACTTTTTGTGAAGGAACTTTTCCATTAAGACGCTAAATGTTTGCTTTTGCTATCGCTAGCAAGCTGACGTTGAGAGTTTAGGATCAAATTTTGTGGAAACAATCGCGAATGTTAACATTTCATGTTTCTACCGAAGTTAACACGCTAATCAGCTAACGTGGTGCTAACTGTCTTTGTGTAAAATCAGTGCGGAAACTAACGCTAATGCTAGTGCTAACTTGAGCTAGCTTGGATCTAGCTACAGATCCAAATGTTCAGAATATTTATGAACGTTTATTGCTAACGTTAGCGCTTTTTTTTAACGTTTTACATCTACTGAAGTTAGCATGCTGATCACCTAACGTGCTAGCGTTATTGGTATAAATTCAGCGAGTGAGGGTGGAGCAGATATGCTAATGCTAGCACAAGTGCTAACTCTGTTTCAACTGAGCTAGCTGGAATCGAGTTACAGATCCAGACGTTCAGAACTTTTTTCTGTTTTGTTTTTTCTTTTCTCGCTGATGTCAGGAAAAATCTCTGATTGGCCGAATTACTTTGTGATGTAGCTTAGCATCTGTTAGCGTCACACGGTGTGGATTTGCAGATGTTTATGTTTTTGCATCGACTTCTACAAATTCACAAACCATATTTGGACAAGAGGGTGGAGCCAAGAAGGCAAACTACACCTTAGCTACATCTGTGGCATTATGGGTAAAATAATACTTTAACAAAGGAAGAAATTTGCAACTTAATAGCAGCAAAAAATAAGAGTATATTGAAAAATATAAACAGCATCATTTCGTGTTTGTTCTTGCTAATGCTAGTAAGCTAACGAGAGTTGAGTGCCAAATGTTTTCACGAATGTTTCTTGTTGTGCTTCTATTGAAGTTAGCATGCTAATCAGCTAACGTGGTGCTAACGCTCCTGGTGTAAATTCACGGGAGAAACAGATAACGCTAATGCTAATGCTAATGCTAATGCTAGCATTGACTTGGTTCCAACTGTGCTGGCTGGAATCGAGCTACAGATCCAGATTTTTTCGTGGTCGACCTTTTCTCCGTTTTTGTTTTTGTCTCTTCGCCACTTAGCTTTTGCAACGTACCTTAGCATGTGTTAGCATCACACGGATGTTTGTGCATATTAATTATAACTCTGGGGTCATTATTCAGGTGGAGGTTTGACATTTTTTTTCATAAATGGAGCCTTTATTTTGACTAAAATAGGCTCTTTGTTAAACAACTCTAGGCCTGAAAATACCCCTACCCCCCACCACCATCATCCCCCATCTATTTCCTCACATTACTCATCTGATGACCCCCCACCCCCCCTCCCTTGCTGCAGCGTTTTGTTCCCTGGGGTTCGATCAAGACTCGCTGGAGGCTGTAATCTGTTAACACGTGTCTTTTTAAATTTTATTTCAATGTTACAAATAACTTGAGGAATTTACGGCAAAGTAGGAAAAGGAGACGTTCGCTTCTGGTAAATTAGATTAGTGTATATTCTCCCTGAAGAGATAAATCCTGAGTTACAGACATTTTTTGGGCGTTTAACAGATGAAAATGAGTCGATACTTTGTGTTTGTAGAAAAATCACATCAGTCAGATGAGTTTAGAGCAAGTTTGTGTTTTCTAATTTCAACCTAAACATGTATAACGACAATATGAGGGACACAGAGTTGAGTTGAGACAAGCTAAGCTAACATTAGCATTAGTGGATATTTACTTTCCAGAAAACGTGGGTTGTTTCAGTGTTTAAAGGTTCACTGAGAGTCGTCTCTGTTGGCCGAGAGACTCCTGTGTTAGCATGCTAACCAGCTAGCCTCAGAAATCTTATCACTTGTAAAGGCGAAGATGCTGTCACTTGCAATGCTAACTTACACGATGCTAACTCTTGCGATGCTAACTGACACGATGCTATCTGTTGCAACCCTAACTCATGTGATGCTAACTCTTGCACTGCTAATTCATGCGACGCTAACTCTTGTGATGCTAAGTAATAATGCTAATTCTCCCAATACTAAATCACATGATGCTATCTCTTGCTATGCTAACTCATATGACGCTAACTCACACAATGCTAAATCACGCAACACTAATTCACATGATGCTAACTCACACAATGCTATCTCTCATGATGTTAACTTACACAATGTTAATTCGTACAATGCTAATTCACGCGATGCTAACTCAGACCAAACCAGGACTTCCTGAAAAGCGTTAGCATTAGCATTAGCTCCTTCTGGAGCGTCGGCGAAGACAACAACTCCCATGATCCCACACTAAACTTCACTCCCATCTTTTGTAAATGATCCTGGATCTGCTAACACTTCACTCTTGTAGCCTCGAGAACTTAACTAATTCGTGGTTAACAGCTACGAGAATTAAATCGTTTCGGTCCGTCGCTCTTTGTCCACTTCAGTTATTTGTCTCGTCTTGTCCCAGTTTGACGCGTCCTCTCCGTCTCCCCCTTCGCTCTAAAACCCAATGAAATGTGACGCCGCCGGTAAAAATTAATGGCATCGTACCGTCCGATTTGTCCGACTCCTATTTTCTCAAAAAGTTCACTGTTGAACTCTTGTTCCAAAGTCAACAAACCGGAGACAGACACATTAACGCAGACGCTGTTACATCAATGTAAATATTATCAGACACATTTATAAAGAACACAGATGGTTATGATATAGAAATCCATCACGACACATCCAGTAAATATGGAATGGAAATAATATACATTATCACGTTCTGTCAGTGCGGAGAATCACCTGGAGATTTATCAGGCTGAAGGGAAAAAAAAAGAACAAGACGGTTTGTTCCCTTTAGTTTTTATAGGTCACGAGTTCAGAGCGAGGTCGGCAGAGCGAGGTGTGACATCACTGATGGATACTGACGGGAAAGCCAGAGCAGCGGAGAAGACACTGGAACTTTAATGCAAAACTTTAAAGTTTGCCACCAAAAGCACCTGATTTGCCTTATAAAACTTTTGTGAAACTTTTGTGAAAGATAGACGCTTAACTGCTTTTTTTTTTTTTTACATCTAGACCACATCAGACCAGGTCCACATCAAAAACCACTCGACCCAGGTTCATCAAATCTGGACTAGATTATCCCAGAGAGGTTAGAGGTTCTTGAAAACATGAGTTCAAATTTCTGAAACATTTATTTTCCTTGTGAAAATGTTGAAAAATTGAGGCTAAACTGCTGTTTACGCATCTAGACCAGATGATGGTCTAGATGTAGACCACATCAGACCAGAAGAAGAGGTTGAGATCCTCATTTCCTGTAAGTGAACAACGATTTGGGACAAAACTAGCCTGTTGACATTCACACACTATGGAAGTAAGAACATACGTGCTCTACACGGACAATGCTACAATGCTACAAGCTAGCTGCATTTGGGATACTTCCGTTTCTAGTCTTTATGCTAAGATAAGCTAAGCTAACTTGCTTATGACATGCATCAGAAATGGAGCTAGCTTTTAGCGTCAACATTGTAGCATACTACGTACACTATGTATTTATAATTAATAATGAAAGTCTAACTTGTGCTGATGTTTGTGGCTCCACGTTTCATGTGAGGTGAAGATTACGCCGCCGATGCTACGTAGCCAAGATGGCGTCATTGAGGGTGAAGTGTCCATCGTTCCAGACTCAGCTGTGATGAGTCAAACCGTCCGGGTATTAACGTTTCACTGCAGCCATAATTCAACTAACTGATGAGATCTTTGTGTCTAGTGTTAAGTCGTTAATGGTCCAACTGTGCTGCCCCTTTCAGGCCTGAACAATGCTGCACAAATATTCATGGAAATAAGCCAAAACCTGATATTGACATGGCTACTAAATCTATTTTTTGCTGCATGTATCAACTCACTTTTTTGGGGAAAAACTCAATAAACTGTGATGAGTTGTGACTGTAATTGACTTAAAGAATTTCTTCCTAAAAGCAGCAGTAGAGTAAGTGTTTGGATCTTTTACAGTTATCACAAAAAGGTAAGTGATAGTATGTAAATGTATTAAAAAAAAAAAAAAATGTTTGAAATGTTTTCCAGGAGTGATTAATTGATCTTGATTAAACAGAAAAGTGTTATCGCTTTTAATTTTTCAATTTTATTTACTGTAATTTGTGAAATACCTGTAGTAGTAAAATTTATCTATTTTTAGTATTTTATTATTATTTTTTTGATGCAGCTATTGTGACAAAAACTTTTTTTTTATTTGACTGATTGATTAAATAGATTTTTAAAAATTATTTTTATATTTAAAAATGATGATTTTGCTAATAGATTTTGATACAATTATTTTTATTTGGTATGAATATTACATAGGTAGGTCAATAGATGGCGCCAAATGTTTGATAAACCGCAAATTAATCGTCGAAGAAGACGCAGTGGCGGAAGTCGAGCACCGCTAATAAGTTGTCGAAGAAGAAATAATACGTAATAATAAAAACAATAACAACACTAACAATAATTATAATAATAAACAATGAAAAATAAATACTGTAACAAACAAAACAGTTGATAACTTAAACCGGAGGAGCAGTTTTATTTTGGATTAAACGACGAACTTGACCGCGACGCGATGTGGATTTAAAACCGGATTAACGTTCACGAATATTAAAACCACAACACGACACGGATACAGGTGAGTTACTGACATGTTATTGATCTAATATGAACTGTTGTTTTGTTGCCGTGATCGTTTTTCAAACCGTGAACAAGCTAACTCAACTAGCTAGCCCCCGAGCTAGCAACGCTAACGCTCTGAGCTAGCAAGAAAGCTAGCTAGCTGTTAGCTTCCACTCTGTGGTTAAATTGAGTGAATTAACCGCATTTTCTTTGTTTTAATGTTCGTTTTTCTGTTGTAAAGACATTTTAACTGAACGTTTATGTGTCTGACAAAACTATGACACTTTTATTTTATTTGTATAATGGAAATTATAGCTAAATCAAGCAGACGTCATTTGGTTTTGTTTTGTTTTTTTTTCATGTCTGGACCACCTCAGACCAGATCCAGATCAAAAACTACTTTACCTAGACTTGTTGTATCTAGACTAGATTATCTTAGAGAGTTTAAATATTCTTAAAAACATCAATTCAAGTTTCAGAAACATTTATTTTCTTTGTAAAATTTTAAAAAGGAGGCTAAACTGCTGTTTACATGTCTAGACCACATCAGACCAGGTCCAGATCAAAAACCACTTTACCTAGACTTGTTGTATCTGGACTAGATTATCTCAGAGAGGTTAGAGGTTCTTGTAAACATGAGTTAAAGTTTCTGAAACATTTATTTTCTTCGTAAAAATGTTAAAATAGAGGCTAAACTGCTGTTTACATGTCTAGACCACATCAGACCAGGTTCAGATCGAAAACCACTTGACCCAGGTTTATCAAATCTGGACTAGATTATCCCAGAGCAGTTAGAAGTTCTTGAAAACATTAATATAAGTTTGTGAAACATTTATTTTCTTTATGAAAAATTGAGGGTAAAGTATTGTTTACAACACCTAGTCCACATCAGACCAGGTCCAGATTTAAAAACACTTTACCCAGACTTGTCAAATCTGGATTAGACTCTCCTAGAGAGTCTAAAGCTTCTTGGCAACACGGTTTTGTCTTTGTGAGATGTTTATTTTTGTGTTAAAATGCACATTTATATTGTTTTTTTTCCTCCACATCTAGACCACATCAGACCAGGTCCAGAACAAAAACCACTATAGTTAGACTCAGACTCAAATGTGGACCAGATTATATCAGAGAGGTTTCAGGTGATTGTAAACACAGTTACATATTTATGAAACTTGTACTGATGTTGTCTTGTTCCCCAACAACAGGTCGATGAAGAGACGAGAAAAATGATGAATCTGCTGATGTGGAACATCCTTCATCACCAGTTGTTATAAAACCAGACGTTGGGTAAGTCTTGTAAAACAGTGTTTTTAATAAACTCTGGGTTCACTTACTAAGTTATCAGTACTTCAGTTTATGTGTAGGGACCCTATTCATGCTACTGCTGAAGTGAAGTGATATTTTGAGCTTTATTAGTGGTTAAAAAATGACAATTTAGATACGTTTGGCTGACTGCCCCATTTACTTTCATTGTTAACTATTTAGCGCTAACACACAGCATGAACACATGCTGGTGTCACGTTACACTTGCTACAAAGTCACAGAAACACACACCTCCCCCACCACCTCTCGCTGTGTAGTTCAGTCACGCTAATTTAGAAATCGTGTGTGTGTGTGTGTGTGTGTGTGTGTGTGTGTGTGTGTGTGTGTGTGTGTGTGTGTGTGTGTGTGTGTGTGTGTGTGTGTGTGAACCTTCAGTTATCTGATTATAACTTGGGAATCTTTCTAGGCGCCATTACCGTCAGCGATGTTAAGTGTTAGTGTTACTAAATGTTAGCAGCGCTAAACAGTAGTGATGCTAAGTGGTAGAGATGCTACATGTTAGTTATATTCAGTGGTAGTGATGCTAATCGTTGGTGATGTTAAGTATTGGTGATGCTAACTGTTAGCGATGCTTACTGTTAAAAATGCTAAGCATTAGCAATGCTATGTGTTAGCGATGTTAAATGATTATACAGCTAATGATATTAAGTGTTAGCGCTGCTAAGTAGTAGCGATGTCAAGTGATAGGGATGCTAAATATTAGCAATGGAAAGTGTTAGCGATGCTAAGTAGTAGTGATGCTAGCAATGCTGAATATTAGCGATGCGAAGTTGTAGGGACGCTAAATGTTAGCGATGGGAAGCATTAACTATGCTAAGTGTTATCAATGCTAAACATTAGCAGTGCTAAGTGGTAGTAATGCTAAATGTTAGCGATGCTAAATATTAACAATGATTAGTGTTAGTGATGTTTAGTGGTAGCGATGTCAGGTGTTAGCATGCTAAACATTGGCAATACTTAGTGGTAGTGATGCTAAACATTAGCGGTGTGAAGTTGTAGGGATGCTAAATGTTAGCGATGGGAAGCGTTGACTATGCTAAGTGTTATCAATGCTAAACATTAGCAGTGCTAAGTGGTAGTGATGCTAAATATTAACAATGATTAGTGTTAGTGATGCTAAGTGGTAGCGATGTCAGGTGTTAGCATGCTAAACATTGGCAATACATTAGCGGTGCGAACTTGTAGGGATGCTAAATGTTGGCAGTGGTATGTCTAAGTGTGTGTGTGTGTGTGTGTGTGTGTGTGTGTGTGTGTGTTTCTGCGCCACGCTGCATCGTTCTTAATCACAACCCTGGAGATGAATTCAAGAGGCGGTGAATTTAATTAAAAGCTAAAATTAGCATCTGCCAGCTGTGTGTGTGTGTGTGTGTGTGTGTGTGTGTGTGTGTGACCTTCGTTCATCTGATTATAACGTGGGAATCTTTCCAGGGAGCCATTAGCTGAAACGCCTGTTTGGGAAAACAGTGTGTGTGTGTGTGTGTGTGTCTCCAGCTCCATTGAAACAAAGGAATGTAATAATGATTATTAAGTTATTATGAGTCTGGGTTGAGCAGCTTGTAGCAGTAGCGGAGCCTCCCACTGTTCCCACTGTTCCCACTGTTCCCACTGTTCCCAGTCACCAGTTCGGTCACAGACGCTGGTTTTGACTCGCAGGGAATCGAACCGTCGACCTTCAAGGTGTCGGTGCTTTGCTTTAATCGATCGGCAGCTGCCGTCGTCCTCGTGTGTCCTGGCGGAGGCTGGAGGACGGGACGGAATGTTGGACTGTTTGAAGTTTCGACACAAGTTCCGGAATGTTCCCAAATGTTCTAAATGTTCTAAATGTTCTAATGTTCTAAATAGTTAAAAATTAAAAAAAAAAAAATAAAAAAATTAACAGCAGCTTTAAGTGTAAAATTATGAATAAAATGAAATGAAATGAAATTAAAATATATAATAAAAAATAAATAGCAGTCAGAAGTAATTAAAATCATAAAATAATTAAAATATAATTTAATTTAATTTTGATGTTTATTAAACCTTACAAAAATAATTAAAATTCAACATGATTTTTATAATTTTTTTATTTAAATTTATTTTTTTTTATCTGATACATGATGTGATATAGTTGGAAAAAAAAAAGAATTTGGAAAATTATTCGATTGATTAATTAACTAAATATTTATAAAAACAGTGAAAATAATTAAAAATAAAATAATTGTCTTAAACAAAGATATCAGGTCTCACATGTTGTGTTAATTCTCATTTTCTTTATTTTTATTAATTTAATTTAATTAAAATTTTTAATCTCCTGAATCTGCGGTTTATTAAATTCAAATTTTATTATTTTTTAAATTAAATTAATTGAAAAAAAATTAAAAATTAAATATTTTTTTTATTTGATACAGTTGGAAGTAAAGAATTAATTAGTAAAATGAATTAATAAAGTCAGTAAAATGAACCGTCGCTTCGTTATAAAACGTCCCAGTGAAGCGTAACGTCGCGTTTGTGCGTCCGGTCGACAAAGCGAGGACACGACATCAGACTGCTGCCGTAAGAGATAATTACCCGTGGCACCAGGCAGGCCTTGGCCTCCTAACGAACCATGTGCCTGAGGTTAATTCAATTTGAGCTGCAGAACCTCGCGGGTCACGTCGTTTCTGACTGGAGAAGAAGAAGAAAAAACGAGAGAAAAGAAAGAAAAGTGGATTTATTAATTAAATACGAAGCCGCCGGTTCGTGAATCGAACAAGATTCAATGTGTTTTGTCAACGAAGGAAACGACGACATCGTTTAAAACGTCAGGAAACAAGTTTAGTTGTAGAACATAACCAGAGTTTTATGTTTCTGTTAAATCTAATGTTTAAATATTAATAAGAAACGAATCAAAGTTTCAGTTTGACTCAGAACCTGCTGCTAATGAAGCAGGGCTAACCTCAGTTAGCATGCTAGCTTAACCTTCTACCTTGCTGCTAACGAAGCAGGGCTAACCTCAGTTAGCATGCTAGCTTAACCTTCTACCTTGCTGCTAATGAAGCAGGGCTAACCTCAGTTAGCATGCTAGCCAACCTTTTGCCTTGCTAATGAAGCAGGGCTAACTTCAGATAGCATGCTAGCCAACCTTCTACCTAGCTGCTAATGAAGCAGGGCTAACTTCAGTTAGCATGCTAGCTTAACCTTCTACCTTGCTGCTAATGAAGCAGGGCTAACCTCAGTTAGCATGCTAGCTTAACCTTCTACCTTGCTGATAATGAAGCAGGGCTAACCTCAGTTAGCATGCTAGCTTAACCTTCTACCTTGCTGATAATGAAGCAGGGCTAACCTCAGTTAGCATGCTAGCTTAACCTTCTACCTTGCTGCTAATGAAGCAGGGCTAACCTCAGTTAGCATGCTAACCTGCTCACTAAGTTGGTGCTCATGTTAACTGAAGTTAGCGCTGCCTTGACAGCCGGTTAACAGTCGGTTATCTAACTTCAGTTAGCATGCTAACAGCTACCGTGCTAACCTCAGCTCACCGGCTACAGTCTGTCTTAGTTCTTGTCAGAGTAACTTTGTTGGAACGTGTCGTCCTGTTCTCATTCGTTAATGGAAACACGATCAAAGCTTCTTCTTCTTCTTCTGTGTATTTATTGGGTAACACCAGCGGAGTCACATGACCCTGCTGGGATTCGTAATAAATCATGTTATTTGTTTAAAAAGCCTTGAAGTCTGAACTCAGGGTAAAAACGTCCGTTGACGTAAAACATCTCGACATATAAATCCACTTAGAGGAGGACGGGGAGGAGACGGCGCGGATTATTATTATTTTATTTAGTTTTTTAAAACGAGTGTTTCGCCTCCAGGAAACAACCATCGTTAATGACGAAGAGGACGTGAATATTTTCACAATAAAAACGCCACTTTTAGCTTTCAGCCGCAGACGCCGGGAGCCCTCGGGTCCTCGGCTTCTTGTTCGCGGTCGCGCCAAATTTCACATCTTTGCCTGCTGGGACTCGAACCGCAGCATCACAAGCTCGTTGCCCAAATGTTCGGTCACAAGTTGCCTCGCAGCGAAGTCCTCTGACAGGAAACGGCTGTTTAATGAGGTGGATCAGCAGACGCTTTCACTCTTATTGGGATTTTTGTCCCTTTTTTTGTTGTTTTAAGTAGTTTTTAGGCGTCTTGTTGCAATAAAGTTGCAGGAGAAAGTCAAAGTTGCAACTTTTTCCCTTTTAAAAGAAGAAAATTGCGATGAAAATTGTGGTGTTTGTTATAAAAATTGCGACAACTTTTTCTCTTAAAGTGAAAAAAAAATGCGACGGAAGTTGACGTTGCAATAAAGTTGCAGGAGCAAGTCAAAGTTGCAACTTTTTCCTTTTAAGGAGAAAGTAACTGCTGCAACATTTGCTCTGTAAACGGAAAATATTTTAGTGAAAGTTGCAGCGTTTTCAGGCGTCTTGTTGCAATAAAGTTGCGGTTGTGTGTGTGTCTGCGTGCGTGCGTGTGTGTGTGTGTGTGTGTGTGTGTGTGTGTGTGTGTGTGTGTGTGTGTGTGTGTGTGTGTGTGTGTGTGTGTGTGTGTGTGCGTGTGTGTGTGTGTATCAGGGGAGGATCTTAACTCCATGATGATTTTTTTTTACTCTTTATGTCATTTTTATCATAAAAATGGACTTTAACCTTCATTTTTTTCTAATAATTAAACACCTAATTAACTATTGCAGCTGTAGCTCAACTGACTCATTGATAGTTTAATTGATCAACTGGTTAATTGATCGTTTGATTAATGAAATGTCAGAAAATTGGGGAGTTTGTTTATGTGTTAAAACGCAGGTTGAACCTTTTCTCCTGCAGTAACGATGTTGTGAAATGGTAAAACAGGAGGAAGAGGAGGAGGAAGAAAAGAGGGGAAAAGCTTTGTAAAAGAGAGAGGGAGGAAAAATGTGTGAGAACGAGAAAGGAGGGGAGTGGGCTCCTGTTTGTGTGTGTGTGTGTGTGTGTGTGTGTGAGAGAGAGAGAGAGAGAGGGGGCGAGCGAGAAAGGGGGAGGAGAGGGAGGCAGCAGTGCTGCATCATCATTATCCAGCCACTACAGCAGAGAGGAGGCAGTTTACTGCCAGACTCCACCGGCTTTCTCTCTCTCTCTCTCTCTCTCTCTCACACACACACACACACACACACACAAACACACACTCTCTCTCTCTCTCTCTCTCTGTCACACACACACACACACACACACATTGAGAGTGAGCCGGCTGTTTCCTCTGCAGCTCCGCGGAGCGAGCGAAGATCCCGCTGACGTTTCTCCATCACCTCGTTTCTCGGATGTATCGGATCGTTTCTGTAGAAGAAGCGTGTGTGTGTGTTAAAGTGTGTGTGTGTTAAAGTGTGTGTGTGTTGTCAACACACCGATGCCTCCCTCCAGATGTGACGCTGTTTGATTTTTTGACCGTCTGGGTTTTTTTTTTTTAACGTCGCCGAGCTGTTGCCGCTTTGTTTATTTTATTACCGTGACTGATTGAGTTGAATTGGACTGGACTGGACAGGAAGTGGCGACCGTTTTCTTTTTGTTGTTGTTGTTGTTGTTGTTTTTTCTGGTCCTGCCGGCGCCGTAGCGTAGAGGTGAGCAGAGCGCTTACCTCAGAGTTTGCGGCGTAGAGGGGAGGGTGTGATAAAGTGCTGCGAGGCGAGGACGCCGTGCACTGCAGCATCACTGCTTCCTCTTCTTCTTCTTTGTGGATTTTTTTTTTTTTTTTTTTGCACACATGCACATATTTCCCAGCGAGCAACAGTGGCGGCGGCGGCGCTGGAACCAACCTGCGTTTTCTACGCTCAGATGGACTCCTGCTCCGTCAGGGTCGGACGCTTTTGCTCGCTGAGGGAGAAAGAAAAAAAAAAAACGCTGACGATTTAAAGGTGCACTATGCAAGTCTGGTTAAAAAGCTGAGATCGATGCACGACGCGTAGCGAGACGTTTGATTTTAACAAAACCAGAGGAGCTGAACTCCCTGTTGCGTGACGTAAGACCCTTATGACCACTTACGACGGCTTTTTAAACGGGCGGGGTTTATAAACATGTTGACTCTGATTGGGTAACACGACTACCAAACTACCTCGAAAGGCCTGTTAACTTACCTTATTCTTTGAAGAGCCCCAGTCCTCTTTAGCCACTTCCTGCTACAACCTTGTGCCATTGACCTTTATCGCTCTTCCGTCACCGGGTCATAGACCCTGATCTTACAAATATGGGTTTTCGCTAAGACCCATTCGCCAAGAGACTTCAATATCCCTGAGGGAACCTCCCAAAGGGATCAATAAAGTCGTTTCTCTAAGAGACCCATTTGCCCCTAACGCTAGTAACTCTAAGAGAACTTATTGTGTTCTTTAAATAGGCCCAATACTTGCTAAGGAAACCACCTTACATAAACTCTTTAGGAACTTTATAGACCCTGATCTCGCAAGTGTGTTTTTTCACCAATAGACCCATTCGCCCCTAACCATAGTAATCCTAAAAGAACTTATTGTTTCCTTCAAAGAGGCCCGATACTGTCCAAGGAAACCACCTTACATGACTCTTTAGGTTGTTCCTGCTACAATGTTTTTCCCTTGATCTTGTGTCTGTTTTCGCTAAGAGACCCATTCGCCCCATTCGCCCTTAACCCTCGTAAGCCTTAGATAACTTGTGTTCTTCAAAGAGGCCCAATACTTTCCAAGGAAACCACCTCACGCAACTCTTTAGGCACTTCCCGCTACAACCTTGTGCCATTGAACTCGTCCTTCGTTTCCAGGTCGTAGACTCTAAAGACCCATTCGTCCCTGAACCTAAACCTTCCTACTCCAGTAAGTCTAAGAACTTACTGTATTCTTCAAAGAGGCCCAATACTCTGCTCAAAGACTTCGGCGTTGCCAAGGAAACCACCTCACGCAACTCATAGTGCCGTTGAACTTATCCTTACCTTTGCAAGACTCTTCATTCGTCATTTAACCGTCACAGTGACTGCGGAGCTGCCACATTAACTTAAAACTCTTGCATAGTGCATCTTTAGGAAGAAGAAGAAGAACTGGACTCTGTTGATTTTAAAGCAACAACAAACACAAACAAGATGGCGGCCGAGTTGAGCTGAACCCGCCGCCTCGTCTTCCTCCCGTCGTCTCGTCTCAAACATGAACTCTTCCTCCGATGCGAACCAAAGCAGCTCGCCGCCGCCGTTCTGCCTGCTGGGCGCCGTGGGTTACTCCCACAGCCTGGATACCTGCGTGCTGGAGGTGGCGGTCATCCTCTTCCTCACCGTCCTCATCATCGCCGGCAACCTGGTGGTGATCTTCGTGTTCCACTGCGCCCCGCTGCTGCACCACCACACCACCAGCCACTTCATCCAGACCATGGCGTACGCCGACCTGCTGGTGGGCGTCAGCTGCCTGGTGCCGTCGCTGTCCCTGCTCCACTACCTCCGCGGCCTCAACGAGGAGCTCACCTGCAAGGCGTTCGGCTACATGGTGTCGGTGCTGAAGAGCGTTTCCATGGCGTCGCTGGCGTGTATCAGCGTGGACCGGTACATCGCCATCACGCGCCCGCTGTCCTACGCCACGCTGGTGACGCCGTGCCGCCTGCGGGTTTGCATCATCCTGGTTTGGGTTTACTCCGCCTTGATCTTCCTGCCGTCCTTCTTCGGCTGGGGGAAACCCGGTTACCACGGCGACATTTTCCGCTGGTGCGCCGACTCGTGGAAGACCAACCCGGGTTTCAGCACCTTCATCGTGGCGCTGCTGTACGCGCCGGCCGCCCTCACCGTCTGCTTCACCTACGGCAGCATATTCAGGATCTGCCGCCAGCACACGAGGGAGATCACGCAGCGCCACGCCCGCTTCAGCTCGCAGGCGACGGCGGCGGCAACGTCGAAGGCGGACGGCGAGAAAGGCGGCGAGCGCGGCGAGGGCTGCCCGGACAAGCGCTACGCCATGGTGCTGTTCCGTATCACCAGCGTCTTCTACGTGCTGTGGATGCCGTACATCCTCTACTTCCTGCTGGAGAGCGCCGGACTTTACCACCACAAGGTGGCGTCGTTCTTAACGACGTGGCTCGCCATCAGCAACAGCTTCTGTAACTGTCTCATCTACAGTCTCTCCAACAGCGTCTTCAGGAAAGGACTGGGCCGACTCTTCAGCCCGCTTGTTCCCTCCTGCCTCGGATGCACCGACGCCAAAAAGGCCCCGGTTCCCGTAAGCCCCCGATCGGACCCCCGATGCCAAGTATGAGCCCCCCCCGACGGTAACGACGGCGGATTTGATCGGGTGGCGTTGGCGGCCAGGCCACCGTCTCCGTCCCGTGTGCTTTAGCTGCACGGCTACGCGGCATTGACGCGGGCGTTTTTGGTCCCGTTTTGGGCGGCGAGGTGAGGACCCTGCTGCTCGGGAGCACGCAGAAGCACCGCCCTCCCCCCCCTCCCCCGTAGATGCCCGTCGGGTCGACTCCCACCCCACCCACCCCCTGGAAAATAAAAGGGCTGTGAAGCTCGTCGGCGTGACGACGGCGACGACGACGGAGCGATGGCGTTTGATGTCGACGAAGAGACTTTCTCAAACCTGCACTGACTTTAAAAACAACAACTCCCAGATGCAAAAATCTTAAAGTAAAAGCACAGCACGACTTGTGTGGTGCGATTTAACCCGAAATGCAAAAAAAAAAAAAAACAAAAAAAAGAAACAAACGAAGAAGCGATCGTCTTTGATCGATTTGTCACTTTATCGTCTCAGAAATATTTTCAGTTTTATTCTTTTGTTGCGTTTTTTTTTTTAAATTTTCCCCTCAGGTTTTTTTTTTTTTTTTTTTAAATCAGCAGTTTACCGTTAAAGCTTCGGGGCTGCTTCTGTTTCTGTTTTTAGTTCTTTTTAGTTTTTATCTTTCTCTTTGATCTCAGCTGAGAAGCTTCGTGACTCTTCAGTCACGTAGCGGCGCCTTGATAATCACCTCCTGACTCCTCGGGCGTCTCTAATGAGTCGACCGTCTTGTCTTGTTTGGGATCCTCTCGGCTCCGGACGCAAAGACTTTTGTGATGTTTAACCTTCGCTGCCCCCTCCCCTCCCCCGCCACCTTCTTGACCTCGACCTCACGCTGGTCACGAAGGTCACGGCACTTTTTACTAAAAGCTTGTGGCTCGTTTGGCTTCATGTAAATACACTATTTAAGGAAGGAAGTTGTTGTCGTCGACCTCCGGGGGTCGAGAAAGTCGTGGTGTTGATTTATTTCCGAGCCGAGGGGGTTTGGGGGTTTATTTTGTTTTGTTTTTGTTTTTAAAGTCACAATGAAACAGCGTCTCTCGAGAGCGTCTTGCTCTCGAATTTGATTTATTTGTGACGGCAGATGTCGATCGAGATCTAGCTGAAAACGGCCCGAGGCTTGTTTGCTGTTAATCGATCGGTTCTGTGGCTGTTTTGATCAATTAATCAAAAAAAAACAAAAAACAAACAAACTGTGACGTGATTGTGATTTATCTCCGTGTTTTGGTCGCAACAAGCATGTGAACTCGAAAACTGAACCACAGTTTATTTATCCAAAGGTGCTACAATCCTGCTAGCTGTTAGCATTAGCGCCAATGTAGCAGACAACGTTACTGCCGAAGGGTTAACCACTTCTTTTGCCTGAAATGAAGTTAGCATGCTAACCAGCTAGCTAGCCGCAGCTCGTTTTTTCGTCAATGTAGCGTCCGTTTAGCTGGAGCTAACTAGCTTAACGCAATATGAATTTTTAATTTTTTTTTTGGTCTTTATTGCACTGAGCACTAAACGACGGTAATAAATACGATTTTTTTTTTTTAATATAAAAAATATTTTTAAAAATAAGGAAAAACAAACTTTTATGGCACCGTCCTGAAATTGTAACGTCGTCGTCAACGTCTGTGTTTTATTTCATTGTGACTTTAAAAGTTGCGTCGTTTTCACGTTTTATTCGATGTTTTTTTTTTTTTTTTACCTAAAACGTAACGATGCGTGTATTTAAAACAGCACTTCAGTGTTTTGACGAACTCTACCTGCATGTTTCACGATGCTACTGAGAGAAATGTACCGACTGTTCTCGTCACTGCTGTGAGTTTTTATTTCGTCTTTGTTTTCTGCTACTTTTTGTTTATCGGTGCAATACGACTCAACTCCACGACATGAAGTCGGAAACAATAACAATAGATAAATAAAACATCGGAATGACAAAAAAACTAACCAAAAAAAAAAAAGGGCTTTGAGGTTTTAACGACGTTTGTGTGTTGGAGTAGTTTTACGTCGGCATGTGATCTGAACACGTTACTATGAAACTGATGCACATTAATGTCAAGTTGTAAAGCGACAGGTTGAACCGTCTGATTAAAGAGACATATTCACATGGATCTGTGCTTTTTATTTATTTATTTATTCATTATTTATGTTTTTGGATTGTTTCAAAATTACTACGGAGTATTAGTCACGTTGGGTTTGGTGGGAAAATACTTAAACTTCTTAAATTTTGAGATTTAAGTTGCAAATTTGCCAGAATAGAAGTTGTAATATTTTGAGAATTAAAGGTTGTGAATTTATGTGAATAAAAGTCGCAAATTTACAAGAATAAAAGTTGCAGATTTAGAAGAAAAAAAAGTTGCAAATTTACAAGAATAAAAGTTGCAAATTTACAACTTCATCCTCATAAATCAGTTTTTTGTAAAATTAAAAAAAATAAATAAATAAACAAAAGAAATAAAAATCATGAATTTCCAAAAATTAAAAGTTGTTATATTTTGAGAATAAAGTCTTTATAATTTATAAAATTAAAAGTCGTAAATTTACGCCCATAAAAATTACGAATTTACGACTTTAATTTCCGACTTTTCCTCTGGATGTTTCAGATTCTTTTCCTCCAGCGTCGCTGAGCTGCCGGTTGTGACCTTGTAACATTTAATCTAATAGAGATGAATTATTTCTTCCGTTGTGATAAAGTCAGAAGCAGAAAGAGACGAACACGTGGTTCAGTCTGGACTCTTCATGTCCTCGTCCTGGTTTTTAGTCATAAAACGTCACATTTCTTGCGATTATCGTTTCTCCTTCGCGTCTCTTGGACAGCGACGTAGTTTCAGCTTATTTTTTAGTTTTTGTTTGTTTGTTTGTTTGTTTGTTTTTTTACGATCCGTCCACATTCCCGTGCGTCCCACAGAGACAGTCCTGTTTCATTCGGTTCACATGACGCCATCACATGACCTTGACCGTTTGTGTTTGACGCCAGCGATTAGATTCACATGAGTCCAGTTATCGATCGATCAGGAACCAGGACTCGTTGAATGATGATGTCACAGTTTGATCAGTTTTAGTCATTAAACTAAACCCACACGTGGTCACGTTAACTTCTGTAAACTCCTAAAACCTTCCTCTCTGTTTACATCAGAACTGCTGGAGTCTGATCTGGTCCTGATCCTGGTCTTAGAGAAGTCTAAAATCCTGGATCAGGTCTCAGTGAGTCCATTCTGATCCCATTAATTAACTTTATACTTTAACAGCAGCATGAAATGCTCAGTTTCTTAAAACCACCCTGCTAGTCTTAGCTGCTACCAGCTAGCATGCTAACTGCTAACAGCTAGCACGCTATCTGCAGCGGCTAAAACTAGCCAGTTAACAACTACTGAACGTAATTAAAGAATAAAGTTTGCAAACAGCAGAAACATCAACGCTACAGCTCGCTAACTGCTAACAGCTAAATGCTTACAACTAGCTGATTGCTCCACAGCTATATGGCTAACAGCTAGCCCGCTAACTGCTTATAACTAGGTTGCTAACTATTAACTATTAACAGCTAATAACAGCCCACTAACTGATAACGCAGCTAGCTTGCTAACTGCCAACAACTAGCCCACTGACTGCTTACAACTGGCTAACTGCTAAACAGCTAGCCAATTAACTACTAACGACTAGCCCGCTAACTGCTAACAGCGATCCTGCTAACCACTAATAGCCAGCCACTAGCTGTTAACACCTAGCTCGCTAACAGCTACCCTGCTAACTACTAACAGCTATTCCGCTAACTGCTAACCCCTAGCCCACTAACTGCTAGCCTGCAGCCTGCTAACATCTAACAAACTAACTAGTAACAGCTAGCCTGCTAACTGCAGCTAAATTAGTTAAAATCAGAGCGAAAACATGAATCCAGACATTAGTGCGTCGGACCTCAACCTGTGGAGTTGAAGTAGCTTAACGTTGAGTATCCGATCATTCGTTCACATGATTGATCTCATTGATCTTCTGTCCAGGTCAACATCTACACTAATGTCTTTTCTTTCTCCATCTTTTCATTAAAACGTGACTGAAACAATCGTTATTTATTAATTAGAAAGTGAATTAATCAGTGAATTGATTAGTTTGTATCGGTTGTGTAGTTTTGTGGCGTTGGCACATGAAGATCCCACGACCGCCACCAACCACCCCCACCCCCACCCCCACCCCACCACCACCCTCTGATTCAAAAACATGTCATGTCAAAGTTTATGTTTTTATTTTCCTGTGGGAAAATCACGATGTTGTCAGACGCAGGAGCTCGGTTAAGAGTCAGACAGAGACTCCATCACCCCCCCCCCCATCCTCCCTCCACCCGTCCACCCCCCTCCACCTCCCCCCTCCTCCCCCGAGGGAAATGCCTCCGTCAGTGCCAAATTTGGACCCAGGACTGAGAGCAGGGGAGAGGGGGGAGGAGGGAGGTTTAAGGTTAAAAGTGGGTGAGATGTTTTGTGTTTAACTTGGAACAGATCACACACACACACACACACACACACACACACACACCATCATTTCCAACGTGAGATCTGACAGATGTGACGCGTTGAGCAACAAACATGAGGTAACTCTGTTGAATAAAATCCAACGCTCATTTGTCATTAAACAACAAGTAACAAGTTGCTGAAAAATGTAACGAGAATAAATTTACTGAAAATGTTTTGGTAGCGACTGAAATTACTGAGTCACAGTGAAAAAAAGTAATAATTACTTTAACTAAGACACTAATGATGATGTTTCTGGTTACAGACAGACAGGACTGATAACGTTAGCTCGTTAGCTCATTAGCTTGTTAGCTTTATCGTTTTCTGTTAGCAAAGCCAGCTGGTAACTGAATGATGCTAGCTTGGTTAGGCTAGTCGATGCTAGGCTAGTCAACACGATGCTAACTCAGTCTTCAACTCAAATAACTCAATTAACTCAAAGCTAGCTTGGCTAGGCTAGTTGTTGCTAGGCTAGTCACTGCTAGGATAGCCGACACTAAGCTAGCCAATGTGATTGTAACTGAGATTTCACTTTTCATAACTAACTTAAAGCTAGCTCGGCCACACTAGTCGATGCTAGGTTGGCCAACACAATGCTAACTCAGACTTCAACACAAATAACTCAATTAACTCAAAGCTAGCTTGGCTACACTAGTCCAAGCTATGCTAGCTGACACTAGGTTAGCTAAGGCGCTCCTAAAGTAGGCTTCAGCTTAACTAACTCAAATCTAGCTTTGCTAGGCTAGCTGATTGGATGCTAACTCAGACTTCAACTCAAATAACTCAACTAACTCAAAGCTAGCTTGGCTAGGCTAGTTGCTGCTAGGCTAGTCGCTGCTAGGATAGCTGACAGTAGGTTAGCTAAGGCGCTCCTAACTCAGACTTCAACTTAACTAACTCAAAGTTAGCTTTGCTAGGCTAGCTGATGTTATGCTAACTCAGACTTCAACTCAACTAACTCAAACTGGCTTGGTTAGGCTAGTCACTGCTAGGATAGCCGACACTAAGCTAGCCTAGCTTTTCACAACTAACTTAAAGCTAGCTTGGCCATGCTAGTTGATGCTAGGCTAGCCGACACTAGGTTAGCCAAGGCGCTCTTCCCTCAGACTTCAACTCAACTAACTCAACACTAGGCTAGTAGATATTAGGCTCAACTGACTCAAAGCTAGCTTGGCTACACTAGTTGATGCTAGGCTAGCCTTCAGCTCAACTAACTTGCGAGAAGTTTTGTGAGAGGGAGTTAGAGATAGTTAGCATCTCGTGGGTTAGCCTAAATAAAAACGTGTTCAGCAGCTGCTCGCGCATGTTTCAGTCAAGTGGGGGCGATGACGTCACTTTTAGTATCGATCCAAATTTCTTGTATTGATCAGTACGTTAACACTAACATGTTTACTGTCTGTATATGAAGCACATGAAGCTGCAGCAGCTCGTAAACATCCCAGTGTTAATAAATCTTGTGACGTGGCTCCGGAGTCTTAATGTTCTCTGTTAAAGTGACTAAAATAAACGTAACAAAATCAAATCAAAGACGTCACAGCAGCAGCAGCAGCATCACATCATCATCCTTCCTGGAAATACACGCGTGTGTGTTTTACGAGCTGTACAGTAAATTTAAAAGCTATTGGTTTGTAATTAGTGATGCAGTGCTACGTTTTTCAAACTACTGACCCCTTAGCAAAGCTATAGGTCAATAGTTTGCAGTGTTTTATTGTTGTTCTAAAAACGAAAACGTGCAGCTCGATTTGGACTCGCTATGCTATTATTTTGCTTATCAAATTACGAATTTTTTCAAAATTCACTGAAATTTTCCTATTCGTTTCAATGGGAAATGGGAAAAAAAATCACACAATTTCAACGTTTGTCAAACATCTACAGCTCTGTCATACTTTCACCTAGAGACATCGTTCAAACTTTAAAATGGAGACAAAACTCTCCTGACTTGATGTGACATTCAACTGTTTTGCTAGTTTGTATACTTTTTGATCAGTCACAGATCAATCACCATGATCAGTTTTGGAGAAATTCAGACTTTATAATGAGCTGTCAGAAGATTTCCTGAAATTTTTGTATTAAAACTGAGCTCACAGCCACAAATTTTACTCTACACATATAATTTTCTCTAAAGTTGGAGTCACACTTGTCCTGATGCCCACAATGTGTCTACCTAAACGATACGATTTACAGTTTTTGAATTAGAAGCATCTAACTGCATCATAGGATCCCATGTTTATCCAGCGACGGTTTGAAGCAGAAAATCAGAAATGTGAGTGATTTTCAACCCGCTCTAATGTCCACATTTTTTAAACTAGGAAGAAAAAAAACACATCTACGTGTTCATGAGGGCTTTGTAGCGGTCAGCATGAAAGAATTTTGTTGATGTCTGCTTTACTTTTTGAATAAATAGCAGTAGTTTGAGGTGTGCAACAAAGGCGATTCCTGCTTGTGTGAACACTGATCACAAGAGCCGCACACCTGTTTAAACCAGCAGCCTGATAGTCTGGTGGTGAACACACCTGCCTTTAGTTCTGTTGTTGTGGGGTTCAAATCCTGCCTGTGGTGATCATATGTCATAAAGACAAGTTGTACGTCTGTAGAATATTACTTTTTTGTGCACAAACACGAATTTTTGCTGACATGTCGGCATTTAAACTTCCTTACATGTGTTTGCACCTTGACCACATGAGGTTTAGTGAAGTGAAATTTTAGTCCTGGTGGTTGAATGGACGTGTGGCCTAGTTGTTAACACACACGTCCTTGAATCAGGAGTTTGGGATTCAAGACCCGTCTGTGGTGGTCTTTTTTTTTTTAAATGATTCATTTCATTATGGTAAAAGGATAAGATGAGGTGAAAAAGGAATTATTCGCGATGCTAGTAGCTGATCATTTCATTATGGATAATGGAGCATTTTAGCATCTTAGCATAATACTGTCATATCATCATAGCATCGTAGCATCATAGCAAGTCACACAAGCACACACTACAGTACAGTACCTGCAATAGCGACTGCTACGGCCACTGCATCACTACTGTGATTTTCCGCAGGGAGCATGCTATAGCATGCTAACTTAAGTAGACGCTAACCTGTCGACCTAATTTTCTGCAGAGCTAATAAAATAAAGTTAGCATGCTAACGTAGTTATGTAGCAATCTATCTCACTTTTTTCCATGGTTAGCATGCTAACGTCAGTAGAAGCTAAACTTTTGTCCACCTGCAGATGCTAAAATCTCAACGTTTATGCTAAATTAGGTTTTTTCACATTTCTATATGTAATTTTTATGTTTTTTGTTTGTTTGTTTGTTTGTTTGTTTGTTTTTTGCTTGTTATGTAGGTCACACCACGGCCTGTGAGCGGCGCTACGGTGACGGAGATGAGCCAAGGCTGGCTAGTTAGCATGCTAACGTTGGTAGAAGCAACGGAATAGACTTCACAATGTTTTTGCTGAGCAGGTGAGTTAACTGTTGCTAATGCTAAAGTTAGCTATATAGCAATGTGTACAATGTGTGTTTTACACTTTACGCATCAACTTTGAAGGTGCCATATGTAACTTTTTTCTGTAGTTAGCATGCTAATGTCAGAAGCTAAATCTTTAACCTCCTGGAGAGCAGCAAAACGATATTAAGATGCTAACGTTAGCTATATAGCAATATACAAATAAAAATGTTCACATTATGCTTTAGTTCTGAAGGTGCTTATGTATATGTATATCTTAGCTGGCTAGCATGCTAACTAATTGTTTCTGCTTAAATGGTAAATTAACAGTCATTAATGCTAACGCTAGCTGTGTAGCAATGTGTAACTTAGATCTTTCACTTTATGAATCTTTAAAGGTGCTATATGTACCTATATGTAGCATGCTAACTAATAATTTCTGCCAGTGAGTTAAGTCACTAATGCTAATGTTAGCAATGTAGCAATAGCAAAAACCTTCATATCTTTAAAATATTTATTTCTTCTTCTTCTTATTATTATTATTATCAGGATATTTAATCCAAGTGACAGTCATAATTATTTAACAATAGCAATTAGATTAGCAAGTAGCCGTTAGCATGACTGCTAACATCGACTTGATGCTAACACAGCACGAAGTGTTGTTTTTTTGTAGTGTAGCTGTGTAACTGGTTGAGTTGCTGGTGTGTGTGCATGCGTGTGTGTGTGTGTGTGTGTGTGTGTGTGTGTGTGTGTGTGTGTGTGTGTGTGTGTGTGTGTGTGTGTGTGTGTGTGTGTGTGTGTGTGTGTGTGTGTAGGTCCTATCTACGATCAGCAGTGCGAATGAAAACAGCCTGTTCATGCTCCTGGTTTATTCTAAGAGCCGAGGAAATGAGCCTGGAGCCAGGACGACTCACCTGACTGCTAACACACACACACACACACACACACACACACACACACACACACACACACACACACACAGACATAAAGGTTACACTTATATAAACAATACTAAGAAACAGTTGTAATGAGTTGAACTTCAGTTCAGGAAACGTTTCTGATGGAAACTTCAAGTCTCATTTAAATTAAATGTCACTTATTGTTTTTGTAACGTTTTTAAATCACTGAGGAGAATCTGAGTTGTTGTTGGTTTCAGGATCATCTTGTTTAAAGTAGTGATGTCAGTAGTACTAGACACACGTGTTACTTTATGCTAACATTAGCTTGTTTTATAACTAGCTAATGATGTGAACGTTAGCAGTAAAGGTTTAGAGCTTTGTTTATTTATTTTCAGTTACTTTATTTTATTATTTAGCTCTTATTTCTTACTAGCTAACATTAGGATTTCATAAAAAAGTAGAATCCGATCTCATGCTAACGTTAGGATTTAAATATGCTAACCTTAGCTCGATTTATAAATAGCTGACGACAAATAGCAGGATCCAACCACATGCTAACATTAGCATTTTGCCTAACTAGTGGGATTTAACTTTTTTGCTAACATTAGATTATTTCATAACTAGCTAACAAAACCAACATTAGAGTCGAAGTTTAAAAACTAGTTTTTTTTTGGCTAAAACTCAAGATTAAACTTTATGCTAACTAGCTAACATTAGGATTTGAATAAATAGCAGGATACAACCCAGTGCTAGCATTGGTAATTTGGCTAAAAATCAGGATTTAATTTTATGCTAACACTAGCTTGTTTTCATTATGAGCCAACAGTAGGATTTTAACAGATAGCAGAATTTAACTTTATGCTAACATTAGCTTGCATTTTTAACTAGCTAATAGTAGGATTTTAACAAAAAGTCTAACCTCGTGCTAGCATTAGCATTTTGGCTGATAAGCATGATTTAACTTTATGGTAATAATAGCTTGTTTTGAAACTACATATTGTGGCTAACATTAGCAATGCTAGGTTTTTATGCTAGGTTTTAACAAATAATAGCATCCAACCCCATGCTAGCATTAGCATTTTGGCTAACAAGCAGGATTTAACATTGATTTAGAATTTTTTCCTGTTCTGCAGGTCGACATGAGACCACACACACTTTGTTTTTGTAGCTTTTGTTATTTTTTATTTTTGTTTTATTTGTGTCGTAGACTTATTATAGTGACATGGTGTAATCTGAGTCCTTGTATTTAAATATATATAAATATATATATATATATTGGTTGTGTGTGTGTGTGTGAGACCCTGAAAACCAGAAATAGAGACAATGTAAACACTGATGATTATCAAAGCCAAAGAACACTGCACTCTAAAAAAAATAGAATAAAATGATGTTAATGTTTCTGGTTTCTGGTCAATAAATCAGGTTCAATCTAAGACGTTATTATGATCATTGTAAACTAAGAACAACACAAACTGAGGCGCTCTGTTTTCTGAAAATATTGACCCGACGTGATCTCTTATTTTTAGAATAAAGACGTGTCGTCGAATCATGTGATCATCTGAGTTTATGATCAGTTCACTTCAGGATAAACAGAATGAACAAGCGGCGGAAAATTTAAATTATGTTTTATAGCATGTTTTATGGCTAATAATATGAACACTAGCATTAAAGCTGTAGACTTGGCTAACATCATTAAAGGCAACATTAGCTTGTTTTATAACTAGCTAACATTAGGATTTTAACAAAAAGTAGAATCCAACCCCATGCTAATGTTAGCATTTCAGCTGATAAGCAGGAATTAACTTTATGTTAACATTAGCTTGTTGTGTAACCGGATAAATGCCGACTCACAGGGGTAAAGATAACAGTTAGTGAAACGAAGATTAGCATTAGCAACGGTGAGACTTTATCTGATCTGATCGTTGATGTTTTTATTTTTATGAGTGTATGTTTGTGGTCGATCTTTTCATTCCAACATCAGGTGTTTTTCTCCAAGTGGCTGCAATGAATCAGTTGTTCAGTTGTTTCATTCACATCAAATCGTCGTCTTCTTCTTCTTCTTCTCTTGTCAGTCCTCCAGTCTCACGTCTGTTTATTGTCAAACTCATATCTTCCCGGCACGTCGAAGATTTCCAGGAACAAACAAACACTCAAGAGTTCGTAGAATTTTATCAGTTGGTGGAAGAGCGTGGGACCGAAACTAAAACACAAGTCAGACGTGCGGTTTTTGTTAGTGTTCTCGCTGTTTTCTGTAGAAACGGGAGTCGACCTGCTCCCTCTTTGATTCATACCAGCAGAGAGATTATAACAGTAAAATAAACATGAAGGAGAGACACGTGTTTGTGATTGATTTGGTGTTTGTGTAGCTCAGATAAATGACTTTAAACTGTCCCACATGATCCCAGCCGGTGTTGGTCAAGTTCTGACCACAGGAGTTGGAAGTTTGAGGTTCCAGATCAGCAGATTCATCATTTTTTTTCTCAACAACGGATCGATGTGTCTGTAAAGAACCACCTGTCCATCCATCCATCCAGTTGTGTCTATAGCTGGTCACCAGTCAAAGGTCACTAGTTAATGTAGCTTCAGAGAAAATAAAATAGATCCTTTATGATACAGGACGATGTTTTAAGATGTTTGTAAACTTACTACCACAACAATCACTAGTTGTTATGAAAACAAGATGAGTCAAACGCTGGTTGAAGTAATATCAAGAAGTTCGAGTCTTTTGTTTTCACAACCAGATAAGAAAGTGGTGCAGTCGGCCAAACGTTCCTGACGTCTTGTTTTCATAACAACCAGATTGTTGTTGTGTAAATTTGTTCTTTATCATAAAGGATCTATTTTATTTTCTCTGAAGCTACGAGCTAGTGACCTTTGACTGGTGACCAGCTATAGCCACAATTAGATGGATGGATGAATAGGTGTTCCACATCAGCAGATTCAACATTTTCCCGAACAACAGGTCGATGTGTCTGATCATCCATCTGATTGTGTCTATAGCTGGTCACCAGTCAAAGGTCACTAGCTTGTAGCTACAGAAAAAAATAAAATAGATCCTTTATGATGAATCTGCTGATGTGGAACACACTTCATCACCAGTTGTTATAAAACCAGACGTTGGGTAAGTCTTGTATAACAGTGTTTTTAATAAACTCTCGGTTCACTTACTTTTTTGTTCCAGATCAGCAGATTCAACATTTTCCCAAACAACAGGTCGACGTGTCTGTGAAGAACGAGGAAAATGATGAATCTGCTGATGTGGAACATCTATCTATCCATCTAATTGTGGCTGTAGCTGGTCACCAGTCAAAGGTCAAACCAGAGAATTACATTGTCTTGTTTTCTGAGAAAATTCAGATCCACTTAAAATTTAAAATGTGATAAAAACTAAACTAAAAATAAGTTTTAAGCTGTTGTTTAATATTTCCAACATTTATTCTTAGTTATTCTGACGTTCTTCACTTCAGTTTAGTTTAGTTTTAGTTCAGTTTATATAAAAAGCAGACGATCCAGATTATTACGGTCGACCTTTTCCAGTACGATAACGGTCAGATACTGATGTTTGAGTTGTTCCTCCGTTGTTTAATGATACTCGACTATCAGGGAGGAAAAACACGAGCTAACAGTCCGACGGCGGCGCGTGTTGTTACAGCGTTTATTCAAAAAGCTGCTGCCAGAAACACACAAGTCTGATGAAGCGAGGGGTTTTAAACCCGTAACGAGACGTTGTTCTTAAGAGTTGGGTTGTACGTGCGCTGACGTGAAGGCGATGTTGAAACGACCAAAGTTGACCAACTTATTACCGACGTTGTAGCGTTTGTCAGACGTCGGTGACGAGTCTGTTCTGAAAAGTTCATGTCCAGAGAAGAAAAAACAAAGTTTCCTATGAACTTAAGTGTCAGACGTCTCTGTCTTATGTTTGTATATATATGATATATGATGATATTAGATGTTTAACTCATAGTTGAGTTGAACCTGAACTTATCGGCGCCACCTTCTGTCGTTTTACTGAGGAGAATCTGGATGATTCTGGATGATACTTCTATGATTTAGTGGTCAAGTAACTTTGGTCCTGATACAACAGTTTTTATTTCAGGGTCAAGATTTTCTGAGTCTTTAACATCAACTAAGGCCAAATAAATATTATAACCTGAGCTGATGCAGCACTCGATTTACTCTCTGTAGAGTCAAGACTCGATTTAGACTCGATTTGCTCTCTGTAGAGTCAAGACTCGATTTAGACTCGATGTAGAATCGATTTAGACTCAACTTCAGACTCGACTGTAGACTCGATTTACACTCTGTAGAGTCAAGACACGATTTAGACTCGATGTAGAATCGATTTAGACTCAACTTCAGACTCGACTGTAGACTCGATTTACACTCTGTAGGTTCAAGACTTGATTTAGACTCGATTTAGACTCGACTACAGTCTCAATTTAGACTCAACTTCAGACTTGACTTTAGACTCGATTTAGACTCGACTTCAACTTGACTTCAGAATCGATTTAGACTTGATTTCGACTTGACTTTAGACTCGACTTACACGCTGTAGGTTCAAGACTCGATTTAGACTCGACTTTAGATTTGACTTCAGACTCGATTTAGCCCCAACTTCAGACTCGACTTCAGACTTGATTTAGACTCAATTTCAGACTCGATTTAGACTCGACTTTAGACTCGACTTCAGACTTGATTTGGACTTAATTTCAGACTCGATTTAGACTCGACTTCAGACTCGACTTCAGACTCGATTTAGACTTGATTTCGACTCGACTTTAGACTCGATTTAGCCTCAACTTCAGACTCGAATTAGACTTGACTTTAGACTCGACTGTAGACTCGATTTACACTCTGTAGGTTTAAGACTCGATTTAGACTCGACTACAGTCTCAATTTAGACTCAACTTCAGACTTGACTTTAGACTCGATTTAGGCTCGACTTTAGACTTGACTTCAGACTCGATTTAGACTTGATTTCGACTCGACATTAGACTCGATTTACACTTTGTAGGTTCAAGACTCGATTTAGACTTGACCTCCGTCTCGACTTTAGACTTGACTTCAGACTCGATTTAGCCTCAACTTCAGACTCGACTTCAGATTTGATTTAGACTCGACTTCAGACTGAATTTGGACTCGACTTCAGACTTGATTTAGACTTGATTTCGACTCGACTTTAGACTCGATTTAGCCTCAACTTCTGACTCGATTTAGACTCGACTTTAGACTCGATTTACACTCTGTAGGTTCAAGACTCGATGTAGAATCGATTTAGACTCAACTTCAGACTCGACTGTAGACTCGATTTACACTCTGTAGGTTCAAGACTCAATTTAGACTCGATTTAGACTCGACTACAGTCTCAATTCAGCCTCAACTTGAGACTCAATTTAGCCTCAACTTCAGACTCGACTTTAGACTCGACTTCAGACTCGATTTGGACTCGACTTTAGACTCGACTTTAGAATCGACTTCAGACTCGACTTTAGACTTGACTTCAGACTTGATTTAGACTCAACTTCAGACTCGATTTAGCCTCAACTTCAGACTTGATTTTAGACTCGACTTTAGACTTGACTTCAGACTCGATTTAGACTTGATTTCGACTCGACATTAGACTCGACTACAGTCTAAATTTAGCCTCACTTTCAGACTCGACTTTAGAATTCAACTTTAGACTCGATTTAGACTCAATTTAGACTCCACCTTAGACTCGATTTACACTCTGTAAGTTCAAGACTCGATTTAGACTCAATTTCAAACCTACTCTGTAGGTTTAAGACTCGATTTAGACTCGACTACAGTCTCAATTTAGACTCAACTTCAGACTCGATTTAGCCTCAACTGCAGACTTGACTTTAGACTCGATTTCGACTCGACTTTAGACTTGACTTCAGACTCGATTTAGACTTGATTTCGACTCGACATTAGACTCGATTTACACTTTGTAGGTTCAAGACTCGATTTAGACTTGACCTCCGTCTCGACTTTAGACTTGACTTCAGACTCGATTTAGCCTCAACTTCAGACTCGATTTCAGATTTGATTTAGACTCGACTTCAGACTGAATTTAGACTCGACTTCAGACTTGATTTAGACTTGATTTCGACTCGACTTTAGACTCGATTTAGCCTCAACTTCTGACTCGATTTAGACTCGACTTTAGACTCGATTTACACTCTGTAGGTTCAAGACTCGATTTAGACTCGATGTAGAATCGATTTAGACTCAACTTCAGACTCGACTGTAGACTCGATTTACACTCTGTAGGTTCAAGACTCAATTTAGACTCGATTTACACTCTGTAGGTTCAAGGCTTGATTTAGACTCGATGTAGAATCGATTTAGACTCAACTTCAGACTCGACTGTAGACTCGATTTACACTCTGTAGTTTCACGACTCGATTTAGACTCTACTACAGTCTCAATTTAGACTCAACTTCAGACTCGACTTCAGACTCGATTTAGCCTCAACTGCAGACTTGACTTTAGACTCGATTTAGACTCGACTTTAGACTTGACTTCAGACTCGATTTCAACTTGATTTCGACTCGATTTTAGACTTGACTACAGTCTCAATTTAGCCTCACCTTCAGACTCAACTTCAGACTCGACTTCAGACTCGACTTTAGACTCGACTTCAGACTTGATTTACACTCTGTAGGTTCAAGACTTGATGTAGACTCGATTTAGACTCGACTACAGTCTCAATTTAGACTCAACTTTAGACTCAACTTCAGACTCGACTGTAGACTCGATTTACACTCTGTAGGTTCAAGACTCGATTTAGAATCGACTACAGTCTTAATTTAGACTCAACTTCAGACTCGACTTCAGACTCGATTTAGCCTCAACTGCAGACTTGACTTTAGACTCGACTTCAGACTTGACTTCAGACTTGATTTAGCCTTAACTTCAGACTCGACTTCAGACTTGATTTAGACTCAATTTCAGACTTGATTTAGACTCGACTTTAGACTCGACTTCAGACTTGATTTGGACTCAATTTCAGACTCGATTTCGACTCGACTTCAGACTCGACTTCAGACTCGATTTAGACTCGACTTTAGACTCGATTTACACTCTGTAGGTTTAAGACTCGATTTAGACTCGATTTAGACTCGATGTAGAATCGATTTAGACTCAACTTCAGACTCGACTGTAGACTCGATTTACACTCTGTAGGTTCAAGACTCGATTTAGATTCGATTCGACTACAGTCTCAATTTAGCCTCACCTTCAGACTCAACTTCAGAATCGATTACGACTCGACTTTTGACTCAACCTTAGACTCCATTTAGACTTGACATTGGACTTGATTCAGACTCGATTATGACTCGACTTTAGACTTGACTACAGACTCGACAACAGTCTCAATTTAGACTCAACTTCAGATTCGATTCAGACTCGATTTAGACTTAACTTCAGACTCGACTTTAGACCCGATTTGGACTTGATTTAAGACTTGATTTTGACTCGACGCCAGACTCGATTTTGACTCGACTTTAGACTTAATTTGGACTCGACTTCGGACTCGACTTCAGACTCGCTTTAGACTCGATTTAGACTTGATTTTGACTCAACTTTAGACTCGACTACAGTCTCAATTTAGACTCAACTTCAGAGTCAATTTAGCCTTAACTTTAGACTTGACTTCACTCGACTTTAGATTCGATTTCAACTCGATTTCGACTCGACTTTAGACTCAACCTTAGACTCCATTTAGACTTGACTTTGGACTTGATTCAGACTCGATTACGACTTGACTTTAGACTTGACTACAAACTTGACTACAGTCTCAATTTAGACTCAACCTCAGATTCGATTCAGACTTGATTTAGACTCAACTTCAGACTCGACTTTAGACTCGATTTAGACTTGATTTCGACTCAACTTTAGACTCGACTTCACTCGATTTTAGACTCGACTGTAGACTCGATTTCGACTCGACTTTAGACTCGACTTCAGACTCAATTTAAGACTCAATTTCGGACTCGACTTTAGACTCGACCTTAGACTCCATTTAGACTTGACTTTGGACTTGATTCAGACTCGACGTCAGACTCGATTTTGACTCGACTTTAGACCTGATTTGGACTTGACTTCGGACTCGACTTCAGACTCGCTTTCGACTCAACTTTAGACTTGACTTTAGACTCGATTTCGACTCGACTTCAGACTCAACTTAAGACTCGACTTCGGACTCGACTTTAGACTCAACCTTAGACTCCATTTAGACTTGACTTTGGACTTGATTCAGACTCGACTTTAGACTTGATTTGGACTCGACTTCGGACTCGCTTTAGACTCAACTTCAGACTCGACTTTAGACTCGATTTAGACTTGATTTCGACTCAACTTTAGACTTGACTTTAGACTCGACTTCACTCGATTTTAGACTCGACTGTAGACTCGATTTCGACTCGACTTTAGACTCGACTTCAGACTCAATTTAAGACTCGACTTCGGACTCGACTTTAGACTCGACCTTAGACTCCATTTAGACTTGACTTTGGACTTGATTCAGACTCGACGTCAGACTCGATTTTGACTCGACTTTAGACCTGATTTGGACTTGACTTCGGACTCGACTTCAGACTCGCTTTCGACTCAACTTTAGACTCGATTTCGACTCGACTTCAGACTCAACTTAAGACTCGACTTCGGACTCGACTTTAGACTCAACCTTAGACTCCATTTAGACTCGACTTCGGACTCGCTTTAGACTCAACTTCAGACTCGACTTTAGACTCGATTTAGACTTGATTTCGACTCAACTTTAGACTTGACTTTAGACTCGACTTCACTCGATTTTAGACTCGACTGTAGACTCGATTTCGACTCGACTTTAGACTCGACCTTAGACTCCATTTAGACTTGACTTTGGACTTGATTCAGACTCGACGTCAGACTCGATTTGGACCTTTTCCTTCTCAGCAGATAAATCGTAGGATCCGTTTTATCTTAGTAACTTTAAGTTTTTTGAACGTTCTCTGCTACAAAAGCAGTTGAACCTCGAGTCACTTTGTGTCACAGACTCAATCTTCTGTTTGTTTCTGTTTCTAGATGTTTATTCAGATAAAATAAAAACAAAACATAGTAAATAGACAGAAGCTCGACTCTTTCCCGTGACCTTTCCTTTCCTTACGTTCCTCCGTCCTAACTCGTCTCCGTCCTTCCTCTCAACTCTTCTTCTTCAGCAGCAGCGTCGTGGAGGTTGAATCCATCATCCAACGACTCGTCTCTGCTGCTTCGATAATGAAACCAGCGGCTAATGAATCATTAAACCACCAAGGGTTTGTGTTAATGAGGTTGAAGGTTCAGACTCCAGGTTTAACAACGTCAGTTAGTCCAGTAAATGTTGGTCACGACGTCCAGAGACGATGATGTAGCATCAGTTTCACCTGAACACGAAGTGGTTAACTGTTGGAGGGTTAGCTATTAGCAGTTAGCTGGTTATTTGTTAGTGGGTTAGCTGTTGACTATTAGCATGTAGCTGGTTAAATATTAGCAGTTAGCTGGTTGACTATAAGGAGTTCGCTAGTTAATTATTAGCTGCTTGCTATTAGCAGTTAGCTGACGAGCACTTCTGAGTTAGCTAGTTGACTATTAGCAGTTATCTGGTTAATTATTAGCAGTTGGCTGTTAGCGGGCTATGTATTAGCAGTTAGCGGACTAGCTGTTAGTATTTATAGATATAGTTGTATAGCAGTTAGCTGTTAGCAGGATAGGTTTAAGCAGTAGCCTAGATGTTTAGCAGTTAACTGGTTAGCTGTTTAGTAGTTAGCAGTTAGCACGCTAGCTGTTCAGCAGCTAACAACATGCTGACGAGGCAAAGCGTCTCATCTGTTGTCAAACTATAAAGTTTATTAAAATAAATGATGTGGGATCAAGCTGGACTCACTGAGACCTGATCCAGGACTTTATGAGACCGGGACCAGGATCAGAGTGGATCCTCTAACTAGTCTAGATCTATAACGACACGTTGTTGTTTCCAGATTTAAATCAAACAGTGGAGTTTGTTATTTCTTTAATTTGTGATAAATAATCAAAATAAAAACAAATGAATCAAATCTTCACGTTTCTGTCGAACTTCCACAGGTGCAGCAACAAAAACATGCTAAAGCTACATGCTACGCTAGCCGATTAGCATCATGTTTGAGGCTCGTGCTACTTAAAGAAAACTAGAAAATAAACTGATTATTAAACACAAACGATCCTCAACGTCGACAGTTTTTCTCTTAAACTGCGATAAAAGTTACAATGTTTTTTTACTTGTTTTGCTCCAGATTTTTCTGGAGCCTCAGAGTTAGAAATAAAATTAAATATAAAGTGAATAAATAAAACACCAAGTTGACAAACAACAACGTCCAGTGTCTCTGCTGCTTCAGTCTGAGACGTTTGCTGCCACCGAGTGGTTCAACTCAGCAACAGCTCGGATTTATTTCACTATTACAAACAACATAGAGATATAATGTAACTATTGTTGTTTTTATATAACTATGAAAGAGATTAAATATTATCTATTATTATTACATTTTTATTTTTTTTAAATTAAAATTGTTATTATATTTCTTTGTTATTTATGTATTTATTTTATTTTTTTAGGAGATTTTAGAATAATTATGTTACTTCAGTTTTTAAATAAGTAGAAAGAAACAGACAAAATATTATTATTATTATTATTTTGTATCATTTTATTTTATTATTATATATAAATTAATAGTTTTATTATTGTTGTTTTTAAACAGTTAGAAGATTAAATATTAAATAGTATTACTACTTTTGTATCATTTTATTTTATTAAAAATAAAAGTATCTATTTCATAGTTTATTCATATATTTAATATTTAATTTATTTAATTTTATTCTTTTTGGATTCATATTATTTTATTTTTTAAATAATTAGAAAAAAGCTAAATATTAATTATTATTATTGTTTTGTTTCCTCTCTTATTTATTTTGTATCATTTTTTATTAAAATGTCTATTTTATTAGTTTAATTTATTTTTTAGTTATAATATATATAAAAAAATATTACTTTAGTTTTTAAATAATTAGAAAGAAAAGAAAATATTATTTTTTATTATTATTATTTTGTCTCCCTTTTTAGTTTGTATTGACCATTTTATTTTTATTCATTTCAATTATTTATTTATTTATTTATTTTTCATTTTCTTTCAACTTTTTCCTTCATCTATTTTAATTCAGTTTCCTTCTATGTCATTTCACCAGCAGGTGGCGCTGTTACTCTATTAACTGTAGTTAATAAAACTGTTGCACAGCAACAGAAACAAAGCTGTTGCTAACGCTACGTATCATAGCATCACCTGCTAGCGACAAGATGCAGCAGTTAGCACCTAGCTGATGATTTCTCACCGCCTCTTAGCATGCTAACGGCTAACACTAGCATGCTGGGTCATTGTTGACGAGTGCATCTTTCGTTAAACGGTCTTGGTCAGATGTTAGCTAAAAGTGGTTAGCATTCATGTGGAGGAAATGCTAACTGGTGTAGCTGTTTTCCACAAACTTGCTAGCTTTTATGGCTAATAACTAATTGTATATCCAGCATTAACATTAGCATTTAGCAGTTCATTTATTCCTCCGTTAGCGGTCGTTGTTAGCGGTAATGTCTGACCGTTAGCTCTTGGTCAGACGTTAGCTAAAGGTAGTTAGCATTAATTTAAAATAGACAGAGTGATTGTAGCGCTACATAATGAACAAGCGACTGTTTTAGCTAGCTTTCGTGGCTAATGTGTTAGCATTATAGCACTAAGTTAGCATGCTAACCAGCTAGCTGCGGTACATCCAGTGTTTTCCCTTTGAACAGAAGCAGCAGATGTTAGCTAACGGTTGTTAGCGGTGAGTGAAAAAATTAAATAACAAAAAATATATATATATATTTAAAAGAAAACAAAAAACAAAAAAAATTATCAAAAAAATAAATAACTACATTTTTAAAAAAGAGAAATATTTGAACAAATTATTTCATGTAAAAAAAAAAAATAAAAATCAGAGAAAAAATGACAACAAACGTCTTTTTCCAGATTTAAAATCATTTATAAATATTTTATTTTTTTATTTATTATATTTTCTCTCAGTTTCAGTTTGTAAAAGTCGTATTCACCTTCCGTTAATATTTAATAATATTTAATATTTAACTTCAGATTATATATCGTCAACATACCAACACGTCGTTATAGACAAGTCTGTAAAATGTCTTTAAGTCGTAACGTTAATATTTATAGATATAACATCGGATATAAATACGTTTCTTCATATTAACATGTTTATATTTTTATATATTTATATATGTAAAACTCACAAACATCCAGAGTAGTAAATGTCATATTTACAGTCAGCAGATCTCGTGTTGACGTCAGCAGCTTCTGAAGGAAAGAAAAGTTATTGCTTCGTGTTTTGGTGGTTTCCGTAGCGACGGGAGTCCGTCTCCATCCGTATTGCTTTTCAGTGTCGTCGCTAAGAGACAGAGGAACGTCGGGGCCGTCGACGGTTCGAGGTTCAGACCAGTTAGTCGGAGTCCGTCTTACGTCCGGGGTCAGAAAAGATCCTGAGGACCCAGGTGGATGATGACGGGCGTAGCGATGGTCTGGGGTTGGTAGTAGCTACTGTCGATGTACAGACCACCTGAGGACCAGAACACACACGTCAACCGTCAGGTCGCCGCCGACGTCTTTAAGACACAACCCGTCGCTTTTATTTAACCTCAAACCGTCGACTGTTGGTTTCATTATCAGGGTCTTTGACTGGTGATTGGCTGTAGACACAAACGTACTCGACTACTACACCTCTGACTAGTTATAAATATCTGAGTTGCTATGGCAACAAATGAAACACGAACTTCCACTGTTGTTACAAACTGTACTAGTAGTTGTACTTCTACTCTAGTGTCTGTACTTCTACTTTAGTATCATGTACTTCTACTCTAGTAGTTGTACTTCTACTCTAGTAGTTGTACTTCTACTCTAGTAGTTGTACTTCTACTTTAGTATTTGTACTTTCAGTAACGTTAAACTGTGACAGTCAAACCAGAGACGTTGACTAATGTAATTTGTTGCCATGGAAACGGTTGAAGTAATAACAACAGTGTAACGAGTCGTAGACGTCGAGTCAACGAGTGTCAGTGGTTGTAACTAGTCACCAGTCAAAGACCCCTGTAGTCACAGTGTTGAAGTAGTTTCAGTTTCAGACGTTAAATGAAATGAAATGAAGAAATGAAACAAGTTAGTCCAAAAAAAATATAGTTTTATTTTCAAAATAAAGTGTAAAGTGTGAAAACAACACAAACGTTTCAGTGCAACAAACAGTTGTGAACTTGTTAAAGTTGAAGTTAGAAAACACAAAGAAACTAAGACAGAAAACAATGTTGACGTCAACAGAATAAATAATAAATAACAGTTTAAATAAAGAAAAGAAACAAAGTCTTTGATGTTTAGTTCAGTTTGTACTATTTAGTTTTCTAGTTTATTTAAGTCTGTTTCCTTCAGCTCCATCTAGTGGTTGTTTGAATAAACGTCGACATGTTTTATTACATCAGATGTTTAGAAGTGAAAGTTTCTTTTCTTGCGTCTTCAGTTGTGATAATTGAAGCGACAGTAACAATAAACTAACGTGTTTCCTGTTGTTTGGTTTGATACTTTTTTAACACGTTGAAGTTTAAAGTTGATTCATTTCTCTTGGTTGTTTTGTAGGTTTGACACCAGTTGTGTCGTAGTTTTGTTTGTTTGTTTGTAACAAAGTTAAGGTTCATTTAGTTTCCTGTCGTGGTTTAGTTACATAAAATATTTATATAATAAGTGAAGTTGGTTTTGAGTCGTTAGTTCACTGAAATAATGTGTTTTATTTGTTCTAATGTTTGTTTAGTCTTTAAAACTTGACTGTAGTTGTTGGATTTAACCAGTTTCTTGTTTTAGTTCCAGTTTTTTTTACAGAGTAACAATAAAGTCAAGTGTTTTTTTTTTAGAGTCGACGTTCTTCTCTACATGTCGTCGGTGTTTTAAGTGAATATCGGATAAAGTGACGTGTCTTGTTGTCAAGTTGTTTGATGATCAAAGAGTCTTTGAGTCGGAGGAGCTGAAACTGGTTCAAGTGTCGTAGTTGTTGTTGGTAGAAGTTCAGGTCGTAAACAAACAAACAAACAAACAGTTGGAGCTGAGGTTTCCTGTGACGGGTGAGGAAGACGAGGGTGAGTCCTAATAAGGGAGGAGGTGGGTGAAGGTGGAGGGGAGTCTGATGACGGGAACGACTAGTGAGGGAAGTCTGGAGGGAAAACCTGAGAACGAAACAGACGACAACTCAAACGTTGGGATGTGATGATGACGATGGGTTATTGATCGATCAGTCATTGATCGATCAGTCATTGATCTCACCGTAGGCTGGTAGAGCTGCTGCAGGGTTGTAGCCGTACGGACTGAAACCTGAGACACAAAGAAACAAATCATAGGAAAAAGTGAAAATGTTTTTATTCTCGTGTTTAAACATCATGAAGCTTCGTTCCATACGTCAAGTTGAAATAGGGTCAAATTTGGCCCGAACACCATCGAAGGGTTAAAGTTTTTGTTGTCAAAGTTCTTGTAAAAACTGAATCTTTGATCCTGGTTCCAGTCTTGTGTCTTTTCCTTGTAGGTCTCTGGTGATCAGACGCACCAGCGCGTCTGAGGCGGGTCAAGGACCGGAGCCTGTGATTGGTCGGTTGTTCCCTCCCAGTCGGACGCGACCAATCAGAGCAACGAGGCGGCGGAAAAAGAGAGCGTGACTGACTCGACCACGACTAACTCGGCATGTTCAACTCCAACCTGACCCTTCAGACTGGAAACTAAGACTCTAAACTTCTAACAACCTGTTGTTCAACCTGTTGTCCTGACTCTAACATAAAGGACACTCCCAGTTTGAGTCCTACTTCACTGGGAAGTTGTTCACCATGTCCTGACTTGATGAAACTTCTCCACCACGTCACCTTAACCCAACACTTACTACTGGAGCTGCTTCTCTTCACCTCTAACATCACTTCTACCGCTGATACGCTGATGACGCTCAACTCTATCACATGAATGTGACAAATCTCCTTGGATCCTTCAAACTAAACCTCTTCACCATTAAACTGAGCGGAGTCTTCCCAGTCGACACCAACCGATCTTTGACTGGTTCCAAATTACAGCAACTTGACAATCGATCATTTGACCTCACTGAGTCGTCCCAGTGGAGCTGAAACTTCACCACAACATCTTAACCCGACTGGATCCCGTTCACATTATAACTAACACATCTACCAACATGATGGACTCAACTATTAGTCATTACCACCACGTGTCTGTGTCGTAACTATGGATTAAAACCAACTAAAAGGAGCCGGATCTTCCCAGTCGACACCAACCGATCGTACATGACACCGTCTGAATAAAAACTGACTCTATCTGCTTTAGTCGGTCCAACAAAACTCCCAAACCTCCAAACCTTCACTGTCAAACCACAAGATGATCCACAACTGATCACTGGGCTCCACTGGCGACCACGAACCAACCACGCTGGTCTACACAGTCCTTGATGAGCCTCCACCTCATAACAGCTGAAGTCACCACTTGACGGTTGAACAACAATCGCTCTAAACTACGTTGTGTGTTTGATGTTAAACTTTATTAAACACGAGTCACTTGAGTCTTTATACGTAAAAAAAAAACCGATACAAACTGATGTGAGGTCAGTGGTGGTGTCGTCTCACCTGGAGGGATGTATCCGTGTGTCGGCGCCGTGCTGATGTACGGAGCTCTGGGGAGGACGGGGACGCGTGGAGGTCGGGTAGCGAGGGTGGGAAGGGTCAACACGGAGGTGACGGTCCGCTTGGGCTAAACAGAGAGAGAGTTGTTTTAGTGCTGATGGTGTAGTTGTCGTCGTTGTTGTCGTCATCAACTCACCGGAGGATTAGCAGCTCGTTTCTTCTTGTTGGTCGTCGACGCTGAACCAGAGAACAAACTGTTGAGAGCAGCGAGGGCGGCGCTCGCCTTCGCTACTTTTTTATTAGGACCCGTTCCCCGGAAAACCTGTTTGTCCACCTCCACCTGGAACAACAAACACAACGTAGCAGAGTGAGGACCAGTCTACCGTTTCTCTCTGACTCTGTCCTCGTCGTCTTCAAGTTGTTTTCTCTCTACTCCTCCAGACTCTTGAACCCCGACTACGTCACATCCTCCACCATCTGTGTCTAGACCAACATCCTCGTTACTTCCTGTCTCAGCACCGCGTCGTTGGTTCTAACACTTCATCCTCACTAATCTTTTCTACTTCCTGGTCGTCTACTCTTCTCTCATTCAGAGAAAACTTGTTAAATTTAACGACTTGTCAACACATTTCCACCTCAACACCTCCACCTGACGCTACATCTGCGTCCTAAACCTTCTCTTCCTCCTCCACATCCTGTCTAACTTCTCCCAACGTTTCCGTCTTCACCTCGATGATGAAGCGTTTGTCGTAGCTGCCTCCGCTCTCCGACACCAACTCGTACTTGAGTCCTCGTCTCTTCTCGTTCAGCTCCATCACCGGGTTTTTGCCTCCGGCCGTCAGGATGGGACCCGGAGCTCGACTCTGGACTCGGAGACGCACATTCATCAAGTTAGTTACCGATGTTTTATTAGATTAAAACACATAACGTTTGTTGATTTGAAGCAGATCCAGCGTCACCTCCTGCGTGTCTGTGGAGGAGGTGACGGAGCTGGAGCTCGTCGACATCCTGTCGTTCTTTCCTTCTCCGTCCGACTTCTCGTCTGCGCTCAGCGAGTCCACGTCTCCGTCGCCGCTGACGACGAAACCCAGAGCCTGAAGAGCCTAAAGACGGAGCGGTTTGACTGAATTAAAGCTGTGACACAGTAAAACACGTTCAGCACAAAATCTGTTTCATTGTTTTAAGACGCTGATACCTTGAGGGCGACCTGCAGCTTGGCCGTTCTCTTGGAGTTCCCCGTGGCCCGGTAGCTGGTTCCCTGGACCTCCACAGACATGGTGAAGACCGGAGCGTGGACCGGCCCGGACTGGGACAGCAGCCGGTACTGGAGACCAGGGTGGATCTGGTTCAGACGCATCAGAGCGTTCATAGGGTGGTTGGGATCCGTCATCCTCCAGTCCAGGCCTGAGGAGACAGAACAAAACTAATTTAAACGTCTTCACGACGTTTCACTGTTTCTTCTTTGTTTTGTCATAAAACTGCTTCAGTCTGGTCGTCGCCTCCTGTTCTTCTTTAAAACCGACTGATGAAAACGAAATCGACGACAAAACTTCAACGGTTTTATGAACTACTAAGGTAAATTCACTCAACATGCGACAAATACCACAATGTTTTTGATGGCAAACAGTACAATGATGTTTTTGTAGTGTCGTTCGAAAATCTCGAAATTATTACGTTTATTATTACATTATTATTACTTCATAGTATAGTATGTCGTCAAAATTATGAAAAAAACGTCATAGTATAGTATGTCGTCAAAAAACGTCAAAAAACGTCATAGTATAGTATGTCGTCAAAAAATCGAAAAAAACGTCATAGTATAGTATGTCGTCAAAATTATGAAAAAAACGTCATAGTATAGTATGTCGTCAAAATTATGAAAAAACGTCATAGTATAGTATGTCGTCAAAATTATAAAAAAAACGTCATAGTATAGTATGTCGTCAAAAAATCAAAAAACGCCATAGTATAGTATGTCGTCAAAAAACGCAAAAAAACGTCAGGATAGTATGTCGTCAAAAAATCGAAAAAAACGTCATAGTATAGTATGTCGTCAAAAAATCGAAAAAAAAAGTCGTAGTATAGTATGTCGTCAAAAAATCGAAAAAATCATCATAGTATAGTATGTCGTCAAAATTACGAAAAAAACGTCAAAAAACGTCATAGTATAGTATGTCGTCAAAAACACGAAAAAAAGGTCAAAAAACGTCATAGTATAGTATGTCGTCAAAATTACGAAAAAAACGTCATAGTATAGTATGTCGTCAAAAAATCGAAAAAAACGTCAAAAAACGTCATAGTATAGTATGTCGTCAAAAAACGCGAAAAAAAAGTCATAGTATAGTATGTCGTTAAAAACGCCAAAAAAACGTCATAGTATAGTATGTCGTCAAAAAATCGAAAAAAACGTCAAAAAACGTCATAGTATAGTATGTCGTCAAAAACGCCAAAAAAACCTCATAGTATAGTATGTCGTCAAAAAATCGAAAAAAAAGTCATAGTATAGTATGTCGTCAAAAAACGCAAAAAAACTTTATAGTATAGTATGTCGTCAAAAAATCGAAAAAACGTCATAGTATAGTATGTCGTCAAAAACGCCAAAAAAACGTCATAGTATAGTATGTCAAAAAACGCGAAAAACGCTATCAGTAAAAAGCGTCAAAACGCCAAAAAACGTATAGTATAGTATGTCGCCAAAAAAGCATAGTATAGTAAAAAGCGTCAAAAGTATAGTATAGTATGTCGTCAAAAGCCAAAAAAGCGTCATAGTATAGTATGTCGTCAAAACGAAAAAGCGTCATAGTATAGTATAGTATGTCGTCAAAAGCGAAAAAAACGCGTCATAGTATAGTATGTCATCAAAAACGCCAAAAAACGTCATAGTATAGTATGTCGTCAAAAAACGCGTCATAGTATAGTATGTCGTCAAAAATCGAAAAAAGCGTCATAGTATAGTATGTCGATCAAAAATCGAAAAAAGGTCGTCATAGTATAGTATGTCGTCAAAATTACGAAAAAAGCGTCATAGTATAGTATGTATGTCGTCAAAATTATAAAAAAGCGTCATAGTATAGTATGTAAGTCAAAATCAAAAAAAAGGTCGAAAAAAGCGTCATAGTATAGTATGTCGTCAAAAAACGAAAAAAAAAACGTCATAGTATAGTATGTCGTCAAAAACGTCAAAAAGCGTCATAGTATAGTATGTCATCAAAAATCAAAAAAAAACGCCATAGTATAGTATGTATGTCAAAAAAATCGAAAAAAGCGTCATAGTATAGTATGTCGTCAAAAAACGCCAAAAAAAGCATCATAGTATAGTATGTCGTCAAAATCGTATATAGTATAGTATAAATCAAAAATCAAAAGCGCAAAAAACGTCATAGTATAGTATGTCGTCAAAAATCGCCAAAAAAAAACGTCATAGTATAGTATAGTATGTCAAAAAAAAATCAAAAAAACGTCATAGTATAGTATGTAGTCAAAAAATCGAAAAAAACGTCATAGTATAGTATGTAAATCAAAACGCGAAAAAAACGTCATAGTATAGTATGTGTAAAAATCGAAAAAACGCGTCAAAAAAGCGTGAAATAGTATAGTATGTATGTCGTCAAAAAGAAAAAAACGCCAAAAAACGTCATAGTATAGTATGTGTCGCCAAAAAACGCTATAGTATAGTATGTAAAAAAAATCGAAAAAAACGTCATAGTATAGTATGTCGTCAAAAAAAAAAAAAAAGCGTCATAGTATAGTATGTCAAAAAAATGAAAAAAAACGTCATAGTATAGTATGTAGTCAAAGCGCCAAAAAAGCGTCATAGTATAGTATGTCGTCAAAAAAACGAAAAAAGCGTATAGTATAGTATGTCGTCAAAATTAAAAAAAGCGATCATAGTATAGTATGTATCAAAAGTCGAAAAACGTCATAGTAAATGTCGCCAAAAACGCCAAAAAAAACGTATAGTATAGTATGTCGTCAAAAATGAAAAAAAACGTCATAGTATAGTATGTCGTCAAAAATCGAAAAAACGCGTCATAGTATAGTATGTCGTCAAAAGCGCAAAAAAGCGTCATAGTATAGTATGTCGTCAAAAATCGCCAAAAAAACGTCATAGTATAGTATGTCGTCAAAATTATGAAAAAACGATCATAGTATAGTAGTATGTCGTCAAAAGTATAGTAAAAAAGCGTCATAGTATAGTATGTATAGTATGTCGTCAAAAGCGAAAAAAACGTCATAGTATAGTATGTCGTCAAAAACGAAAAAAAACGTCATAGTATAGTATGTCGTCAAAAAATCGAAAAAACGTCATAGTATAGTATGTCGTCAAAAAATCAAAAAAACGTCATAGTATAGTATGTATGTCGTCAAAAGCAAAAAAAAACGTCATAGTATAGTATATGTCGTCAAAAATCGAAAAAAACGTCATAGTATAGTATGTAGATCAAAAATCGAAAAAAGCGTCATAGTATAGTATGTCGTCAAAAATTATAGAAAAAAACGTCATAGTATAGTATGTCGTCAAAAACGCGAAAAAAACGCCATAGTATAGTATGTCGTCAAAAATCAAAAAAAACGTCATAGTATAGTATGTCGTCAAAAAATCGAAAAAACGTCATAGTATAGTATGTCGTCAAAAATCGCCAAAAAACGCGTCATAGTATAGTATGTCGTCAAAACGCGAAAAAAAACGTCATAGTATAGTATGTCGTCAAAAACGCAAAAAAACGTCATAGTATAGTATGTCGTCAAAATTAAAAAAAACGTCATAGTATAGTATGTCGTCAAAAAATCGAAAAAAACGTCATAGTATAGTATGTCGTCAAAAACGCCAAAAAACGCCATAGTATAATGTCGTCGTAAAAAAGTATAGTATAGTATGTCGTCAAAAAGCGATCAAAAAACGCCATAGTATAGTATGTCGTCAAAAAGGCGAAAAAAAGCGTCATAGTATAGTATGTCGTCAAAAAAAAAAAAAAAACGCGTCATAGTATAGTATGTCGTCAAAAAAAAACGAAAAAAACGTCATAGTATAGTATGTCGTCAAAATTACGAAAAAAAGCGTCATAGTATAGTATGTCGTCAAAATTCGAAAAAGCGTATAGTATGTCGTCAAAACGAAATAGTATAGTATAGTATGTCGTCAAAAAACGAAAAAAAAAAAACGTCATAGTATAGTATGTCGTCAAAAATCGAAAAAACGTCATAGTATAGTATGTCGTCAAAAACGTCAAAAAACGTCATAGTATAGTATGTCGTCAAAAACGAAAAAAACGTCATAGTATAGTATGTCGTCAAAAACGTCAAAAAAACGTCATAGTATAGTATGTCGTCAAAAAACATAAAAAAAAACGTCATAGTATAGTATGTCGTCAAAAATCGAAAAAAAACGTCATAGTATAGTATGTCGTCAAAAATTAAAAAAAACGCGTCATAGTATAGTATGTCGTCAAAAAATCGAAAAAAGCGTCATAGTATAGTATGTCGTCAAAAACGCTATAGTAAAAAAAAACGCCAAAAAGCGTATAGTATAGTATGTCGTCAAAAATCGAAAAAAACGTCATAGTATAGTATGTATAAGTCAAAACGCCAAAAAACGCGTCATAGTATAGTATGTCGTCAAAAAAACGCGAAAAAACGCGTCATAGTATAGTATGTCGTCAAAAGCGCAAAAAAGCGTCATAGTATAGTAAAAAAAAAATACGTCATAGTATAGTATGTCGTCAAAAACGCGAAAAAAGCGTCATAGTATAGTATGTGTCATAGTCAAAACGTCAAAAAAAGCGTCATAGTATAGTATGTCGTCAAAAAACGCCGAAAAAAACGTCATAGTATAGTATGTCGTCAAAAAACGCCAAAAAACGTCATAGTATAGTATGTCGTCAAAATTATAAAAAAACGTCATAGTATAGTATGTCGTCAAAAATTATGAAAAAACGTCATAGTATAGTATGTCGTCAAAAATTATGAAAAAAACGTCATAGTATAGTATGTCGTCAAAATTCGAAAAAAACGTCATAGTATAGTATGTCGCATAAAAAACGAAAAAAAGCGCCATAGTATAGTAAAAAACGCGTCATAGTATAGTATGTCGTCAAAAATGAAAAACGCCGTAGTATAGTAAAAACGCAAAAAACGTAGTATAGTATGTCGTCAAAAAACGCGAAAAAACGTCATAGTATAGTATGTCGTCAAAAAAACGTCATAGTATAGTATGTCGTCAAAAAAAGCGAAAAAAACGTCATAGTATAGTATGTCGTCAAAAAAGCGAAAAAAACGTCATAGTATAGTATGTCGTCAAAAAACGCGAAAAAAACGTCATAGTATAGTATGTCGTCAAAAAAACGCGAAAAAAACGTCATAGTATAGTATGTCGTCAAAATTATGAAAAAAACGTCATAGTATAGTATGTCGTCAAAATTATCAAAAAAACGTCATAGTATAGTATGTCGTCAAAAAGCGAAAAAAACGTCATAGTATAGTATGTCGTCACGAAAAAACGTCATAGTATAGTAGTATGTCAAAACGTAAAAAAACGTCATAGTATAGTATGTAGATCAAAAACGCGAAAAAAAAAGCGTCATAGTATAGTATGTCGTCAAAAATCGAAAAAAACGTCATAGTATAGTATGTCGTCAAAAATACAAAAAAAACATCATAGTATAGTATGTCGTCAAAAAAATCGAAAAAAAACGTCATAGTATAGTATGTCGTCAAAAACGTGAAAAAAACGTCATAGTATAGTATGTCGTCAAAAACGAAAAAAAACGTCATAGTATAGTATGTCGTCAAAAATCGAAAAAAAGCGCGTCATAGTATAGTATAGTATGTCGTCAAAAACGCGAAAAAAAAACGTCATAGTATAGTATGTCGTCAAAAAACGTAAAAAAAAATCATAGTAAAGTATGTCGTCAAAAAAAGCAAAAATAGTATAGTATGTATGTCGCCAAAACGCCAAAAAACGTCATAGTATAGTATGTCGTCAAAAAACGCGAAAAAACGTCATAGTATAGTATGTCGTCAAAAATTGAAAAAAAACGTCATAGTATAGTATGTCGTCAAAAAGCGAAAAAACGTCATAGTATAGTATGTCGATCAAAAACGTAAAAAAGCGTCATAGTATAGTATGTCGTCAAAAGCGAAAAAAAACGTCATAGTATAGTATGTCGTCAAAAAAACGATAAAAAACGCGTCATAGTATAGTATGTCGTATCAAAAACGCGAAAAAAAGCGTCATAGTATAGTATGTCGTCAAAATTATGAAAAAAGCGTCATAGTATAGTATGTCGTCAAAAATCGAAAAAAACGCGTCCATAGTATAGTATGTCGTCAAAAACGCGAAAAAGCGTCATAGTATAGTATGTCGTCAAAACGAGTAAAAAAACGTCATAGTATAGTATGTCGTCAAAAGCGAAAAAAACGTCATAGTATAGTATGTCGTCAAAAATCAAAAAAAACGTCATAGTATAGTATGTCGTCAAAAGCGCGAAAAAAACGCGTCATAGTATAGTATGTCGTCAAAAATGTCGAAAAAACGTCATAGTATAGTATGTAAGTCAAAAAAATCAAAAAAAACGTCATAGTATAGTATGTCGTCAAAACGCGAAAAAACGTCATAGTATAGTATGTCGTCAAAATATAGTATAGTATGTCGTCAAAATTATGAAAAAACGTCATAGTATAGTATGTCGATCAAAAAATCGAAAAAAAACGTCATAGTATAGTATGTCGTCAAAAATCGAAAAAACGTCATAGTATAGTATGTCGCAAAAACGAAAAAAGCGTCATAGTATAGTATGTCGTCAAAAGTATGAAAAAAACGTCATAGTATAGAGTATGTCGTCAAAAACGCCAAAAAACGTCATAGTATAGTATGTCGTCAAAATTATGAAAAAAACGTCATAGTATAGTATGTCGTCAAAAATCGAAAAAAACGTCATAGTATAGTATGTCGTCAAAAACGCGAAAAAAACGTCATAGTATAGTATGTCGTCAAAAAGCGAAAAAAAACGTCATAGTATAGTATGTCGTCAAAAACGCGAAAAAAAACGTCATAGTATAGTATGTCGTCAAAAAATCGAAAAAAACGTCATAGTATAGTATGTCGTCAAAAATCGAAAAAAAACGTCATAGTATAGTATGTCGTCAAAAACGCGAAAAAAACGTCATAGTATAGTATGTCGTCAAAAACGCCAAAAAAACGTCATAGTATAGTATGTCGTCAAAAACGCGAAAAAAAACGTCATAGTATAGTATGTCGTCAAAATTATGAAAAAACGCGTCATAGTATAGTATGTCGTCAAAACGCGTCAAAAGCGTCATAGTATAGTATGTCGTCAAAAAGCGAAAAAAGCGATCATAGTATAGTATGTCGTCAAAAAGCGTAAAAAACGTCATAGTATAGTATGTCGTCAAAATTATGAAAAAAACGTCATAGTATAGTATGTCGTCAAAAACGCGAAAAAAAAGTCATAGTATAGTATGTCGTCAAAAAACGAAAAAAACGTCATAGTATAGTATATCGTCAAAAGTCAAAAAACGTCATAGTATAGTATGTCGTCAAAAAAGTCATAGTATAGCGTCATAGTATAGTATGTAATAGTCAAAGTATAAAAAAAGCGCGTCATAGTATAGTATGTCGTCAAAAAAGCGAAAAAAACGCGTCATAGTATAGTATGTCGTCAAAAATCGCAAAAAAGCGTCATAGTATAATGTCGTCAAAAATATAAAAAAAGCGTCATAGTATAGTATGTCGTCAAAAGCGCGAAAAAAGCGATCATAGTATAGTATGTCGTCAAAAATCGAAAAAAGCGTCATAGTATAGTATGTCGTCAAAAAAATCGAAAAAACGTCATAGTATAGTATATCGTCAAATCGAAAAAAAACGCGAAAAAAACGTCATAGTATAGTATGTCGTCAGTAAAAAAAAAAGTCAAAATCAAAAAACGTCATAGTATAGTATGTCGTCAAAAAAAATCGAAAAAAACGTCATAGTATAGTATGTCGTCAAAAAAATCTTAAAAAACGTCATAGTATAGTATGTCGTCAAAAAATCGAAAAAAAACGTCATAGTATAGTATGTCGTCAAAAAAATCGAAAAAACGTCATAGTATAGTATGTCGTCAAAAAATCGGAAAAAACGTCATAGTATAGTATGTCAAAAAGCCAAAAAAAAATATGAAAAAACGTCATAGTATAGTATGTCGTCAAAAACGCGTCAAAAAACGTCATAGTATAGTATGTCGTCAAAATTACGAAAAAACGCGCCATAGTATAGTATGTCGTCAAAAATCGAAAAAAACGTCATAGTATAGTATGTCGTCAAAATCGAAAAAAACGCCATAGTATAGTATGTCGTCAATCAAAAATCGAAAAAAAGCGTCATAGTATAGTATGTCGTCAAAAAATCGAAAAAACGTCATAGTATAGTATGTGTCGTCAAAAATCAAAAAAAACGCCATAGTAGTATGTCGTCAAAACGTCAAAAAAAACGTCATAGTATAGTATGTCGTCAAAAAATGCAAAAAAAACGCCATAGTATAGTATAGTATGTCGTCAAAAAGCGTGAAAAAAACGTCATAGTATAGTATGTCGTCAAAAAACGCGAAAAAACGTCATAGTATAGTAAAAAAGCGATCAAAAACGTCATAGTATAGTATCGCTCAAAAAATCGAAAAAATCATAGTATAGTATGTCGTCAAAAAAAAAAAAACGCGTCATAGTATAGTATGTCGTCAAAAAAATCGTCATAGTATAGTATGTCGTCAAAAATACAAAAAAAACAACATAGTATAGTATGTCGTCAAAAAAACGCGAAAAAACGTCATAGTATAGTATGTCGTCAAAAAATCGAAAAAAACGTCATAGTATAGTATGTCGTCAAAATTATCAAAAAAGCGTCATAGTATAGTATGTCGTCAAAAAAAAAAAAAAGCGTCATAGTATAGTATGTCGATCAAAAACGAAAAAAAACGCCATAGTATAGTATGTTGTCAAAAAATCGTAAAAAACGTCATAGTATAGTATGTCGACAAAATTATGAAAAAAACGTCATAGTATAGTATGTCGTCAAAAAATCGAAAAAAACGTCATAGTATAGTATGTCGTCAAAAAACGCGAAAAAACGTCATAGTATAGTATGTCGTCAAAAAAATCGAAAAAAACGTCATAGTATAGTATGTCGTCAAAAAAAAAAAAACGTCATAGTATAGTATGTCGTCAAAAAATCGAAAAAAACGTCATAGTATAGTATAAATCGCAAAAAACGTCATAAAATGTCGCCAAAAAAAAAACGTCATAGTATAGTATGTCGTCGTCAAAAAATCGAAAAAAAGCGTCATAGTATAGTATGTCGATCAAAAATCGTGAAAAAAGCGTCATAGTATAGTATGTCGTCAAATTATAAAAAAAACGCGTCATAGTATAGTATGTCGTCAAAAAAAAAAAAAACGTCATAGTATAGTATGTCGTCAAAAATCGAAAAAAAACGTCATAGTATAGTATGTCGTCAAAAAAACGCAAAAAACGTCATAGTATAGTATGTCGTCAAAAAAACGTAAAAAAACGTCATAGTATAGTATGTCGTCAAAAAAGAAAAAAACGTCATAGTATAGTATGTCGTCAAAAAACGAAAAAAAACGTCATAGTATAGTATGTCGTCAAAAAATCAAAAAACGTCATAGTATAGTATGTCGTCAAAAAACGCAAAAAAACGTCATAGTATAGTATGTCGTCAAAAAAACGAAAAAAACGTCATAGTATAGTATGTCGTCAAAAAACGCAAAAAAACGTCATAGTATAGTATGTCGTCAAAAAACGCAAAAAAACGTCATAGTATAGTATGTCGTCAAAAGCGAAAAAAAGCGTCATAGTATAGTATGTAGTCAAAAAGCGAAAAAAACGTCATAGTATAGTATGTCAAATCAAAAAAAAGTATCAAAAAAAAAACGTCATAGTATAGTATGTCGTCAAAACGCGAAAAAAACGTCATAGTATAGTATGTCGTCAAAAATCGAAAAAAACGTCATAGTATGGTAGTATGTCGTCAATCAAAAAACGCGTCAAAAAACGTCATAGTATAGTATGTCGTCAAAAAATCGAAAAAAAACGTCATAGTATAGTATGTCGCAAAAAAATCGAAAAAACGCGTCATAGTATAGTATGTCGTCAAAAATCGAAAAAACGCGTCATAGTATAGTATGTCGTCAAAAAAGCGTCAAAGTATAGTATAGTATGTCGTCAAAAAACGCCAAAAAAAGCGTCATAGTATAGTATGTCGATCAAAAAGCGAAAAAAAAGCGTCATAGTATAGTATGTCGTCAAAAAATCGAAAAAAACGTCATAGTATAGTATGTCGTCAAAAAAGCGAAAAAAACGTCATAGTATAGTATGTCGTCAAAAACGCGAAAAAAACGTCATAGTATAGTATGTCGTCAAAATTATGAAAAAAACGTCATAGTATAGTATGTCGTCAAAAACGTCAAAAAAAACGTCATAGTATAGTATGTCGTCAAAAAAACGTCATAGTATAGTATGTCGTCAAAAATCGAAAAAAACGTCATAGTATAGTATGTCATAGTCAAAAATCGTCAAAAGCGAAAAAAAACGTCATAGTATAGTATGTCGTCAAAAAACAAAAAAAACGTCATAGTATAGTATGTCGTCAAAAATCAAAAAAAACGTCATAGTATAGTATGTCGTCAAAAAACGCGAAAAAAACGTCATAGTATAGTATGTCGTCAAAAAAATCGAAAAAAAACGTCATAGTATAGTATGTCGTCAAAAATCGAAAAAAACGTCATAGTATAGTATGTCGTCAAAATCGAAAAAAACGCGTCATAGTATAGTATGTCGTCAAAAATCGAAAAAAAACGTCATAGTATAGTATGTCGTCAAAACGTCAAAAATAGTATAGTATAGTATGTCGTCAAAAAACGCAAAAAAAACGTCATAGTATAGTATGTCGTCAAAAATCAAAAAACGTCATAGTATAGTATGTAGTATAGTATAGTATGTCGTCAAAAACGAAAAAAACGTCATAGTATAGTATGTCGTCAAAAAAAACAAAAAAAACGTCATAGTATAGTATGTCGTCAAAAAATCGAAAAAAACGTCATAGTATAGTATGTCGTCAAAACGCGAAAAAAAACGTCATAGTATAGTATGTCGTCAAAAATCGAAAAAAAACGTCATATAGTATAGTATGTACGTCAAAAAACGTCAAAAACGAAAAAACGTCATAGTATAGTATCGTCAAAAAGTCAAAAAAAAACGTCATAGTATAGTATGTATGTCAAAAAATCGAAAAAAACGTCATAGTATAGTATGTCGTCAAAAAAATGAAAAAAAGTCATAGTATAGTATGTCGTAAATCAAAATTCAAAAAACGTCATAGTATAGTATGTCGTCAAAATTATGAAAAAACGTCATAAATCGAAAAAACGTCATAGTATAGTATGTCGTCAAAATTACAAAAAAAAGCGTCATAGTATAGTATGTCGTCAAAATTATGAAAAAAACGTCATAGTATAGTATGTGTCGTCAAAAAGCGCGAAAAAAGCGTCATAGTATAGTATGTCGTCAAAACGCGAAAAAAACGTCATAGTATAGTATGTCGTCAAAAAATGAAAAAAACGCGTCATAGTATAGTATGTCGTCAAAAAGCGTGAAAAAAACGCGTCATAGTATAGTATGTCGTCAAAAGCAAAAAAAAAAAAAATAGTATAGTATGTCGTCAAAAAAAAAAGCGTCATAGTATAGTATGTCGTCAAAAAAAAAAAAAGCGTCATAGTATAGTATGTCGTCAAAATTATGAAAAAAACGTCATAGTATAGTATGTCGTCAAAAATCGAAAAAAAACGTCATAGTATAGTATGTCGTCAAAATTATGAAAAAAACATCATAGTATAGTATGTCGTCAAAAACGCCAAAAAAACGTCATAGTATAGTATGTCGTCAAAAAATCGCAAAAAAGCGTCATAGTATAGTATGTATGTAGTCAAAATTATAAAAAAACGTCATAGTATAGTATGTCGTCAAAAAAATCAAAAAAACGTCATAGTATATAGTATGTCGTCAAAAAATCGAAAAAAACGTCATAGTATAGTATGTCGTCAAAAACGAAAAAAACGTCATAGTATAGTATGTCGTATGTAGTCAAAATTATGAAAAAAACATCATAGTATAGTATGTCGTCAAAAATCAAAAAAAAAACGTCATAGTATAGTATGTCGTCAAAAATGAAAAAAACGATCATAGTATAGTAGTATAGTCAAAAATCGTCAAAAAAAACGTCATAGTATAGTATGTCGTCCAAAAAGCGTCAAAAAAAGCGTCATAGTAGTATGTATGTCAAAAAACGTAAAAAACGTCATAGTATAGTATGTCGTCAAAAAACATAAAAAACGTCATAGTATAGTATGTCGTCATCAAAAGCGTCAAAAACGTCATAGTATAGTAGTGTGTCGTCAAAACATAAAAAAGCGTCATAGTATAGTATGTCGTCAAAAACGCAAAAAACGCGTCATAGTATAGTATGTCGTCAAAAAAACGTAAAAAAGCGTCATAGTATAGTATGTCGTCAAAAACGCAAAAAAAGCGTCATAGTATAGTAGTATGTCGTCAAAAATCGTCAAAAAAAGCGTCATAGTATAGTATGTCGTCAAAACGTGTAAAAAAAAACGTCATAGTATAGTATGTCGCAAAAAAAAAAAAAACGTCATAGTATAGTATGTCGTCAAAATCGTAAAAAAGCGTCATAGTATAGTATGTCGTCAAAAGTAAAAAAACGTCATAGTAGTATAGTCGTCAAAAATTATGAAAAAAGCGTCATAGTATGGTAGTATGTCGTCAAAAAAGCGTGAAAAAGCGTCATAGTATAGTATGTCGTCAAAATTACGAAAAAAAAACGTCATAGTATAGTATGTCGTCAAAAAACGCCAAAAAACGTCATAGTATAGTATGTCGTCAAAACTTATGAAAAAAGCGTCGTCATAGTATAGTATGTCGTCAAAAACGAAAAAAACGTCATAGTATAGTATGTCGTCAAAATCATGTAAAAAAAACGTCATAGTATAGTATGTCGTCAAAAAATCGAAAAAAACGTCATAGTATAGTATGTCGTCAAAATTATGAAAAAAACGTCATAGTATAGTATGTCGTCAAAAAATCGAAAAAAACGTCATAGTATAGTATGTCGTCAAAATTAAAAAAAACGTCATAGTATAGTATGTCGTCAAAATTATCAGAAAAAAACGTCATAGTATAGTATGTCGTCAAAATTACGAAAAAAACGTCATAGTATAGTATGTCGTCAAAAAAAAAAAACGTCATAGTATAGTATGTCGTCAAAAAAAAACGTCATAGTATAGTATGTCGTCAAACATTAAAAAAAAAAAACGTCATAGTATAGTATGTCGTCAAAAACGCCAAAAAAACGTCATAGTATAGTATGTCGTCAAAATTATGAAAAAAACGTCATAGTATAGTACGTCGTCAAAAAAAAACGTCATAGTATAGTAGGTCGTCAAAAAATCGTAAAAAAAGTTATAGTATAGTATGTCGTCAAAAACGTCAAAAAAACGACATAGTATAGTATGTCGTCAAACATTAAAAAATAAAAAAAATGTCATTATAGGTTAAGTTGTAACATATCAAGCAAACAAGGATTTTTAACATCGAAATGTGATTTTTAACGTTGTAACGTGATTTTTAACGTCGTAACGTGATTTTTAACATCGTAACGTGATTTTTAACATCGTAACGTGATTTTTAACGTCGTAACGTGATCAACCTGGAGGCAGTAACACAGACGTCACATGGTCAGAGAAGCCAGAGTCATTCAACATGTCGGACGTCGTCTCAGACACATCAGTTATGATGCTCATGAGTCATACTGCAGTCAACCACCAGGGGGCGGCGTCTTATTTAACATGTAAAGTGTCGACTCATCGGGGCAGGAAAGTTTATCTGATGTTGATGATAAACGGTTCAACTCGTTAAAACAAACGACCATCGGCACGTTAATTAAATCGAGTCTCAAAGGCTCATCTGCTGCTAGTTCAAAGAGGAGGATTAACACACACACACTCACACCTCCTCTCTTCCTGTCGACACCCGTCCATCTTCACCGTTTCTTCACAGATTTAAAACCATCTGATACCCGTCAGACACAAACGTTTAAAAACCGACGACGACAATATAGATAAACGGTCAATAAACGATCAATAAACAACAGGAACCGATCAAAACCAGAAGAAGACGATGACGTCACCTTTGATCCGTTTGACAAAATCTCTGTCGTCAGATCCAAAGTCGTCTCGAAGCCGCTTCTGACAAACACCTGTCGAGAGAAGACGATGACATCATCATCATCGTCATCATCATCTCCATCATCTTCATCACACGCTGTATAAACACACCTTCTAGTATCCGTGGCGACGGTTTATTGGCCGGTAGAGGATCCATGTTCAAGACCTTGTAGAGTTGACCGAAGGCCAGGAGACGTAACGCACGCTGCAACACACACACACACACACACACACACACACACACACACACACACACACACACACACACACACACACACACACACACACACACACGTCAGTTAAATTCTCCTCCGTTGAACTAAACAACAATGTTTATTCTGATTGATATTCAAGGTTTATTTCAAGGTTTAATTTAAGGACTATCCAAGGTTTAATTAAGGACTGTTCAAGGTTTATTCAAGTTTTATTGAAGGTTTAATTCAATGATTATTCAATGTTTAATTTAAGGTCGATTCAAGATTTAATTAAAAAATTATTCAAGGTCAATTCATGGTTTATTCAAGGTTGAATTCAATGTCTATTCAAGGTTGATTCAGGGTTTAATTCAATGATCGTTCAAGGCTTATTCAAGATTTAATTCAAGGACTATTCTAGATTCAACTCAAGGTTCAATTCAAGGGCTATTCAAGGTTTCAGTTTCACTTTTGTGAAATTTTGAGTTCAATTTTTCTTCAAACGTCGTCACAAACTCTCATTGAAAACAATCGTCTGATTCTACTAAAAATAAAATCAATAACAGGCTGCGTCGTCACGGTGACGTCACAGTGACATCACGCGTCGTGGTGACTGACCTGGGCGCTGTGTGTGATGGCGTCGGCCTGCTGAGCGCTGAGCTGAGACAGGACGTCGGTAGGTTTCCTCTCACACGGGTCGTGGACTCCAGGACCTCCTGGAAACAAACATCACAACGTTCCTCAGAGTCTCGACGACTTTGATCGTTTCATTCATCCAAACACACGGAGACTCTCGGCCTCCGTCTGCTGCCACGGCAACGAAATCAAAAACACTTTTCCTTTCATTAGTTCTCGTATGATTCAGTGACGTGGAGACAAAAAAAACCTTGTGTTAGATGAATGGATCTTATTTTATTTTGAAATCATTTTTTCCTCATGAAATACGTCTTATTTTGGAGGTGGAGGTGATGTAGGAGGAGGAGGTGATGGAGGAGGAGGAGGAGGAGGTGATGTAGGAGGAGGAGGAGGAGGTGGAGGTGATGTAGGAGGAGGAGCAGGAGGAGGAGGAGGAGGAGGGATGGAAAGGAGGAGCACTCCATGAGGCCAAACACTCCATGACGCGTCTTAGAGCTTCTCCAGGACCCAGAGGACGGTTACAGGTGGCGATGGACTTTTCACACATCAGCTCCAATGGCTGAAAACACCAGAGACACAAGGTTTATTCAAGGTTATTCAAGGTTTATTCAAGGATCATTTAAGGTTTATTCAAGGGTTAATTTAAGGTTGATTCAAGGTTTAATTCAAGGATTATTCAAGGTTCATTCTAGGTTTTATTTAACGTTGAACTGAAAGATTATTCAAGGTTTAATTTAAGGTTTATTCAGGGGTTGATTCAAGGATTGATTCAAGGCTGAATTCAAGGTTTATTTTGAAGTTTATTAAATGTTTACTTCAAGGTTCATTCAAGGGTTGATTCAAGGTTTATTAATGTTTATTCAAAGTTTAATTCGCAGATTAACAAGGTTGAATTCAAGGGCTGATTCAAGGTTTAATTCAAGGTTTATTCAAGGTGGAAACGTACCCATCCTTTGAGCGGCTGCCACTCCGGCAGTCGGTTACAAACGTCTCTGAGGATCCTCAGGACGACGACACAGGACTTGAGATCAGTGACTCTCGCCTGGAGAGAAACAAACGTACACCAACGGGAATCGTCGTTGTCATCGTGGCAACTCAGAGTTCAAACAGGAAGTGATTTCACATATTCAAATGAAACACTGAGGACAGTTTAGATCCGTTTCTCTTCCATCGTCAACTGTTAGATCCTCGTCCTCACCTGGAACCACTTGGCGTGTCGGAGCGAAGCCAGCGCGACGCGACACTTCTTCCTGTCCAGGACGTTATCGTCGTCATCTTCATCATCCTCCGTCTCCTTCTCCTGCTGCGTCTCCTTCTCCTGCTGCGTCTCCTTCTCCTGCTGCGTCTCCTTGTCCACGTCCCGATCGCCGTCCTCTAAAGACAGAGACGAGATGAGACGAACTGAACGTGACGCCACCGATCAAACGCGTTCAAACACAGAACAAACCAGGAAGTGACAGCAGAGGGTTGGACGGATAATTATTAGTTAAATCCACTGATCTGACCGAGCTGAGAGGAGGAGGAGGAGGAGGAGGAGGAGGCAGGAGGTTTCTCATGCACAAGACGGGATCATTTCATAAACCGGAGCAGACGTGAGCGCATGCGTCTTGGTTTCCGTCTGGTTTTCTGGCTCCAGATGCAGATCAGTGGCTGAAGGCGACGGGACAGATTAGTGTGTTATCAATTAATCAATTAACAGACGCAGCAGGAAAATGACCAGCGGGACCTCGACTCAAGATCAATCAAACTGATTATAGACGAATAGAAAGAAACACTGACGGATCAGAAACGTAAAGAGACGAAGTCACGGAGAGAAAAAAATGTTAAATAGTTCGTACGTTTGTCTGAATAAAACATTCACTCAATTCATGAAAATGTACGGAAAACTACTAACATGTACGAACAAATACTAATACGTACTAATTTATTTTAACACGTAGAAAAAATGTATTAAAACGTACAAGAAAGTAGCAAAACAATTACTATAACTAGCAAACAAATTACTAAAAACGTAAAAAAACAACTAAAACGTACAAATTTTGTTTTTTTTATAACGTATGAAAAACTGATAAAGCTAGCAAAAAAATACTACGAAAAATACAAAAAAATACTAAAACATGCAAATAACGTTCTAAAACTAAAAAAACGTGCGAACAAATTTCCAAACCTAGCCAAAAAAAAAATGACTAAAACTAGTAAACAAATTCTAAAACATACATATAATCAGTAAAATGTATGAAAAATGTATGGAACAACACTAAAACTAGCAAAAAAATTACTAAGCCTAGCGAAGAATTTACTAAATCGTACGAAAAATTTATTAAAATATAAGAAACATAAAAACTAGCAAAAGAAATTTACTAAAATGTACGAAAGTACGTATTAAAACACTCGTAAAAAATACTAAAACATAGAAAAAATGTATTAAAATGTACGAAAAAATGTTAAAACTAGCAAACAAATGACTAAATTGTACGAAAAATGTATTAAAACAAACGAGAAAACACGAAAACTAACAAAAAAGTACAAAATCACACGAAAAATGTATTAAAATGTATGAAAAAAACACTAAAACTAGCAAACAAATGACTAAATTGGAGGAAAAATGTTTTAAGATATAAGACAAAACACTAAAACTAGCAAAAAATACTAAAACGTACGAAAAAGTAGTAAAATGTACAAAAAAATGTATTAAAACAAACAAAAAAAAACACGAAAACTAGCAAAAAAATATTAAATCACATGTAAAATGTATGAAAAAATACTAAAACTAGCAAAAAAATGACTAAAACAGATGAAAAAAAAATACTCAAACGTGTCAAAAAGTAACTAAAACTAGCGAACGAATCCACGAAACGTTTAAATTTTTCTCTCTCGAGCTTCGTACATTGAAAACATGAAGTTGTTTTGTTGTTCTGCGGCGGCCGTGCTGGTATTTTCACTCTTGCGTGAGTCGGTCAGATGTTTATGTTTTGGGCTCCACACCGGGATCCTGTGAGGAGCAGGAATCATGACCTTTGACCTTATAGATCATGAGTCATGAGTCAACGACAGAGGGAAGAAGAGCGACAACAACAACAACAACAACAACAACATAAACATCTGACGTGAGAACGCCCTGGAAAGAAAGTGAAGCCGTTTGTTCTCGTGGCGTCGGGGGTAAGTGAAGTGGTGGGGGTCAGACTGACGACTGGAGACCACACTCAGCTCAAACACCATCAACGTCTCCTCTTTAAATCATTCTCTTTATACTAGATGTTGACAAACGTCCCGTCGCCATGACGACTCAAACGTCTCATCCAATCAGCTTCAGTCTCAAGAGGAGGTCAGAGTTTGACCTTCGTGTGGTTTCGCAGATCGACAGGATGAAGACGTGACAGATGATGAAACTTCTCCTCCAAACACCGAGGAGCTTCCTGTTCTGCCCCCGGGACTTGTGGGTAATTTAACGAGCCGCTCTGCTCAGTAATAATCCGTCAACCTTCATCAAGTGCTCAACTGGTCGACTCATCAAATACTAAATCGCAGCTACAGATCCAGGATCTGGACTAGAGAAACTGGATCTGGACTCCAGGAGGCAGATCAGATCCTGAAGGATCAGGATCACGTTCACATAAAAACAACCCCCACTTCCTCGTCAGCTGAGAGGAACGATTGATTAATGATCATTAATTCAATTAACACCACGTTTACGACAGAAAGTCAACGGGTTGGTTTGGTTTTTGCCCCTTTGTACCCGGGGCAGTTCCTGGGGGGAGGTGAAGGGAGGAGGAGGAGGAGGAGGAGGCGCCTGCCTTCGTCAGCAGCAGCGGCGGCTTCGTCGATCTTCACGGCGACAGTCGACCTGCGGAGCTACGGCAACAAAACCAACAAGTCAGTGAGAAGAGGCCGGCGACGGCAGGAAGAAAAAACAACAAAAAAACAAAACAAAAAAAACGACAAGACAACAACAAGAAACAAACAAAGACACACAAAACCAAAAAAACCCACAAAACAACATGAAAATACAAAACACAACAAAAAACAACATTTCCCAGCATGCACCAGGACAAGGACGGCAACAGAGTGAAAACAGGACATCTATATATTCATAGGGCAGCTGTCAAGCTAATTTATCACAAGCCGCTAATCGTTAGCTAACAATCGCTAGTTGTCACTTTGCTAACGTAAACAAACATCTGGTCAGTTTTTAATCCGACTTTACGGACGTAAACGAGATGGCAGACGCCATCTTTGTTTGTTTGTGTATTGTCATTCAGTCGTCATGGAGACTTGTCGCGCCGTCTTTTTTACATAGCAGCTAGCGTCGACTTTTGATTACGTGTAGCGGTGAAGTAGAGGTGTCTTGTTTCATTACGCATAAGAGGTAGGGGTGGAAAAAAAAGGAAACTGGATTGGATAGCATACTAGCTGTTAGCAAGTAGTGTTTGACCTGTTAGCAGTTAGTGTGCTAGCTGTTGGAAGTTTGCGTGCTAGCTGTCAGGAGTTAGCATACTGGTTGTCAGTAGTTAATTTGCTAGAAGTTAGCGTGAGAGTTGTCAGCAGACTGTGTGCTAGCTGTTGGCAGATAGATTGCTAGCAGTCAGCAGCTAGCGTGTTAGCTGTCGGCAGATGGCGTGCAGCGGTCAGCAGTTAGCATGCTAGCAGTGAATGTGCTAGCTGTGAGTAGTTAATGTGTTAGCTGTGAGCAGTTAGTTTGTTAGCTGTGAGCAGTTAGTTTGTTAGCTGTCAGGAGTTAGCATACTGGTTGTCAGTAGTTAATTTGCTAGCAGTTAGCATGAGAGCTATCAGCAGACTGTGTGCTAACTGTTTGCAGATAGATTGCTAGCAGTCAGCAGCTAGCATGTTAGCTGTCAGCAGATGGCGTGCTGCTGTCAGCAGTTAGCATGCTAGCAGTTAATGTGCTAGCTGTTAGCAGTTAGTTTGCTAGCTGTCAGTAATTAGTGTGCTAGCTGTTGGAAGTTTGCGTGCTAGCTGTCAGGAGTTAGCGTGCTAGCAATTAGTGTGAGAGCTCTCATCAGATTGTGTGCTAGGTGTCGGCAGATAGCATGCTAGCTGTTAGCAAATAACGTGCTACCTGTTTGCAGATAGATTGCTAGCAGTCAGCAGCTAGCATGTTAGCTGAAGTGCTGAGGTCTGAATCTTATTTCTGGTCCACTCGGGGGAATCATCTCTCTGAAACATATCTATTACTAAAAGGAACGAGGTCTCTGATCTGGATCAGCCGGTGAATCGCAGGACGATAGGAAACGACACCTGACACTTTTCCGTTTCCACCAAACTCAACTGAACCCAGATCCATATCATCTCTTTGTTCCTCCTCTCAGCTTCCTGCCGCCTCCAGCTCAGGTTTCTTTGAACTTTTTATACCTTTTTCCCGTAACTTTCCCCCCTCGTGTTTCCACTCTGTCATAAACCGTAAAAGGTCAAATAAAAGCAGGAGGAAACCTCCTGCCAGACGAGGCCACACATGAAGACGATACCTTCTCCTTCAGCGGCGCTGCTCTCCTCCCTCATGGCCAACGAGGAGAGCGTGATCTTCAGGGTGAGTTGAGGGTTTTTGGCGCCGCAGACCAAGATGGCCGCCTCGGGAATACACGACCGCACCTCGTACTTGTCCTCAGTCATCGTCTGAAAGGCAACGCTGCACCGTTAATTAAAACATCAACTCGTGCTGCTTGAAGTTGCAACAACAACAACAACAACAAGATGATTGTAAACAAGTAAATATCGTCTCTGTGGTGAAGGACTCAGACAGGAAGTTGTGTTTAATATATTTCAGAAATTTGCTTCTTCTGTTTTTATCAGTTGTGTCACAACCATGTTGATTCTCTACTTTAGCTAGCATGCTAACTGCTACAGCTAGCACCCATCTGCTGACACTTAAGTGATGGTAGCCACCGCAGATAGCGTGCTAGCTGTTAGTAGCTAGTGTGCCAGTTGTTGGTACTTAGCATGTTAGCTGTCAGAGTGCTAGCTGTGCACGGATAGCATACCAGCTGTTAGTTTCTAGTGTGCTAGCCGTTAGCACACAGCATGCTAGCTGTTAGTGTACTAACTGCCAACAGATAGCTTACTAGCTGGGAGAAGATAGAGTGCTAGCTGTTGGTAGTTAGCGTGCTAGCTGTTAGCATCTGTTAGCTGATAGCGTTCTAGCATGTTAGCTGACGACAGTTGGGGTGCTAGCTGTTAGCAGTTAGCAGCTAACAACGAGACTGAGCATTTCTTCCTGCTGTTGAACTGCGACGTTTATTAATAAATGTGGGATCAGATCAGACTCACTGAGACCTGATCCAGGACTTTACCGAGACCAGGATCAGGATCAGAACGACTACATTAACAACTTTAAATTTAAATCGTCAGATCCGATGAGAAAATGGTAATTTTTCCACAGTTTTGTCTCATTAGAGCAACATTTCTTTCATCCGTATCGTTTCCTTCTCAACTCGCTGCTGTTTTCTTTCAGTAAAACATTAAATAAACCGTTTCCTTCTTCACAGCAGGTGGGAGCTGTCACATCACTGCTTCTTCTGTCGATGCCTCAACAGACGACGACAGAAATATCAGTCTCCGCATGTTTCCACGTCTTCACTTCATCACATTTCAGTCACAAACCTCCTCGTTTTTCAGTCTGCTGCTGATTTCATCTCCACGTAGCGACGCTTCAAACGCTAGCTCGCTCAATGTGTGACTTATCGCAACATTTACGATTTTTCTCATTAAATTACCACCTTTATTCTTGCTAATTTACAACATTGCATTCTCGTAAACGTACGACTTTTATTCACGTAAATTCGCGACTTTTCTCATTAAATTACGACCTTTATACTTGCTAATTTACAACATTGCATTCTCGTAAACGTACAACTTTTATTCACGTAAATTTGCGACTTTTATACTTTATGCGATTTAAAAACGTGGCTCCAATCGACGTCAGATGTTGGCGTTTTTTGTGCTGACGGAGGCGACGCGTCGGCCATCTTTACTTCCAAATTCTACTTCCGAGACGAAATTGTATTTTGTCCGTCTTTAAACGTCGCAGTGATAGAATGTATCGGTCACATTCCGGACTCTTTACCGCTACGTTTTTTTTCTAGAAAAAGTTCAAATCGGTCGCCTTCTCCTGAATCTTTTCCACATTTCATTCCCGTGACGATTCCCAGCGCGCCGTGAGCTTCTTGTTACCGTCGGCGACGTCTTCCCGAGCTCTGGATCTGGTCTCTGGTGAGAAGCGGCGCCGTCCGTCACCTCTCCGCCTGTCAATCTCTCCGAGCGGCGTCCAGGAAATGAGAGCTTCAAATGGTTTCCTCCCTTGATGATGGAGGCGCACGCCGCGGCGATGGCAGGTAATTAACTCACACCGTGTGTGTGTGTGTGTGTGTGTGTGTGTGTGTGTGTGTGTGTGTGTGTGTGTGAGCTGGCAGATGCTCGGAGGCGACTGTGGAAACACGTTTGAAGCGATGAAATGATCGGGTGTAGCTCTGGAGAGTCGGAGCTCTCTGGTTCGTTTCGACGCTTCACGAGTCGATGGTGTAAAGAAGGTTCCCGAGGGCTCAGCGGTGGTGAAGGTAACTTCAGACAGAGACCACAGAGATAAATGAAGCAGCAGCTTCCTCCGCTAAAACAATCCTTTCATCAACAGAAAATAAAACACTTTTCTCCTTGAGAAACTCGCTCTGCTGGGACTCAACTGAAGCGTCGGTTTATAACCAGATGAAACCTGGTCCTGGTCCTGGTTCTGGTTCTGGTTCTGGTTTTCAACAATAATGTGAATCTCTCACAACATTTTCTCATCACATCAAACAATAAACGACGAGATTTAAAGTTAAAACACTTCATGCGACAAAAGGATTTTACTGTTTCACTTGTTCTTCGTTTATATGTCGATCTGATCCTGATCCTGATCCTGGTCCCAGTACAGTCTCTTTAAGTCCTGGATCAGGTCTCAGTGAGTACCAGAATAAAAGGCGTAAATTAGCAACTTTTATTCTTGTAAAGTTACAACTTTAATTCTCATAAACGTAAGATTTTTATTGTTCTGACAAATTTACAAATTTTATTATTATTCACGAATTTACAACTTTTTTGTCTCAGTAACAAACTTTTACAAATTTTATTATTATTCACGAATGTACATCTTTTTTTCTCTGTAATTTACGACTTATTGTCGGAAATGTGCGACTTTTATACACATGAATTTACAACTTTTATGGTCATAAACTCACGACTTTTATTCACATGAATTTATAATTTTATATTAATAGTAAATGTACAACTTTTATTTTAATAAATTTATGACAAGAATAAGTCGTAAATTCATTAAAGTGAAAGTTGTAAATTCGCAAAACTGATGTTTTTAAGCGTGAACGATTGATTTTTTTAATCGTTACATTGCGCCATTGTTGATCGTAACGTCTGTGATCGCCGTGGTTACCTGGATCTGCAGCGGCAGGTTGGCGCTGACCGTGTACAGCAGCAGCTTGGTGGGTTTGTCTCTGCACATCAGCACCAGCTCCAGGTCCATGTCGCCTCGGATCAAAAGACCTTTGGCCACCAGGCCGACGCGGGTCACGCCACACAGCAGCGACGAGTCCACGAGTCTGAGGACGGACGACAGATACAGTTACATTCAGCTAGCTAACGTTAGCTTCAGTTAACTTACCGACTTTAACTCAAAATCGTTAAAGTATTCTAAGTAACAAAGCAGGATCCAGGCTAATGCTAATATTAGCAATGTTTAATGTCACATGTTTGGCACTACCCAATGTTAGCAACACTTTAGCAAAAATACAAGGTGCAGCATTATGCTAACATTAGCATTTTAGCTAAAAAGGAAAAAACTGGATCCAATGTTACATTGCTAAAATTAGCAATATTTTATGCTACATGTTTAGAATTAGCCGAGATACAGAGTCCAACTTTATGCTAACATTAGCTTGTTTATACCTAGCTAAACTTGTAACTTTAACAAAAAAAAATCTGGTTTCCAACCTAATGCTAATATTAGCAATGTTTAATATTTATAACCAGTCAACATTAGCATTTTGGCAATAGATACAGGATCAAACTCAATGCTAACGTTAGCTTGTAGATACCTAGCTAAAGTGCTCTTTAACAGCACAGCAGTATCCAATCTTGGATGTTTAGAACTAGCAAACATTAGCATTTTAGCAACAGAAGCAGGATCCAGTGCTATGCTAACATTAGTATTTCAGTGAACATGTAACTGTAACATGTACTTTTGCTTTTATTTACATGAAAACATTTAAATAAACAAAGACAAACTGAGTCGTACTTTGTCTCTGCAGCGTCTTCCTCCACCACCACGCCGCCGCCGCCGCCGCCGCCGCCACCGCCGCCACCGCCATCACCACCATCCGTCTTCCCTGAGGACCTGCTGAGTCCGTCCATCCAATCAGAGACCTTTTTCAGCGCGCCCTCCACGGTGGACACCAGCGTCTGCACGGCCTCCAGCTCCTCCGGCGTCGGGTAGATGCTGGCGTGTTTGGCCATGACGTGACGGTCGTCGTTGGCGAACGACCGGAACGACCTCTGACACAGAGAAACATTGTAACGATTTAACGCTTTAATTTGACACAGGATTTCATTTCATGATGACGACGACGATCAAGGACGTTCAACGAGTCTCTGAAGAAATCAAACCTGCTCACTTCAACTAGAGAACAAAGGTCCAACATGAGCTGTTAGCAGTTAGCTAGTGCTAGCTAGTGAGCTAGCAGTTAGCTGTCTAGCAATAATCAGTTAGTGAGCTAGATGTTAGCAGTTAGCGGCCTAGTTGTTAGTGAGCTTGTTGTTAGTAGTTAGTGAGCTAGCAGTTAGCTGGCTAGCTGTTAGCAGTTACTGAGCTAGCAGTTAACTGGCTAGATGTTAGCAGTTAGTGAGCTAGCAGTTAGCTGGTAGTGAGCTAGTTGTTAGTATTTAGTGAGTTAGCAGTTAACGTCCAAGTTGTTAGTGAGCCAACAGTTAGCAGTTAACTTACTAGTTGGTAGTAAGCTAGTTGTTAGCAGTTATTGGGATAGCTGTTAGCATGCTAGCTGTTTAGCAGATACTGAACGTTTTGCTTCGCTCCAAAGTGATAAAGACATTGGATCAGGTCGGATACTAAACTTATTTGAACCTGAACGTTTTTTTAAATTCACCTCCTGCTGTTTTCCTCCTCCTCCTCCTCAGCTGGAGTTTATTTTTCCGTCAGATACGTTGGTCACGGTGTTTCCACCTGAAGCGACCGCTGACCCAGATTCAGCTGCCGTTACTTAACGTGAACATTTACGACCGTCGCTCTGGGTCTTCGAGTCCAAGGTCAAACTGTGATCAATCTCCATCACCTCTTCCTCTTCAACTCCCATCATCCCCCTCTTCCTCCACCGCCGCCTGCGGCGTGTAAGCGCCCCTCATTACGCTGAGTTATTTATGACGGCGATTTAATAATTCATAGCCACCAGTCTCGGGGGCTCTGGCGCTGGAGTTACGAGGGTCGTCCATCATGACCCGGCTAATCTCTCGCTCTGCTGCCGCAGGAAGAGGAAGAAGAACAACAAACACTAACGAGATCTCGATGAAAGATTCTCTCCTGAGACCTTTTTATTTGTTGAATTTAGACGCTAACAAGCACGAGTTTGTTTCAATGTGACGCAAACATCAGAAATATTCTTTTATGAAATAACCTTCAGCTATGTTTTCATTTATTTACAATAAACGCTGCTGTTTTCATCATTCAACAGTTACAGTTGGTCCCCAACAACAGGAGAGAACAGGCCAACATGCTAGCTACATTAGCTAACTTGGCTACGTTAGCTAACTTGGCTATGGTACTAAGCAATTGGTCAATGCATAAGCTAATTAGCTAATTTAGTTTCGTTGGCTAATTTTGCTCAAATTGGCTATGGTACCAATCTATGCTACATTAGCTTATTTTGCTTCATTAGCAGAGTTGGATACGTTAGCTAACTTTGCTAAATTAGCAAATACAGCTTGTTAGCTAACTTGGATACATTAGCTAACTTTGAATTTGGCTATGATAGCAAACTTTCACTACATTAGCTAACTTTGCTACTTTTGTATATGTCGCTTCATTAAGTAAGTTGGATATGTTACCTGACTTTGCTATATTAGCTAACTTTGCTAAATTAGCTAATACAGCTGGTTAGCTAACTTGGATATATTAGCTAACTTTGAATTTGGCTATGATAGCAAACTTTCACTACATTAGCTAACTTTGCTACATTAGCTGATTTGGTTTCATTAGCTAAGTTGGATACATTAGCTAACTTGGCTAATCTAAAATCTGAAATCTTAATCTCCCTGGTGGCTGGCAGCGGTATAGCGGGGTAAAGTTGGTTTCTGCTACATTAGCTAAGTTGGGTACTTTAGCAAACTTTAAATTTCAAAACTGATCTGGAACCAAACATGAGTCTCACCATGTCCAGGTCTTGGTCTAGGTCAGGACCAGGGTCCCGTCTCTCGGCCTCTTCATGCAGTCAGACGTCTCGCTGCCGAAAGAGAAAAACCACCGTCAGTCAAATCGTCTTTAACCTTTAGCCCTTTTTATGCTTTTTGTTTCTAACGTGCGGGTGCGTTAGCCAGGAGTCACAGCTTATTTTAAGCTGCTCTGCATCATCGGGGCTGAAACGATAATCTACATTTATTTTTAACACATTAATTCATCACTAACATCTGCCACGGTTTAAAACACTCAGCTGTTAAAAGCTTCAACAAACGTTACGGTTTGAGGATTTAGGCTCAAAAGGATTAAGACGAAAATATACAAACTCACAAACAACAACACTTTATTTATCGTTGGTTCACAGAACGAAACAGTGAAAATACAAAGAATCAATACATAACAAACACGAATTCTTTGGCTGCGTTAGCTAATTTCGTTGTTAGCAAACTACACCATGTGAGCTAACTTTGATACATTAGCTAATTTTGCTATGTTAGCTAACTTCAACATATCGGCTGATTTAGCTACTTTACCTAACTTGACAACATTAGCAAACTACTAGATAGCTTCACTACATTAGCTAATATGGCTAAATTAGCAAACTATGCAATGTTAGGTAACTTTGCTATTGTTTTATGTTTGCTAATTTGGCTTCACTGGCTAATTTTGCTATGTTAGCAAGTTTGACTACATTAGCAAACTATACTATATAAGGTAGCTTCGCTACATTAGCTATTTTTGCCATGTTAGCTAATTTGTCCACATTAGCTAATGTGGCTATGTTAGCTAATTTGACTAAATTAGTAAACAACACTATGTAAGGTAAATTTCCTACTTTGCTATGTTGACTAATTTGGCCACATTAGCTAATGTGTCTATATTAGCTAACTCTGATTCTGATTCTGATTCTAATTAGCAAACTATGCTATGTGAGGCAACTTTTGCTATGTTAGCTAGTTTGGCTACATTAGCAAACTATGCTATGTAAGATAACTTCACTACGTTGGTTAGAGTTATTATGTTAGCAAATTTGGCTACATTAGCTTACAATGCTATGCTAGCTATTTTAGCAAACTAAGTTATCTAAGCTAACTTTCACTTAATTTGCGTTGCTGCTTTGCTAATTTGGCTATTTTAGCTACGATGCTAGGTTAGCTAACATTGGAATATCTTTAAATGAATCACATCAGTTGCTACATCGTAGCCACAGACGTTTTAATGTCGTTTCAGCAGCGTCACCGTTGGAAAATGATGTTTAACTGTTTTATCTTTTAGTTATTTTCAGCTCAGATGGTTATTTGTCTCGTCCTGGACACGAGTCTCATTAATAAAAAAATAAAAAACAACCTGCTGTTGTCGAGTGTGAGTCATTCAGCCATATTTATCTACAGATCGTGGTTTTATTCATGTGTAATAGTTTTCCTGTCGTGGAGCCTCAGACTCTCAGCTGGACGTTAATTAAATTACTAGAAAAAATTCTCATGATTAAACGAATCAGACGAAGCGGCCGCAGCTGCTAACGCGGTCAAATGCTAATGAGATGTGGAGCAGCGCTGCTGTAAAACGACTCCGGGAGTCGATGAGATTCTCCGTCACCTTGACCTGGTTTTCAAAGACGAAGCAGCCGCCATCTTTGTTTAACCAGTTAACTCCCAGAGATCAAAGGAAAAAGAACCTTTAAAGTCTTTTAAAGGTTCTACAACAACTTCAAAGTGTTTTACAACTGACTGATGATAGAGGACGCTGCGGCATGCTAATGCTAACGCTAACATCCTTCTACTTCGCTAGTTCAGCCAACTTTAGCTTATTTAGCTACTTCAGCTAACATGGCTATGTTAGATAACTTAGCTGATGTATATCTTTGTTTAGCCACTTAAGCTAGTTTATGTACTTTAGCTTATTTAGCCACTTCAGTTAACTTAGCTATTTCAGTTAATTTGGTTATGTAAGCTAACTTAGCTAATGTATATACCCTAGCTTATTTTGTCATTTCCGCTAGCGTAGCTAACTATGTAGCTAACTTTGTTACTTTAGATCCACAAAATTAGCTAAGTTAGCTAAACTACATTTGCTAACTTAGCTAATTTATATACATTAGCTTGATTAGCCACTTCAGCTAACTTAGCTAATTACATGATACCATAGCTAACTCTGTTACTTTAGATTCATAAAATTAGCTAAGTTAGCTACCTTAACCAGGCTTACTAAATTGGCTACTTTATCTATTTCAGCTTCAGCTAACTTAGCTTAGCTTGTTTAGCCACATTAACTTATGTAGCTACTTATATCAATTAACTTTAGCTACTTCAACTAACTTAGCTAGTTCATATAGGTTGGTCTCATTTAGTCATTTGAGCTAACTTTGTTGATTTTGCTAACTCTGTTACTTTAGATTCACATAATTAGCTAAGTTAGCTAGCTTGGCTAGGCTTACTAAAGTGAACAGTTTATGTAATTTACCTTCTTTAGCCACTTTAGTTAACTTAGCTACTTTAACTTAGCTAATTTGTATACATTAGCTTGTTTAGTCACTTCAGTTAACTTTCTTACACCAGCCAACTTTGATAATTTGCTTAGCTAACTTAGCTAATTCTGAGACACCATAGCTAACTTTCTTACTTTAGATTGACAAAATTAGCTAATGTAGCTAGCTTGGCTGCATTTATGTACTTTAGCTCATTTAGCCAAATCGGCTAAAATCGGCTAGCATTTCCTGTTTTCCTACTTCCTGTTTCCTGTCTCTTGATTTTATTCTGGAAAAATCCTGACAGGAAGCTGAGCTGCTATGAAGACGTATATAAGAGGATTTTGTGAGACCAGGACCAGGACTAAAACAGAAGCGTTGGCGCTGAGTTTTCAGTTTTAATAATAAATTCCCCACGTGGGCTTTTCTCATAACCTTTCATCTCCCTGAAGAGAGGAGGCGATTAGAAGCAGATAATTAAGAAAACGGCGATGACTTTGCGAGGACGTCGCCGGTCGCAGCAGATGGCGAGCTCAGCGTGACACGAGAACACGACGCTGATTAAAAAACAGGCCGAGGACGCCAGATAAAAATAAAAACTGACTTTCTCTTCCACCAGTCCATGTTTTCTCTAATTAGATTAATAAGACGCAGGGTTTCGATCGCAAATTCACGACGTCGCGTTAAGAAATGAACGCGTGAAAACGACAAACTGAAACAAGAAAGTGTTTGATTTATATTTATTTGTTTTGTTTCATTTCAACAACCGTGACATTTACGTCATTTAACAGACAAACGATCGCAACTGTTCAAAGACGAACGTGAAACCAGCTTCGCTACGGTTTAATGACACGTTGTTAATGTTACAAACATGTTAAAACATGTTCACAATGTTGCAAAATGTTTAAAAGTGCTTCTAAAATATTACTAAGATGCTAAAAATGTTACTAACGTGTTAAAATATTTTTGAAAAAAATTAATACAACGTTTTTTAAATATTTAGAATTATTTAAAAATGTTACAAAAATATTTAAAAATGTTACAAAATATTTTAAATATTTAAAAATGTTTCAAAAATATTTAAGAATATTACAAAAATATTTATACATGTTACAAAATTGTTTAGAAAATGTTACAAAATATTTTAAAATGTTAAAAAAATGTTTCAAAAATATTACACATATATTTTAAAATGTTACAAAAATGTAAAAATTTTACAAGATAATATATAAATATTTTAAAATCTTACAAAAATATTTTTAAAAAGTTAGAAAAATACTTTTAAATGATACAAATATTTTAAATGTTACAAAAACATTTACAAAAGTTACAAAAATATTTTTAAAAATGTTACAATATTGTTATAGAAAATATTTTAAAATGTTAAAAAAATGTTTCAAAATGTTACAAAAATGTTTAAAAATGCTACAAAATGTTACAAAATATTGTAAAAATATTTGAAAATCTTACAAATGTTAAAATATGTTTTAAAATGTTACCAACGTGTTAAAAGAAATGTTAAAAACGTTACAAAAATGTTTTAAAATGTTACAAAGGTCGTCGGTACGATTCTTAATAATCTTAAGTAAGTTTAATAAGTTTAATGTTTAATGTTTAATGTTTAAGTTTAATAAGTTTCATGTTTCGCTGCTTTGTTCCGTTTCACATTTAAATTAAATTAAAGGTGTGATTCATTTACAACCAGAGTTTATTTTTAACTCAGAGTTTCTGAGGTAAAAGTGAAAATAAAGTGTGAAATATTTATTAAACCGCGACACGAAAGTTAATTAACACGTTAACTCCGACTCGACTGGTTCGTGTTTTCAGACGAAGCTTCGGGGAAATAAAATAAAAAAAAAAAAAAGGTGAAAATTAAGAAACTGAAGCTTCAAACGTCTGAAGGAAACGATGCCGACGTCTGGTGTCGTTTGTTTATTTATAGTAATAAAAAGATGAAATTAATGGTTCAGATTAACTAGAATAAAAGTCTCAAATGTATCAGAATTAAAGTCATAAATTTACAAAATAAAAGTCCTACATTTACAAAATAAAAGTCCTACATTTAGAGACTTATTTAGACCATTAACCTTAAAAATAGAAGAGTCGAAGGTTATGTGAGACACACACACACACACACACACACACACACAGCTGCTTATGAAACAGCAGCTTCAGTATTTGTGGATTAAACGTTCATTAAAGCTTTAAAACATCAGAGTCAGCGAAACACACACTTCCTGTCTGGATGTGCGCTGGTGTGTGTGTGTGTGTGTGTGTGTGTGTGTGTGTGTGTGTGTGTGTGTGTGTGTGTGTGTACATCTGTAAACATAATCACATCATAACTTTATGACATTTCACGAATAAAGTTGATTTGAAAACAATTAAGTTAAAATTGTGACTCTAATGCCCCACACGCGCGCGCACACACACACACACACACACACACACACACACACTTGCGCGTGCACACACACACACACACACGTTGAGGTGTTTATTTCAGACTGATCTGAGGTGAAACCAGAGGAGACGACGCTGACGACGGCTCCAACGTCGGCTCAGGTTTCAGTGTTTCAGCCGCTTCACTCGACTCGACTGGAAACAGGAAGTGATCGACGATGCGCTGACGTTGTCGTCGCTCAATATTAATATCGGTCGTCAATAATTGATGAGGAGCGGTGACGTGGCGAAAAAAGCTGCTGGAGGACATTTGTCATCGCTGCGGCTCACACGTTTACAACCTGGCTACGTTAGCTCACTTTGACGCAGCTAGCTGGTTAATATCTTTCTGCTTCCGCTAACATGCTAACACATGCTTGCTAGCAGTTGGTTTGAAGTGGCCTCCAAAGAGAGATACTTCGTCACGATGAAGTGATGAAGTGTTCGAGATCTTTACTTACGAAATGGAACGCCGCTTAGCGTAGCCATAGCGAAAACGTAGCATAAAGCGAAGCGTAGCGTGTTGCGATGTCATAGTGCAGACGTAGCGGTGACAAAACATAGCGTGCGGGCATGATGTGGTGACGACATAGAAATGGTGTAGCGTGTAGCAAGTAGCAATGGCATAGCGACAACACAGCGTGAGGCGTAGACGTAGCATGTAGCGATGGTGTAGCAACAACGTAGCACGTAACAATGGTATAGCAACAACATAGCGTGAGGTGTAGACGTAGCATGTAGCGACAGTGTAGCAACGGCGTACCAATGACGTAATGCGTAGCGACGTCAAAACGACAACATAGCAGTGGTGTAGTGTGTAGCAACGGTGTAGCGATAGCGTACCGATGATGTAGCAGTGACGCAGCGCATAGCGACAACTTAGCATGTAGCGACGACGTAGGAGCCACAAACTACTCTGCTTTAAACAAACACGCACATCGTCATCATCCCTGGTGACTTTTGCTACGATGTGATGAAATGGGACAAGACCTTTGACTCAGGAGGAAAAACAAAATAAAAACAGGCAGCGACTCAAGTTTACTTCACATGTAAAGTTGGATTTATGTTAATATGTGGAGCTCTACTTCCTCCCTCCTCCGTCTTACAGCCCTTGTGTCAAAATCTAGTTCCAACACCTTTTGTTGTGTAAGTTCACACTGAGCTCATTCGCTGGAAAGTTTTGGACGTGAAGAAAAACACCAGTTTCAGTTGATAACGACAGTTTGATCCTGCAACTGAGCTGCTCAATTTGCATTTTCTACATTTGCCTGAATGTGATAAAACTCCTCCTCCTCTTCCTCTACATGTAAGGTTTGGCCACAGCTACGTAGCTAACGTTAGCATTAGTGGTTCGATACGCCTTAAGAGCATCAGACATCGCTGTGTTCACAAGACAGGACATTAAAATACTCCCTCTTCAGGTCAAACTGGGCGTTACGGTGACAAAACGAGCCACAGCTAGCTAGTTAGCATGATTAGCAAGATGGTTAGTTAGTTAGCACTTTTAAATCTACCATCAGCTAAAAAAGAAGTAAGCAAAACAAAAGCTGATGTTAGCATTGCTTAGTACAGAAATAACATTATGCTAACTCTAATTGTGGCTATGTAGCGATAGCAAGATGTCGGCTACACACAGCACCTTTGGGAACAAAAAAAAAGCTAACATTAGCGTTGCTCTACATCAGTGGTGGTAGTGTAGTTCTTACAGAGTAAAGAAATTAAGTTATGTTAATGGTAATGGTGGCTAGGTAGCGATAGCAAAATATACACATAGCACCATTAGAAGCAAAACAAAAGCTGACTTTGCGTTGCTTAGTGCAGAAATTACTTTATGCTAATGCTAATGGTGGCTAGCAGAAATGTACACATAGCACCTTTAAATGTACCATCAGTAAGAAAAAAATAATAAATCAACTAAAACAAGTCCAAGCAACAGAAAAGCTGACGTTAGCATTGCTAGCACAGCTTAGTACAAAAATTATTTTATGCAAATGCTAACGATGGCTAGGTAGCAACAGCAAAAATGCACACATAGCACCAGTTAATCAACGAAAAAAACAAAGTAGAAGCGAAACAAAAGCTGACGTTAGCAATGCTTCATTTATGCTAATGCTAATGATGGCTATGTAGCGATAGCAAAAAAGTTGCATATAGCACCTTTAAAGCTACCATCAGTTAAAAAAAGAAGTAAGCAAAACAAAAGCTGAAGTTAGCATTGCTAGCATCGCTTAGTACAAAAATTACCTTGTGCTAATGCTAATTGTGGCTAGGTAGCGATAGCAAAAATGTACACATAGCACCTTTAAATCTACCATCAGTAGGAAAAAACAACAACAAAACAAGTAAAAGCAAAACGTCAACATGGCTTAGCACAGAAATTAATTTAATAAGCTAACGCTAGCAATGGCTAGCTAGCTTTATCGAAAATGTGTAAAATAAACCAAAGTGATGGATAAAAGTTAAATATATTGATTATGTTACTTTTAATAGATGTGATTAATTATTGATTAATGTCAGGTGATGTGTTTCGTGGATATATATATATTTTTAATTTTAAGACATTATTACGTCACTAACAAAAATGTGTTCGTAATAAAAAAAAAAAAAAAAAACCCGGAACAATGTAAAGTTAATGTTATAATCACCTGCTGTCTTGTTTTTTATTTTTTATTATTATTATTTTATTTTCGCGGGGAAATAAACAACAAACGTTCTACGGTTAACGGTTTTGACGGTTAGAAAATTCGAACACTTAAATTTTTAAGTTTGAATTTGAATTAATTCGAAAGAAGCCGAAGTTATCCGAACGGTCCGGGACAGCGGTTCGTTTCGTTTCGGGTTTAAAGGGCTACAACCTTCAACCGTCTCTTTTTTTATCACACAATTAAATTTAATTTTAATTTAAATTTAAAAAGAAGACACTTACCTCCACCGACCGTCCGTTGACCACCGGGGAGCAGGAGCAGGTGGAGGCGGAGGAGAGAGCTCAGCTCAGCGGTCAGAGCGTCCACAACCTCCCGCTGCACTTTGTTTGCTTGTTGTTCGTGTCCCGTTACGGTTTTTTTCCTCTTAAAAAATAAATAAAAATAAAAATAAATTAAATCCAGCTCCGGTGTCAGGTCCGTATCCAAGACTAGAGAGGGAAAAAAAAACCCGGCGGTTCACAACGTGGAGAGGAGGCGGTGATAACTAACAAACAACCGGTAACGGCAGCTCCGGGCTCCGGTCAGCCCGCTGACAGCGTTCACCGACGAGGATGCGGCTGCGCATGCGCAAACCCGACCGCGGCTGCAAAGCAGAGATCGTGTAGTGACGTGATGCTCCGCTCGGGTTCCATCTGACGGTGACATCATTTTTAGAACGCTCGTGTTCATGTTTATAAGTAGAAGGTTACACAAACACAACCACGTGCGGATTTAATGTTTACGTTTTTTTTTTTCTAAATTTAAACGTTAGAATAAATAAACTAATAAAAAAGAAAAATAAAGGATGTTTTATTAAACGTCGAAATTAAATTGAATTAATATTAAATTAATTCATATAAGATTAAATTAGACCAATTTAGATTAAAATAAATATCAAAATTAAATTAAATTAATATAAAATAAGATAAAACAAAATTAAATATAAATGTAATTAAATTAAACTAAATTGAATCATATTAAATTAAATACGATTAAATAAGTATAACGTAAATAGAAATTAAATTACAATCAAAATAAATTAAATTAAATTAAAATTAGATTTTAAAAAAGCTGAATAAAAGACTAGATAAAATATAAAATTAATTATCTATATTTATATGAATAATAATAAAAATAATTTTAAATAAATTGGTATTTACAATATTATCAATAACTTAATTAATTATTAAAACTATTAAAACTTAATTATTCTAAATAATTTAATCTATTACCTTCACCTATTTTAATATGTTTATTTATTTTATCTACTTATTATTTTATATATAAATTAAATTAAATATAATGTATAAATTAAAAAAAGTAATAAAATATAAAATTGTTTAAATCATCTATAGATCTGGACATAAAAAATAATAAAATTATAATAATGTAATAATTTGAAATTATTTTTCTAATATTAACAGAAACTTCATTTAAATAAAAATTAAAAAATCTTAATAAAATTTAAAAATCTGGAAATTAACAGTAAAACTTCAAGACATTGTTACGTTTGTTATTTTACTCAGATTAACCAAGTGTCAAAGGTCAAAACACGAGGTCATCGTCTGTCGTCTGGTCACAGCGACGAGTTTTAAAAAGAAAACGCGGCCACGTCGATAAATAAAGAGCCTGGACGTTGATGCTGAAGCGTCTGACGTGGCGACGTTTTTAGTTTTGATCTAAAACCGGAGATAATTAGAGGCTGAAGACGTAAAAACCACCGCGTCTGGATTCAGTCTGAAGTAAAAACAGACGAACGACGACAAATGAAGAGACGACAACTTTACTTCGACCTGATTGGTCGGAGCTTTGGCCTCATCGATGATGTAAAAACAACGTATAAGTTGAGGTTAAACATTACGTAAATTAAAGCTACATAGCTAACGATAGCGTCAACAGACTGGACACTCCTGTGGTGAGATGCTAACTGTTAGCATGCTAACTTCAGGAATTAGCATTGTGTAGTAAGGAGCTGCTAATGCTAACAATAGCTATGTCGCGATAGCAAACAGCGTACATCACTTACGAACTTTAAATCAAAATGTTAAAGAGTTTGGTAAAAATAAATAATAATAAAAATAATAACAAAACACAGTTAGCTTAGCTTGTAGCTGACAGTTCAAGATTTATTATTTCTTTATTTATTTTTTATCACATTATGAGAAATTTGTTTACATTAAGTTTCCATTAATTGTAAAAAAAAAAAATTAAGTAAATAGAAAATACACTATAAAATTTAAAAATCAAGAATATATGGACATTTAAAAAAATCATTTTAAAATAAAATAATAATAATAAAAATGATAAATAAATTAAAATAGATTAAATTGTATAATAATAATGATTTATAATATTACCAGTAACTTAAAATAAATAGTAAAAAAAAACTTTCTTAAAAAATACAATAAAGAAAAAATAAAAAATAAACTAATCTCAAAATCAATGAAATACAAAATGAATAAATAACAACAATTAAAAACATTAACCAGTTTGTTAAACATCACAAACGTCAACATCACATTTACAACAAACAAAGTTAAACAAACAAAAAAAAGTTCCTTTTTTTTTGGAAACGTAACATTCGTCTGCTGATCTTTTTTTTTTTTTTTTTTTTTTTTTTTTTGTGTAGCAGTAATATTTTAAGAGCTGCAGGCTCAGGTTTCTACTGCTGCAGTGATCCTGCAGCGATGTGAAGACGTGTGTGTGTGTGTGTGTGTGTGTGTGTTTGAAGATCCACACCCTTCAACTATTTATACGTTTTCCAAACTTATGAAGCGAAAACACTGTTTGTTCAAGAAGCTGCTGCTGTTTTCTGCTGCGACAAACAAGTGGATTTAGACCCAATTCACTCATAAATAAAACATCCAACAGGTTTTTACCACAAGACGAATTATTCTCAAACGTCTCCTTGTCTGTATAATAAACAAACCCAGTGATGAAATCCAGTAGAAACACAAAATAAAACAGTTTTGGTTTAAAAATGTGTGTTTTTTCAATGGAGTTTGGTGAACATGCGACATGTTGAAGCTTCTGCTGCTGTTTCCTCAACTTATATTTAACATCCAGACATTTAAAGACCAAGACAATGATTGACAAAGTAGATAAGAATGAAACAAACCGTTACCTTTATTAAAATTTGATTAAAAGTTTCTCAAGGTGAAATCGCCCAAAACCTGTAAGTTATCCTAAACACAGAACTCATTGTATATTTAAAAGGTTTTTACCAAAAGCCGAATTATCTGCAAACATCTATTTGTCTCATAAATAAACAAAACAGGTCGTTAAAGTAGGTAAAAATACCAAATAAAGTAGTTTTAGTTTTAAAATGAGAGTTTTTCCAATGGAGTTTGGTGAATTAAAGATGTCTCTGAGTTTCTGCTGCTGTTTCTTCAACAGAGTGACGCCTCTTTCCACACCTTAGATTCCTCTAAGGTGCAAAGACACAAAAGCAGCATCTCTTCCTCCTCCTCCTCTTCCTCCTCTTCCTCCTCTTCTTCCTCCTCCTCCTCCTCTTCCTCCTCTTCCTCCTCTTCCTCCTCTTCTTCCTCTTCCTCCTCCTCTTCCTCCTCCTCCTCTTCCTCTGACTGAAGGTAATTCAGGTAAAACTGAGGAAACCTGCTGGTGAGTCACCGACTTGAAGTGCAGACGAATGAATGAAGAGATGCAGCAGATTTAACATATTAAAGGTGAAATCTGTCATTTGAACCTTTGTTCTACTGTTCGAGTCTCTGAGTTAATGTCAGTTGACAAAAAAAAAAAAAAAAAAAAAATTAAACAAATCGGTGCTACGTTAGCAGAGATGCTAATAGCTAACAAGCTAAGTGGCTTACAGGCTGTACATCTCTTTCTAAGCTAAGCACTAGCGATGCTAAATGTGAGCGATGCCAAGTGTTAGCGATGTTAAGTGTCACTGTTGTTAAACACTAGCAATGCTAAGTGCTGCAGATGCTAAGCGCTAACGATGCTAAGAGCTACCAACATTAAACATCAGCGTTGCTAAATGCTAAATACTAGAAATGTCAACAGTTAGCAATGTTAAATGTTTACATCGCTAAACGTTAGCAATGCTAAATGTTACTGACGTTAAACTCTAGCAATGCTAAATATTAGCACTGCCAAGAGTTAGCAATGTTAAGTGTTACCGACCTTAAGCACTAGTGATGCTATAAGCTAGCAATGCTAAGTGCTAGCGGTGCTAAGCACTAGCGATGCTAAGAGTTACCAACATTAAACATCAGCGTTGCTAAGAGTTAGCAATGCTAAATGTTAGAAATGTCAAAGGTTAGCAATGTTGTGTGTTTTCATTGCTAATTGTTAGCGATGCCAAATGTTAGCGATGCTAAGCACTTGTGATGCTTAGCATTAGCAAAGCTAAAAATGAGTTAGCAATGTTAAGTGTTTTTGCAGCTAAATGTTACTGATGTTAAGCACTAGCGACGCTAAATATTAACACTGCCAGGAATTAGCAATGTTAAGTGTTTCCAACATTAAACATTAGTGATGCTAAACGCTAGCGGTGCTAAGAGTTAGCAGTGTTGCTTACGTTAAATGCTAGCGATGCTAAGCTTTTGAGCTTTATTAGTGGTTAAAAAATGACAATTTAGATACGTTTGGCTGGCTGCCCCATTTACTTTCATTGTTAACTATTTGGTTGTGAAAACAAAAGACGGATGCTTTAGTTTGACGTTAGAAACCTCCTCCTCCTCCTCCTCCTCCTCCTCCTCCTCCTCCTCCTCCTCCACCTCCTCACATCTTCAAGACGTTAATCTGTCATGTTGCTCCATGTCTCAAATAACATCGTCCTCTTCTTCCTCCGAGGATACGAGACACACTGGCTTGTTGTCGTGCTGCATCAGCAAAGTGCCGGGTTACAGGGATGAATGAGTGTGTGTGCGTCACTTAGCAGCAGGTGGACACACACACACACACACACACACACACACACACAGAAACACACACTCTTAAATCGTATATCTTGTTTCACATGATCAAACCAGGAAGTGACTTTATTTACCAGGATTTACACAAAACAGTTTACATGTTGTATAAAGTATTTTTGTGCTTTTTAAGCAGCAAAATAAACACACCTGTTCTCTTCCCTCTCGCCTCCTTCAGGGGGCGTCACGGTCAAAACGGTCCCTCAGGATACCGACGCCTCCTAAAGGTTCCTAGAGACACAAATTTGAAGGAAACCAGAGTGGTACTTATTACAGTTTTACATGTTAAAGATGTTTTGGATGTGTAAAGTCAGAGCACCTCACGAGCTGATTTTCTGAATGAAAAAAAACAAAACAAAAAACAAAAGCTGCAGTTAATGCGTTTATAATCCTGATGATTCAAATGCAAATGAAGACATTGAGTCTCGGTTGATTGAACACGAGGATCGGGACTGAGTTCACATTCAGATGAAAACGGAAACAAAACAAAACAAAACACCACAAGAGACAAGAGCGACGCTTTACTTCCTTTTTGTTCCCTTGAAAATAAACGTTTACTCACCTGCATTGTTTTATTAAATGAAACGTCCACATGAGAAAACATGTGATTCTTTTATTTATTTAATTTATTTATTTAGTCAGTTACAGGTTGGTTTGTTGCAGAGTGAGCATTGTTTCTGCCTACGTATCTATACGTCTATACATTTACACATCTATACAACCAACAACCAACCAACTGACCAACAACCAACCAACAACCATCCAACCAACCAACTAACCAACCAACCAACCAACCAACCAACAATCATCCAACTAACAATCATCCAACAACCAACCAACAAACCAACCAACCAACCAACCAACCAACCAACCAACCAACCAACCAACCAACCAACCAACCAACCAACCAACCAACCAACAATCATCCAACAACCAACCAACAATCATTCAACCAACCAACCAACCAACCAACAATCATCCAACAACCAACCAACAAACCAACCAACCAACCAACCAACCAACTAACCAACCAACCAACCAACCAACAATCATCCAACAATCATCCAACAACCAACCAACAATCATTCAACCAACCAACCAACCAACCAACAATCATCCAACAACCAACCAACAATCATTCAACCAACCAACCAACCAACCAACCAACCAACCATCCAACCAACAATCATCCAACCAACAACCATCCAACCAACCAACCAACCAACCAACCAACAATCATCCAACTATCATCCAACCAACCAACCAAAAACCAACCAACAACAAACCAACAATCATCCAACTAACAATCATCCAACCACCAACCAACCAACCAACCAACAATCATCCAACCACCAACCACCAACCAACCAACCAACAATCATCCAACTAACAATCATCCAACCACCAACAACCAACCAACCAACCAACAACCAAAGGTCAACCACATAGTCCAGGTTTTCCTCTCACTCTGACACTTTCTATTTCTTCTGGTTTGACCCTGAAGTCTGGAGGTCTCTGTGGATCAGGTCCTCAGACCACTTCATCTGGATCCATCTGCTGACGCACATTTCAAACACTACAGGTCCATTTTTAGACGCACGAGTCGTCTGACACGATTATTTTGCGATAAACAAACCTTGATAAATCCTTCACAAAAAAAAAAAAAAAAATGTCACCAAGTTGATCTGCACCAATGAGCAGCAACAAATAAATGAATTTAAAGGTTTTATTAGTTTTCATCGGCCTCCATCGACCCCCCACGTCATCACAAAAACACTTCACAGAACAAGATAAATTTGAAACGTGAGACAAAAAAAAAATAAACCCAAATAAAACCCAGAGATGTTAACAGCTGTAGGCGTCTCGTCGACTCATCACCTCCCTCCCTCTGCTTTTTCCCTGTTTCACACTTTCATTTCCACTGACGCACGAAACGTCAACACTCTCTCCCCGTTTCCGTCTTCGTCGGAGTCACCTTCACCCATCGCCGTTAATCACCGCCGCCGTCGATCCACGGAGGCTCTTCCTCCGTTTCTCCTCATCCCTCCGTCGCCTCTGTCCGCCCTTCGCCTCCTCAGCTGCATCACAATCGAGGGATCAGAGCACGAGGAGGGAAAATAAAAAGACACAGCCGAGCTCGGCGGTGAAATAAATCAAGGAGGTGGTGGTCGATCTGTCAGCGAGTGTGATCAGACGCTGAAAGACGACGACTGCTCTTTTATAAACACTGACAATAGACGTGTAGATATATGAACTGAACAGAATGAAATGTAAATATTATACATTTAAATAAAGCTTTTAAAGGCCTTAAGGTCAGTGCGTACACAAAGCAAACAGGTACAGTTTGTGGTTCAGTTTTTGGGTTTTTTGAGGAGGGGGTACCCATCTACCATCCATTCACTTTCAGCCACTTATCTGGGTTCAGGTCAGTCAATCCTGAGGGATCCTGACACGTTCCCAGACCTATAATCTCTTCAACGTGTTCAGGGTCTCCCTCGTTAGGTGTCCGACCAGTTGGACGTACCCCAATAAAACCTCCAATGACTGAGCGTCCAGAACTACACTGACTCTGAGGGCGTTTTCACAATTGGTCCCTTTCAGCCTTTAAAGTGAACTCAGATCGATAACTGACCATTTTCGGCCTATATATGAACACTCTAAGTGCACTCAGACCCCTTTAAAGTGAACCGAACCGAGACCACCTCTGGTCCACTTCACAGTTTTGTGCGGAAGCGGTTTCTGATTGGGGCAATGTGCGTTGTCCAGGCTAAGTAAATTACACCAGTAGTTGCTTCCAAATACAACATATTTCATTCATAATATTGTGAATCCAAGACTATTATGTCACAATTATTTTTTCCTACGCAGGCCGTTGGTAGATCGGCGCCCGTTGCATCTGTGCCTCCACATCCATGGATCAGCAACTTTTTCGATTTCCTAACTGGAACGCTGACAACCCGGATGTGACATCATTCCCAACTCCAACTTCCAACTTCCAACTTCCAACTTCCGAGGTAAATGTAACGCAGCCTAAATATTCCAGAGTTCGGTTCAATCGGACTAAAAGACGTTGGTAAAGTTGAGCGACGGAGAAAACTCATTTCATTTTAAATCTTCTACCCAAAGTTCATGAAGTGAAGTTTGAAACAACTCAGTTCCCTGTTGGACAAAGTTTTGACTGGTGATCATGAACTTCTTCACCAATCTTCTGAAACTGCATCTTAGAAAAACGTCCAAACGCGAAATTAACGTTGGTCGTTTCCTTTGCCTCGAAATGACCCAACGCCCGTCGATGTACCAACGTTTATTTGTTATTGTTGGTCTGAGACGTGGTTAGAGATCACAGAGTGAAATGTCACCTCGCAGTTTTTCAGTCTGCCGGCGCTTTCATCTCCGTCTCCGACAACAATGACGATGATAACACCTTTAAATTTGGACGAGAACGTGTTAAGACTCTGAAGCTGAAGTGGGTGTTTTGGGGAAGAATAACATACTTTTGTAGACTTGTAGGTTTTCACACTTTCATTATGCGGTGAAGATGAAGCACGATCGCGCTGCTGCAGACATTTACCCCGAGAGCCTCAAACTCTCAGCGTTCACCAGGGAAGAAGAAACTTTCCTCTTCTTCTACTTTTTCTTGCCCTAAATTTTCTCAGCCAAAGATTTAAAACAGTTTCTCTGGGGGATCAACCCTGTCCTGGAATCACAAAATCTTCAGATTTATCAATCAATGTATTAATTGTCTTCTACCATTTCCTCCATTTGGGAAACTTGAATCTTTGAAGTATAATTTTAATGCAAAATTAGTAAATTTGTCGTCAGTGATAAATAACCCTGAATATTAAATCCTGCCCCCGGATTGTTTTTTTTTTTTGACTAAAACAAACTGTGTTTGTGGAAAAAAAATCATTAATTCAAAAGGAACTTTTTTTTTCTTTCTTTACCTGCTTAAAAAAAAAAACGTTTGTACAGAAATAATGAGATTCATCCGCTGGAGTTGAGCTAAAGGTTAAAAGTTTTTGGTGATTTATTAAAGTTTATTAAATGTTAAGGATACACAGCGGATTCTCAAACATCAGCTGGGGAGACGTTTCCTTTAGGAAGAAAAACTACAAGTGTGAATCTCATAGTGGTTCAGTTGGACAGACTCATCCTCTGGGGATCAGGCTAAACGAACCCTGAGACCACATGACACCACCGTCGCTAGTTTGACCCCAATGATTGATTATTGGAGGATGTAAAAACTTTATGTCCCAAATTTGTTAAACTTTCATAAAGATGTACAGTCCCTGTTTTACCTTCTTTACCTTTACTTTTTAAGTAGTGAGGTTAAACCATAACTGTGACATAGTCAAACCAAAGACGTTCACCTGCTTCCTCTGAGACTAAATGAATCAGAAAATGACAAAACGTCTGATAAACTACAGCCACAGTCTTTGATATCTGGGTAGTAGCAGACGTTCACTAATTAAATTTGTTACCTTAGAAACTGTTAAAGTTTTTACACACATATATTTACGTGTATAAGTCAGAGCTGTAGAAACTGTGTCAATGACGAGTACGTTTGTGGCTATAGCTCGTCACCAATCAAAGATCCTAATGGTTTACCATGGTTACGGTCACATCATTGTCTAGTTTTTAAGTAAATTTGAAGTAAAAGCATTGGGACTGGTTGGGGCTAGCTGGTTAGCATGCTAACGTCAGTAGAAGTAAAACAACAGTTAGGTGTCGTTGGCGAGTGAAGAAGTGAAGTCTTACGTCGAATTTGCAACATTTTGTCCGAATAACGTTGCTAACGTCAGTCGTGTAGCGTTGGTGTTTACAGCACCTTGAAGTTTTAGGTTCAATATTTTCCAGTAAAATCAATCAGTTTTCATCTTCAGATGTTATTCAGTGGAAACGGAGAAGATTAATTCACAGTTTTCACCCTGAAAAACCTTGAGCGACCGATCATTGCGGGATAAAGCAGAACGGTGCTTTTCAGACGTTCACGGTCGAGTCTGGACTGGAGATGTTGAAGTGTTTTCCTCTTCGCTCTCTTCCTCTTTTTGCTCGGGCAGCCAGCGGCCAACAGCCCGAGGCCGGAGGGAAGAAAGACCACATGAAGTCCTGAATTAGACGGAGCCGTAAATATTTGATGAGCCGCTGCGCATTTCTAGCAGCTTCACGGGCGCCCAAGGTCAGAAAGAGTCTGCAGCCTGAAACACACACACACACACACACACACACACACACACACACACACACACACACACGCCAGTAAAGACACAAAAAAAAATCTGAATCGTTTCAACCAAAACAATCAAACAAAAAAAACAAAAACCTCTTTTTATATTTAAAAGAAATTTTGTCTGAAAAAAATTAGAAATATATCAGACGTGTCCTCACTTTTCTGAACTTGAATAAAAAATCAAATAATATTTGAGTTTTTTAATTTTTTAATTTTTATTTATACAATTTAGAAAATATTTTAAGAAAATATTTAAGGGTAAGGATTGGAAATTTAAAAAAAAAACATGTAAATATGTAACTTAAAAATTAAATTACTTATTTCTTTTTAAAATTTTTATAAATTTTACTTTGCATAAGAAAAAACTTGAGATAAAAGTGCAAATTTATTAACATTAAGAACAAAAACGAAGAAGAACAACAAAAAAAAATAAAGAAATTTGAACAGCAACAAAAACTTTTTAGTATGTAAATGTGCAACTTAAATTTTATGGATTTTCTTACAAAATTTTTAATGTCAAGAACTTTTTTTTTAAATAAATTTTTTGTTTTTCTTGCAAAGTCAACAACAATTTTTCTTTTTTCCTGATTTTATTTATTTATCATTTTTAATTAATTAATTAATTTTTTATTTTATCAAATTAAATCTTACAGAATTCTTGTCAAAAAATATTTTAAAAATTCTTAGAAAAATGACACAACATCACTTTTAATATTACTTAAATCTTTAAATCTTTTATTGTTTCTTTCCTGCAAATTCAACGATCAACATCATCATGGGAGTTTTATATAAAAGGTCAAAGGTCGCTTGGTTTCTAATGTTACACTAAATGAGACTTTTCCTGATTTAAACAATGTTTCTTCTGTACTCGTTTGTCTGAAAATGAGGAACTTTATTATTATTTTTTAGTGTTTTTTTGTTTTTATGAACTGCAGGGAAACTGCGGAGGAGATGCCGATGTATTCTCTGAAGTCTACTTCTGGGCGATAAGTCTTCTATTTCGGGCAGTTGTTAAGACAGGTAGTGTCACCGGGGAATAACTGCGGCGGTGATAAATCACAGCCGCGGTGATGTACTCGGCAAACGAAGCGCAGAGGGATCGGGGGACGAAATTAGCAGCACGTCCCGTTTCTTCTTCTTCTTCTTTTACAAAAAGTAATAATAAAAGACAACAAAGGCAGCATGTGAAACAGCTGTCATAGAAAACAGTACCCAGGCGATCGTCGTCAAGTTGAGTCGAACCAAACTTTAAAAAACATTCTGCAGCCAAACGTGGCTCTGAAACTGTGGTAAGAAATCTCTAAAATAAAGTAAAACTGCTGAGTTAAAGTTGAAACGTTACAAATTCAGTATTTCCACAACGGTGGAAATATTGTTTCTCCGTTTCCGTTTAGCATGCTAACAACCTAGCCTTAGCTAAGGAAGTAGTGCTGCACAGAGGATGTAATTAAAACTTTGTGGCTTGTCAACGCAACAATGATAAGAATTTTAGCTTTGACAGAAGCTAAAATAGCTAAATAGTCTAGAATCAAAGGTGCTATATGCACGTTTGTGCTATCGCTACATAGCTAACGTTAGCATCAAAATCAACCCGGTTAATCAACAAAAACAGTAAAAAGTGACAACATTAACAGCGTGCTAATGAACAAGCTAACCACCTAGCTAGAACAACAAGTTAGCATGATACTAGTTAGCTGAATTGCCACTTAGTTTGTAAATGCAACAATGGCCAAACCACCTAGCGTGAAACAATATTAACACGTGTTTCGTTTCTGTGTATTCTACCAAAATTAGCATACTAACTAGCTAGCGGGGTTTCCACCTCGCTTCACAATCACAATGTGATGAGTCACATGAGACAGTTAAAGTGGTGCAAGGTAACATGCCCTGAACTTTAGTCATGTTTAGTCAGATACCAGCCACCGCCCTCTCAGCCTCTCATAACAATCGTAGCAGAGCGACAGTCGGTCATTCAGCCGGGCTGCTGCCGAAAACAACGATCTCGGTGAGTTTCAAACAAAACGATTCAAAGACTTGTGGGAGCGGTGCAGTGTGTCGACCTGTTTCTGTCGGATTAACTCGAGCGTGATCGTCAATGTGTCTCGAGTTCTCAAAGAACAACATCCACATGTTTGTCATTCTCTAGAGCTCAGCAGCATTATGCAACAAAACTGAACTGCACTAATTCATTCATTCATTCAAGTTTCCAAAACTTCAGCTCATAAAATACAAGATGAATCAGAGACTCTGAGCGACGTGGTGTCTTTTAAAAGACAGGAAATGTATTTTTTGTACAGCTTTACCTTCGATAAGTATGTTAAAGACTTTTATCAGACCATCATGGTTCTAATACTTGTTTGCACTTGTAACACGTCCTGTCATATTTTGTCCTTATAAAGGCAATAACGAACCTCATCACTGGTGTGTGTAAGAACACAACGTTGTGAAACCTGAGAGAAAAAGAAAACAAAGACGGGAACATTCATTGACTTCATCTCCCAAAGCTGAGCAGACATGTAATCTCCAAAACTCCCACACTGCCGCTCTCCAGAATATTATTTTTCTGTGGAGTAGTCAAAAAAATGTCCTGTAGTGAAAGAATGAGAAAAAAATCTAAATTTTCATCTACTGCTCTGACATACTTTCACCCAGAGACATTTTAAAAAATGTATAATGTAGACACAAGCCCGGTGTATTGACGTGACATTCAACTTTTTTGAGTATAGTTTTTGATTTATGATCGATTTTAGATGACTTCAGAATTTATAATAATAATAATAATAATAATAATGTGTGTGCGGAACCAGACTTCTACAAAATTCTCTGAAAAATGTTTCTTTACACGCTGCTCACAGCCGCAAATTTCACTCTACACATATGATTTTCTACAAAGTCGTAGTCAAACTTGTCACATTTCGCACAATGTGTCCACCTAAATAATGGGATTTATGGTTTTTGAATTAGCAGCCTCTAAGTCACAAGTGTATGACTCAACTGCCTTATTCACTTTAATGTTATTCCAGAGACGGATTTTCGCTGTGTTGTCCACATTCTTCACACTAGGAACAAGAAAATTCAACCAGTGTGTTCACTAAAGCCTTGTAGCTCTGATGGTGAAGATAATTTGCCGATATGAATGTGACTAGCAAATTAAATCTTATCAAATTTTATCATCGTTTCATTTTTTTTCTATCCATTATATAAAAATGAATGGATGAGGAGACAGGTTGAATTTTGTGCGACACTGCTCGTGAAATATTCATCATAGCATTGTAGCGTCCTAGCATCTTAGCAATGTAGTTCAATCAGCCTTGTTAGATGCAAAGTTCTAACGTCGTGTCAATTCTCGTCTGAATCTGTTTCAGACATGTACCAAACAACCTTGGTAACACTTGCAGTGCTGCTCTGCTCCTCATCATTGGTAAATGGAGGGAAAGTCTTGGTGTTCCCTTTAGATGGAAGCCACTGGATCAACATGAAAATCATCGTCGAGGAGCTTCACTCCAGGGGACATGAAGTCACAGTGATGCGAGCATCGGACTCCTGGTACATCAAGCCAGAATCCCCGTTCTACAAATGCATCACTTTAAATTACTCTTTTGATTTAGATGAGGAAAGCTTCGAACCATTTGTAAACACAATGTTGGACATACAACGGAATAATATGTCTCTATGGACATATTTATCAGTGCAGTATGATCTTCTAAAGGAGTTTATTGACTGGAACAAACAGCAACTTAATATTGTGGGGAACATATTTGAAGACACTGAAATGATGCAGAGTCTTCGTGATGCCAAGTATGATTTGGTTCTGACAGACCCTGCGATTGGTGGAGGGGTGCTTCTGGGCCACCGTCTGGGTCTTCCACTGGTCTTTAATGTAAGGTGGACTGTTCAGGGTGAGGCGCATTTCGCAATTGCACCATCCCCACTTTCTTACGTCCCAATACCAGAGATGGAGCTGTCTGACAAGATGACATTTATCCAGAGAGTAAAGAACTTTGTTTTCTTTTTGTTTACACGTTTGCAAATTTGGCTCATCATAGACGCAAACTACAAACCCTTTGTTCGTCGTTACTTTGGCAATGATGTTCACTACATGGAACTGTTCCAAGCTGCAGACATCTGGCTGATGAGGAACGATTTTATCTTTGATTTCCCACGACCCACAATGCCAAACGTCATCTACATGGCAGGATTTCAGTGCAAACCCTCCAAGCCTTTGTCCAAAGAACTAGAAGATTTTGTCCAGAGTTCTGGTGAACATGGCGTCATTATCATGACATTGGGAACCCTGGTAGGAAAACTTCCTGATGACATTGCTGAGAACATTGCAGCTGCTTTTGCCCAACTTCCTCAGAAGGTCATCTGGAGGCACCGAGGCAAAAGACCACCCACCCTCGGCAACAACACATTACTCCTGGACTGGCTGCCTCAAAACGACCTCCTGGGTCACCCTAAGACCAGGTTGTTTGTGGCCCACGGAGGCACCAATGGGATACAGGAGGCCATCTACCATGGCGTCCCCCTGGTCGGCCTCCCCCTCATGTTTGACCAACATGGCAACTTCTTCAGGATGAAAGTGAAAGGTGTGGCCAAAGTCCTGGACATTGCAAATCTGAACAAGGACAACTTCCTGGAGGCACTAAAAGAGGTTCTCTATAACCCCAGCTACAATGAGAAGATGAAGAAACTGTCCAACCTTCACAGAGATCAGCCCATGAAACCAATGGACAAAGCCATGTTCTGGATCGAGTTCGTCATGAGGCACAAAGGAGCTCCACACCTGCGCACTGAGTCTTACAAGATGTCTTGGATCCAGTACCACTCGATTGATGTGATGGCATTACTGCTGGCGGTTACTTTGCTAGCATTTACTGTTTTTATTTTGATGCTTAAGTTCTTGTGGCGGAAACTGTTTTCAAGAATCAAAGCAAAAAAGGACTAATGAATGTGCTGCAAAACTTCTTCTAAAAAAAGCTGTGACATCTGTAAATTGTTTGAGTCAAATCATATTGTCTAATGACGTCAGCCATATAAGTGAAGTTTCTCTTCTGTCCTTTCATTTGTAGATTTATTCTGCATTTACCTTTTTTGATGTCTTTATAATTTTACTAGAAAAACTTGACTTGAGCTAGAGATTTGGAAAAAAACATGAATGTTGTCAGAACTGGGATGTGTAACCTACGATTGTCTTTAACAAATATTGAGTGTCTTGATGATTTTAGGTCAGCTGTAAATAAAATGAAAATTAACACAAAACTTAAATGAAATTTGATCAGTTTGCATCTAAAGGATCTGAGAATTTTGTATCATGTGCAGATGGTATTTGATAACATTATGGGGGAAAAAAAACTAACATTCTTGTAGTTCCTTTTCTTGCAGTACAGTCTCTAGATGACAGGTTCAAAAGATGCGAGGGTCTAACAAATGTCCCAAACCTTGAGAACCTTTAGACATGTAGATGAGTGGACATCAAAGTATCCTCACAGGGTTCAGGACTTTTGCAGGAAGTTAAGACATGTCTGTATCTAACCAACAACCAGAGTTTGACCTTAGTCACTGGAAGATGGAATCAATTACAATCATTTCTCTGTTGTTTTCAAGTCTAAAACCTTAGTCTTTCAGTAAAATACCAGTCACATCTGAAACGATTACCCATAATCAGAACTAACATATCTAAATTGTTTAATTTGATGCATACTTTTAACCTGTAGATGCAAAGTTCTAACGTCAGTGTTAAATCTCGTCTGAATCTGTTTCAGACATGTACCAAACAACCTTGGTAACACTTGCAGTGCTGCTCTGCTCCTCATCATTGGTAAATGGAGGGAAAGTCTTGGTGTTCCCTGTAGATGGAAGCCACTGGATCAACATGAAAATCATCGCCGAGGAGCTTCACTCCAGGGGACATGAAGTCACAGTGATTCGGCCCTCGGACTCCTGGTACATCAAGCCAGAATCCCCGTTCTACAAATCCATCACTGTGAATTCCTCTGGTGGTTTTGATGAAGAAGACTTCCAACTATTTGTAAGCACAATGTTGGACATACAATGGAATAATATGTCACTATGGACGTATATATTAATGCAGTATGAACTTCTGAAGGGGTTTTATGACTGGAACAAGCAGCAACTTAATATTGTGGGGAACATATTTGAAGACACTGAAATGATGCAGAGTCTTCGTGATGCAAAGTATGATTTGGTTCTGACAGACCCTGCGATTGGTGGAGGGGTGCTTCTGGGCCACCGTCTGGGTCTTCCACTGGTCTTTAATGTAAGGTGGACTGTTCAGGGTGAGGCGCATTTCGCAATTGCACCATCCCCACTTTCTTACGTCCCAATACCAGAGATGGAGCTGTCTGACAAGATGACATTTATCCAGAGAGTAAAGAACTTTCTTTTCTTTTTGTTTATACATTTCCGACATTGGCTCATCATAGACCCAAACTACAAACCCTTTGTTCGTTGTTACTTTGGCAATGATGTTCACTACATGGAACTGTTCCAAGCTGCAGACATCTGGCTGATGAGGAACGATTTTATCTTTGAGTTCCCACGACCCACAATGCCAAACGTCATCTACATGGCAGGATTTCAGTGCAAACCCTCCAAGCCTTTGTCCAAAGAACTAGAAGATTTTGTCCAGAGTTCTGGTGAACATGGCGTCATTATCATGACATTGGGAACCCTGGTAGGAAAACTTCCTGATGACATTGCTGAGAACATTGCAGCTGCTTTTGCCCAACTCCCTCAGAAGGTCATCTGGAGGCACCGAGGCAAAAGACCACCCACCCTCGGCAACAACACATTACTCCTGGACTGGCTGCCTCAAAACGACCTCCTGGGTCACCCCAAAACCAGGTTGTTTGTGGCCCACGGAGGCACCAATGGGATACAGGAGGCCATCTACCATGGCGTCCCCCTGGTCGGCCTCCCCCTCATGTTTGACCAACATGACAACTTCTTCAGGATGAAAGTGAGAGGTGTGGCCAAAGTCCTGGACATTGCAAATCTGAACAAGGACAACTTCCTGGAGGCACTAAAAGAGGTTCTCTATAACCCCAGCTACAATGAGAAGATGAAGAGACTGTCCAACCTTCACAGAGATCAGCCCATAAAACCACTGGACAAAGCCATGTTCTGGATCGAGTTCGTCATGAGGCACAAAGGAGCTCCACACCTGCGCACTGAGTCTTACAAGATGTCTTGGATCCAGTACCACTCGATTGATGTGATGGCATTACTGCTGGCGGTTACTTTGCTAGCATTTACTGTTTTTATTTTGATGCTTAAGTTCTTGTGGCGAAAACTGTTTTCAAGAATCAAAGCAAAAAAGGACTAATGAATGTGCTGCAAAACTTCTTCTAAAACAAGCTGTGACATCTGTGAATTGTTTGAGTCGAATCATATTGTCTAATGACGTCAGCCATATAAGTGAAGTTTCTCTTCTGTCCTTTCATTTGTAGATTTATACTGCATTTACCTTTTTTGATGTCTTTATAATTTTACTAGAAAAACTTGACTTGAGCTAGAGATTTGGAAAAAAACATGAATGTTGTCAGAACTGGGATGTGTAACCTACGATTGTCTTTAACAAATATTGAGTGTCTTGATGATTTTAGGTCAGCTGTAAATAAAATGAAAATTAACACAAAACTTAAATGAAATTTGATCAGTTTGCATCTAAAGGATCTGAGAATTTTGTATCATGTGCAGATGGTATTTGATAACATTATGGGGGAAAAAAAACTAACATTCTTGTAGTTCCTTTTCTTGCAGTACAGTCTCTAGATGACAGGTTCAAAAGATGCGAGGGTCTAACAAATGTCCCAAACCTTGAGAACCTTTAGACATGTAGATGAGTGGACATCAAAGTATCCTCACAGGGTTCAGGACTTTTGCAGGAAGTTAAGACATGTCTGTATCTAACCAACAACCAGAGTTTGACCTTAGTCACTGGAAGATGGAATCAATTACAATCATTTCTCTGTTGTTTTCAAGTCTAAAACCTTAGTCTTTCAGTAAAATACCAGTCACATCTGAAACGATTACCCATAATCAGAACTAACATATCTAAATTGTTTAATTTGATGCATACTTTTAACCTGTAGATGCAAAGTTCTAACGTCGTGTTAAATCTCGTCTGAATCTGTTTCAGACATGTACCAAACAACCTTGGTAACACTTGCAGTGCTGCTCTGCTCCTCATCATTGGTAAATGGAGGGAAAGTCTTGGTGTTCCCTGTAGATGGAAGCCACTGGATCAACATGAAAATCATCGTCGAGGAGCTTCACTCCAGGGGACATGAAGTCACAGTGATTCGGCCCTCGGACTCCTGGTACATCAAGCCAGAATCCCCGTTCTACAAATCCATCACTGTGAATTCCTCTGGTGGTTTTGATGAAGAAGACTTCCAACTATTTGTAGGCACAATGTTGGACATACAATGGAATAATATGTCACTATGGACGTATATATTAATGCAGTATGAACTTCTGAAGGGGTTTTATGACTGGAACAAGCAGCAACTTAATATTGTGGGGAACATATTTGAAGACACTGAAATGATGCAGAGTCTTCGTGATGCCAAGTATGATTTGGTTCTGACAGACCCTGCGATTGGTGGAGGGGTGCTTCTGGGCCACCGTCTGGGTCTTCCACTGGTCTTTAATGTAAGGTGGACTGTTCAGGGTGAGGCGCATTTCGCAATTGCACCATCCCCACTTTCTTACGTCCCAATACCAGAGATGGAGCTGTCTGACAAGATGACATTTATCCAGAGAGTAAAGAACTTTCTTTTCTTTTTGCTTATACATTTCCGACATTGGCTCATCATAGACCCAAACTACAAACCCTTTGTTCGTTGTTACTTTGGCAATGATGTTCACTACATGGAACTGTTCCAAGCTGCAGACATCTGGCTGATGAGGAACGATTTTATCTTTGAGTTCCCACGACCCACAATGCCAAACGTCATCTACATGGCAGGATTTCAGTGCAAACCCTCCAAGCCTTTGTCCAAAGAACTAGAAGATTTTGTCCAGAGTTCTGGTGAACATGGCGTCATTATCAAGACATTGGGAACCCTGGTAGGAAAACTTCCTGATGACATTGCTGAGAACATTGCAGCTGCTTTTGCCCAACTTCCTCAGAAGGTCATCTGGAGGCACCGAGGCAAAAGACCACCCACCCTCGGCAACAACACATTACTCCTGGACTGGCTGCCTCAAAACGACCTCCTGGGTCACCCTAAGACCAGGTTGTTTGTGGCCCACGGAGGCACCAATGGGATACAGGAGGCCATCTACCATGGCGTCCCCCTGGTCGGCCTCCCCCTCATGTTTGACCAACATGGCAACTTCTTCAGGATGAAAGTGAGAGGTGTGGCCAAAGTCCTGGACATTGCAAATCTGAACAAGGACAACTTCCTGGAGGCACTAAAAGAGGTTCTCTATAACCCCAGCTACAAGGAGAAGATGAAGAAACTGTCCAACCTTCACAGAGATCAGCCCATAAAACCAATGGACAAAGCCATGTTCTGGATCGAGTTCGTCATGAGGCACAAAGGAGCTCCACACCTGCGCACTGAGTCTTACAAGATGTCTTGGATCCAGTACCACTCGATTGATGTGATGGCATTACTGCTGGCGGTTACTTTGCTAGCATTTACTGTTTTTATTTTGATGCTTAAGTTCTTGTGGCGAAAACTGTTTTCAAGAATCAAAGCAAAAAAGGACTAATGAATGTGCTGCAAAACTTCTTCTAAAACAAGCTGTGACATCTGTAAATTATTTGAGTCAAATCATATTGTCTAATGACGTCAGCCATATAAGTGAAGTTTCTCTTCTGTCTTTTCATTTGTATGTTTGAACTGCATTTACATTTTTTCATAATCTTAATTGAAAAGCTGCAGCCAGAAATTTAAAAATAATATAATAACTGGGATGTGTAACCTATGATTGTCTTTAACAAATGTTGTTGAGTGTCTTGACGATTTTAAGTCAGCTGTAAAAAAAATGAAAATCAACACAAAACTTAAATAAAGTTTCTCATATATAAAAGAACGCAATGATGGCTAAATTTCTATTTATTCTAAAGAAGTTAGCATGCTAACTAGCTAGCTGAAATACCACTTAGTTTGTAAATGCAATGATGGATAAACCACCTAGCGTGTAACAACATTAACACTCATTTAATTACTGTCTATTATAGAGTAGTAGTTAGCATGCCACCTAGCTAGCCAACAACTATTATGATTAACATTCACTCTTATTTTATTTCTTTTTATTATTCCGCGAGACAACATTAACTTGTTTTATTTCTTTTTATTGAAGAAACATTAGCATGCTAACTAGCTGGCTAATCACCTAATGTGTAACAATACGAACTCTTGTTTTATTTATTTTCATTTTAACAAAGTTAGCATGCTAACTAGCTAGCTGAGTTACCACTAGGTACATAAACACAATAATGGCTAAACCAACTAGCGTGAAACAACATTTTTGGTGATTTTGAGAAGCGATGACAGAAGATTGGTGCCCTTGAATCTTGTAAAATCGCAGCGGTAATAAACTTTTATTAAGCTCAGCAACAAAGTGCAAAACGATCCGATACGACTGCAGATGAACGCTGCGTTCGACGTCTTGTTATTTAACCATTAAACTGTCGGCAACTACGACAATTTAATTTTAAAACTGCTGCGCGCAACATTTTCAAAACGCATCGATTCAGTGACACTGAAACATGTTTAGTAACACAGAAGAAAATCAAATGGTTCTGCTAATGATGTTGACGTCGACTGTATGTTCCACAATCAATAACACGTACGTCTTCCGATCGGCGTGAACAGGAAGTGTGATCAATTTGAAGGTTTGACTTGAGTGGATCAGGCAGGAATCAGAGCGTGAATGATGCTCTTTTTTCACTCACATAATCCTCCGTGATTGATCAAGATCTGATTCACAGCCACAGAAAAGTGACAACGTGTTTAATTAATGTGCAGTGATTTAGCATTTATTATATAAAAAAAAAAAAAATTTTTAAAAAAAATCAAGAAACAACTTATAAATTACGAGTTTACAGCTCAGCGGTCCAGATGGCGTTGCTAGTTTGAGGGACACGTTTTAATTTGATTAACCAGATGTCCTCATCGTCTTCCTGTTTATTTGTGATAAAGACCTTGACAAGCATCGCTGTCAGGCGGCGTGTTCCTTTACTGGCAGATGGTTTGAACAGACAGGAAGCAGTTTGAGGAGACGCATCCAAGTTTTAAAAGGAGAATCTCTGGTGATTTCCTCAACAGATTTAAAAAACAAAAACACAAACAAACCTGAAGCTCACATCATGTTCTCTGAAGCAAGAAAACAAAACAAGGAAACTTGCTAACTATCATGCTAACATGGCAACCGGTTAGCCTTGTAACAGAACCTAAAATATTCACTGTTGGTCCCAAAAAATTGCCTCCTAAACTGGAGAAACAGGTGTCTATTGAACATGGTAATCGCTAAAATGCTAACTAGCATGTTAACTTGCTAACCAGCTAGCCTTGGAAAATGCAACAAAAATGAAAATATTCACTGTTGTTCCCCCTCCAAAAAAACCTGGAGAAACTGAAGTCCACGTAAACACAGTCACTGCTATCATACTAACATGCAAACTAAAGTGCTAACATGCTAAATAGCATGCTAGTATGCTGACATGCTAACCGGTTAGCCATATCCTATCACTGCCCAAACTATTCACTGTTGTTTGCAAAAAATAGCCCTAAACTGGAGAAACCAATGTCTAAGTAAACATAGTTATTGCAAACCTGCTAACTAGCTAACATGTTAACTAGCATGATAACATGCTAACTGGTTAGCCTTAGCCTATCACTGCCTTGGGAAATGGAACAAAATCAAAACTATTCACTGTTGCTCTCAAAAAATAGCCCCTGAACTGGAGATGTCCATATAAACATAATCATCGCTAACATGCTAACTAGCATGCTAGCATGCTAAACAGTTAGCTTTGGCCTATCCGTGTCTGTTTTAATTCAGTGGTTTAGTGGCAGATTAAATCTAAAGTTGATCTAAAGTTGTTTTATGGAAACAATGAACATACGTCTGTGTTGACACCACCTGAGACCTGTGACGTCATTTCCTCTCACCTGACCTCAAACACACCTCTGTGGCTTCTACTATCGCCCCCAAGTGTTGAAACATAATGTCTACAAACACGCCAACAATGGCTCCTCAGTAACTTTAGGCTTTAGTCTTCTGCTGCCATCTAGTGGCTGAGACCAGAACAGCACATAATATAATATAATATAATATAATATAATATAATATAATATAATATAATATAATATAATATAATATAATATAATATAATATAATATAATATAATATAATATAATATAATATAATATAATATAATATATACACATGGTTAAAATATTTAATATTATTTATATAAATATATGAACAAACTAACAAATAAAAAATGATAAAATAAATTGTGAATTTTCAAAATAAAATCTGGTTTTATTTTCAAAAAGCTACAATCTATATTTATTTATTTCTGCACAGTTTTTATTTCAGCTCATTAAACTTATGAAATAACTTTATTTAAAAAAAAAATTCTAAATTAAACCTTCAATTTTTGGACCCGACGCTTTTATTTTGAAGCAGCTGGAGGTTGAATTTGGATTAAAACCTTAACTTGTGCGGTTACTTCAGTTCAGGATTCGGTTTTGACACATCGAGTTCCTGTTCCTGTTTATTAGAAGGAGAAAATGAACTTCCTCAGGTTTTTTTTTTTTATTTTTTATTTTCGCTCTGAGGCGTCTATTAACTATTGTGACTTTGAGACAAAAAGCCACTGAAAACTACCAGCTGCGTTAAAAAAAAAAAAAAAAAACGAAGCCTGAATGTGAAACGAGTCGAGTTTCTCTTCATCAGAAATGAGTCTGTGTATTTATCGTCAGCACAAACAATCAGTGTGTTTATTTACTTGTTTATTCACCACCAGTCTCAGAGAAACGTGCTACTGTCAATTCATGGTTTTTTGCTTCAGTGTAAATAAGACGTTGATTATTCCAAACGTTTCTCAGTATTTTGACACACGCATGCTAACCAGCTAACATGCTATCCAGCATGCTAACATGCTAACAGGTTAGCTTTGGCCCATCACTGCAAATACAAATACAACACAAGCTAAAATATTTGCTGTTCCTCCTAAAACAAAAGCTCCTAAACTGGAGAAACTGATGTCCATGTACAGGTAGTCTTTGCTACTAGCATGCTAACATGCTAACTAACTTGCTAACATGCTAACTAGCAAACACAGCAATGGCTAAAATATTCACTCTTCCCAAAAAATTAGCTCCTAAACTGGAAAAAAAAAAACTGATGCCCATGTCAATGTAGTCATCACTAACATGCTAACTAGCATGTGAACTAGCTAACGTGCTAACTGGTTAACTTTAGTATATCACTGCAAATACAAGTACAACACAACGTAAATATTTACTGTTGTTCCCCAAAAACAAAAATAGCTCTAAAACTGGAGAAACTCACGTCCATGTAGACGTCGTCATTGTTAACATGTTAACCAGCTAACATGCCAATAAGCTAACATGCTAACTAATATGCTAGCTGGTCGCTATCTTGCAAACACAGCAATGACTAAAATATTTATTGTTGTTCCCAAAAAATTTGCTCCTAAACTGGATAAACTGATGTCCATGTAAGTGTAGTCTTTGTTAACATGCTAACTAGCATGCTAACATGCTAACATGCTAACATGCTATCCAGCCAGCCTTTTCCTGTGTGATCTCATAATATCACCTTATTGTTCCAGGTTTTCTTCAGGTTTTCTAGTTTTCTCTCCTCATGGGGTCAAATCTGTGGGTAATTAAACAGCCGCTAATGCTAACGTAGTCTCCGTCGTCCTGATTCGACTCGATTTACGATTCGATACGTTGGACGTTTTCACTGATGTTTTTGATTAATCGAACAAAACGAGCAACGAACGTCGATATCGGATCAGGTTGTTTTGCCTCAGCGTTCGTCGAGGTTTCCGATCGATACGTTTACACGACTGTAAAACGTCTGTAGGTCACAGCACTAATTTTTTTGGATTTTTTTTTTTTTTTTTTGGGCCTTTTTCTTCTGTTCACCAGGAAATCGTTGGCAGGAAATGTTGCAAAGCAGCTGACAGCAGCTACGCCTCCACCCACAGATCCTGCAGCATGATAAACCTCCTGGACTCACTTTCTGTGTCACAAGAGAATGAAAATTTAAATTAAAAAAAATATTCTTAAACATAAAGATTCAGTGTTTTTTTTAAAACATTTTGTTGCAACTTAATTTCTTTACATTTTACATCTATTTTTTTAGGAAATGTACAGATTTATTCTGTGAGTTGAACCTGAGTTGCGGCTCCACCCAAACATTTAAAGAACTGAAAACAGGAAGTGAAACAGTTTCAGAGATTTAGAGACTAACAAAAATGTTTCTGGAATGACTTTTTCTTTTCTTTTCTTTTGTTTTCCAACAGTTTTTTTTGGAAAAAAAGATTTTTACCGTTGAATGATTATTTCACAACAACAACAACAACGAGACTTCAAGTGAAAATATCTTGTTCTGTTTTTTGCAGAATTTGCAGAAACAGAAATGAAATTTCCCAGGTTAAAATGGTAAATAACAACGACCTTTTGGGGGAATTTGTTCCAACATCAACACAGACGCGACATGTACCCGAATAAATATGTAGAAGAAGAAACAGCGGTCAAGATGATGTGATATGTGACATGTCAGAACCAATTCCAAATGTTTTCACTTTGAGTCTGAACTGAGTTAAAGGTCAAAGAAGTGAAACGTAAGTAAATAATCTGCATGTGATTAGTTTCCATTTAGCAGATTATTTGCAAATAATGGACAGATAATTGGTAAATAATTGGTAGATAACTGATAAATTATTGGCAGATTATTGGTGTATTATTAGCATTTGGTTGATTAGTAAATGTTGGTAAAAATTGGCAGATAGTAAACTGATTAGTTGAGAATGAAACACCAACTTTTCAACCAACTGTTCACGTGTTGTTGAAGTGAAACAGCTGAAAATCTTTTATTCCGTTTTTAAAGTTTAAAACCCGGATTGTGACCAACGTTTCCTCCGTCACGTCACCACTCGGCACCTGATTTCATCATCGACGCTTTGAAAGCGGCTGCACTTCCGCTACGTTTCATTCGACAGGAAGCAGGTTGAGCATGCGGCTGGTTGTCACGCTGCGGCACAACTGGATTTATTTGGCGTTTTTATCGTTCATGTGTGCGAATATTATCTGGAAAAAACCACAACAGCGTCGGAAGCATGAACAAACGGAAAATCAGTAAGTTCAAATTTAGGTTGTTTTTTTTGCAACAGTTTGTGCAAAAGTAAAAGATTATTATCAGAAAAATACGAAAATTTTTATCCTAAGTGTGACAAGATATTTCTGTTTGTTGCAAAGTTGATTTACGACATTTTTAGAAAGATTTTGCAGTAAAATTGATCATTTCTTTTTTACTGTTTTTACACGTCATAAAGTCCTTTTACTCAAGTTCTAGAACTTGACTTTTACTTGTTTACGAAAATAAGATGATAAACTGTGAAAATGAACCAAGAAATTTTATGATGAGTCAGGAAAAAAAAAAGAGGCTGATGGGAGTTTTGTTGGTGTAATTCTATAAAAGAATGTGATCTATTGACACTTGTTTCACTGTGTGTGTATATGTGTGTGTGTGTGTGTCTTTGTCCACTGTTCGACTCACAAACACTTTTGTGGTTTCACTATTGTAAACGAAGCACAGACGAGTCTTTGTGCGTCCGTTGAATGGATAAAGAGTCGAGTCGAGAAAAGACAACGGTTCACTGTTGCCGCTGCTCGTTATCGGATTCTCACCCATGATGCATCAGAGCGAGCGTTCCTCCAGCTCCGCTTTGAAACTGTCTAGAGATCACTTTTTTTTCAGCTCCACTGATGCTCCCATTGCATCCTAATCTGCGATATTTCGTATATAGTTCGTACATACCTTCGCTAATCGTTAAATGGACAAAAAAACAAAACAAACACAATTAGCATAAAAAACTTCCGAAAGACAAAATCTGGAGTAAGCCAAAAAGTCGGAATGTTCAAACAAAAACCTTTGTTTCAAATTTGACAATTTGAAAGTTCGGATTTTTCTGAAATTTGCCCAATCTGAATAAAGGTTCCATCAGCATAAATGTACATAATCTACATAATTCTACGCTAACGTATGGTCAGTACGAAACGTGCGCATGATATTTCATACATAGTTCGTACGTACCTTCGCTAATAGTTAAACGGACAAAAAACAAAACAAACAAAAAAACAAAAAACAAAAACAAAACAAAACCCCGGAAGGTAAATTTGGAATAAGTGGAAAACTCGGAATGTTCAAACAAAAAACTTTGTTTCAAATTGTCGAATTTGAAAGTTCGGATTTTTCCGAAATTTGCCAGTTAAAATCTAAACTCTGAGTAATGTTACCATGACTTAGCATAAATGTACTAGCCTATATAGTACTAGACTAATCGCTAGTTGATTTGTATACGACGCAATTAGCATAACAAACCACCGATAGATAAGTTTTGAATGAGCCGTGACTTGGAAAGTTTAAAAAGAAACTTAGTTTCAAATTCGACAATTTGAAAGTTCGGAAGTCAAAATCTAAATGGTCCATTAGCATAAACGTACTAGCCAAATCATTGCCAATATCAATTTCATCTGTTGAATTTCATACAGAGAGAAGATGTTAGCCTAGCTTAGCACGAAGGAAGCGAGAGTCTAGCTTGCTCAGCTTTAATTTAAAACAAGTCTTGAGGATTTGGTTTTTACTTTGTTTTCTTGAGAAGGACTTTGTTCTGTGAATTATAACCACAACTGATATAATCTTATGTCCTTTCTCTAGAAACTAAAAGCACTAACAGTTCCAGGGGAAGAAAAACAAAACAAAACAAAAAAACCCATCATGGTTATTATTTACAAAAAAACTCCAAATTAATCTGGTTTCATCTGGATTTTGTGGCTGCGACCAAACCCAGTTACCAAACAACACGTTACAAACTCTGATTCAAACATTTAGTTGTAACTGACGCAAGGAAATTATGACACATTTTTTTTTAATGAAAGACGTGCGTCTGTGGTATTTAATCTTTATCTCTTCTACTTCAGAAATGATGACACATTTTTGACCTTATGGCCTGATGACAAAATAAACCGCAGAAAAAAAAAACTTCCGACAGATGCTGTCGAAAACGTGGAAAATGGACAAGGGAGAACTGGGTTGTTAGCTACAGCTAGCAGGTCTGGGTTTTTGTTTTATGGAGGTTTTGTTAGCTTTGCTGAGCTAAGTTGCTTTCTGACAACAGTAGAAAGAAAAAAAGTTATGTTGTTGATAAAACTAAAACGTAACAGTAAAGCTAACGCTAGCTAACGCTGTTTTAGCTAGGTGTAGTGTTTGTTTGGAGGCATTAACTGTAACACCAAAAATTAAGAGTGAAGGATAGTTAGCGCATGCTAGTAGTAGGTGTCACTTGCAAACAGTTTTAGCTAGCTATTGCACATTAGCTGTCCATGGTTGTAGGTTTAAAGGTGTTAATGTTATATAAGACGACAGTTAGCGTAGCCTAAAGATTAAAGGAAGCAGCTAGCCTAGCTTTGTCCTCTAAAGCTCACGAATGATCATGTTATGGAATAACGATTTAATCTGTTAACGAGCTAACTGGCTGCTACTGGTTAGTTAGGTAATGGTAATGACTAGCTAACATCGTTTTAGCTAACTATAACTGTTTTAGCTAGCTATAGCATTGGTGATTTGAAGACATCAGACAGCAGTTAGCGTAGCCTAAAGATTGAAGGTAGCAGCTAGCCTAGCTTTGCCCTCCAAAGCTCATTAATTATCCCGTTATATGTCGGCTATTTCATCTGTTAACGAGCTAACTGCCTGCCAACAGACAGTTAGCTCAGGATTAGTGCTAAATTCTGATTTTTTTATGAGGGTTTTTTCTCAGTGAACTCCCAAAAATATTCTACTATTCCTTGAAACAACAAGTCGACAAATTATGAAATGGTGAAATAATTTAACTGACTGAGTTGTGCGAACAGCTGGGTTGTTTTAAACTTTGGACTTCTGCTGAAAGCCTTAATCACATTTCTGTGGTTTTACGTACGCACTCACTAGCATGTCATTTCACTCTGTTTCTCAAAATGATTAGTCTATATTTAGTTAAGGAAATGAATATCTGTCAGTGTTTTCAGAGTGTAATAGGCCCCCGGGGACAGAAACCAATGAAACACTGCTGAGATCTTGAGAGGGCTGCAGTTCAGAATAGAAACCGACGAGTTTCAGTCGATGTGAGCTACAACAACAACATTCCTCACATGACTCTGACGTGTTTTTGTTAGCATGTGAGATGTTATTCGTTTATTAATCATTTTTCCCCCCTGGAGCAGGAATAGTTGGCTCTTTCCTCCTTAAAACAAACTGCAGCTAATAATAAAGTCAACACTCATTTCTTGTGTTTTCCTGTTTTTAAAATTTCCAGTAACTTAGCGTGTTAGCATGTAGCACGTCAGCACGCACGCTAGCACATGGAAGTAAAGCTGAATCAAGGAGCGATTTTAGCGAAGTAACGTGACAAAGAAGATGACAGATGACAAAAATATCATAGTTTGTTCAGACTTAAAAAGAGCAAACGGCAAATTTCAGATGTAAAAACCCAGAAGTTCATCGTTTGTACTTTTAGTGAAACTGCTCTAATGTGTCGAAAAGTTCGACCTGACCTCTTTGCCACAATACTTGTTGTCAGTTTGTGCAACTGATACTTCCTTTTCACTTTGTTTGTTCTACTGTTACAGGTCTTTGAGTAATGTCCAAAAGAGTCGATTGTCCAAATTGTTTCAATTCCCATTGACCACATAGAATTTAAGCCTAAATTCTAATTCTAAGATAAAGTTTGGATGTTTCCATGTTGTTACACACTTGTTTGCAATGTCGTAAAGATTCAAATGTTACACCATACTACAGTTTTTGAGGAAATAACTCTCTTGGACTCTTTTGGACTTTGAAGAACAAGTCATAAACCAACAGAGGTGTGTGACAGTCTGGTTAAACACTTGTTTTCTACCGTTTCTTTACCACTACTGAGTTAAACACACATAGTGTTATGTTGGTGAGACTCCTGGCTGTTGTTACATGGGGCTTAGAAAGAGACGTTCAGCCTCTTTACGGTTTATTTTGACGTGATCACTTGGTTTATTAGCTGCCTGGCCAGGGTCGCCGCTACCGCCACATCTCTGCTAACGTAGCACTGATTTGTTTCATATTAAGGTGGAACAGTTGAATCATTATGACATTACAGATGAGTGTGTATCAACATAGAAACATCATGTCTCATATAATCTAAGCTTATAAGATTTTTGAGAAAATAAAATGAAATTAAACAGTAAATGGGAACAGAAACGAGTTTGACGATTGACTCTTTTGGACATTACTCAAAGACCTGTAACAGTAAAACAAACAAAGTGAAAAGGAAGTATCAGTTGCACAAACTGACAACATCAACATCAGAAACTTAATTTTCTTTTTAGGAAGTTGTTTAAAGTTGCACAAAATGAACCAGGAACACTGTGGCTGGGCTGAACTTTATGACACATTATGACTCGTTCGTCAAAGTCCAAAGGAGTTGATCGTCAGATTTGTTATTTCCTCAAAAACTACTGTATAGTGGAACATTTTAATCATCACAACTTTACAAATGAATGTGTAACAACATGGAAACACCCTGTCTTTGTTTTTTTATGATTTAAACCTATAAAATGTTTGAGAAAATAAAATGAAATTCATAGGTAAATGGGAATAGAAACATTCGATGCTGAAAATTACTCTAAGACCTCTAATAGTAGAACATAGGCTCAAATGTGCCGTTTGTTTTATTCAAAACCCTAAACACCTAAATTTTCCACTCTGCAGGTTTCAATTGGTTTGGGAGCCTCACAAATCTCTCCAGCCGCCACCAACCAGACAAGGCCAAGACCAAGTCAGTCCCAGGGCATGATGGGAGATCGTCAAAGAAGGGGGAGCTGTCGGTGGACGACATGGAGTCGAGCCTCCACAGCCCCATCTACGCCTCCACTAAGGACATGTACACACATGTTGGCACGGTGCCTCGCGGCGAGAAGCAGAAGAAGAACACCCCGAGGGTGAAGAGGAGGGAGCCGGAGGAAGGAGGAGTGGGTGGAGGGCCGAGCCAGCAGCAGACGGGGGAACACGTGCGGGACTCCCCCCTGCTCAGTGCCTTGTCTAGTCTCAGCCTCAACAGTCTGGATCGAGCGTTGCCGGTTCCTGCGCCGACCAGGCCTCTGCCTCGCACGCCGACCCCAGTCCGAGCTTCACCTTTGACCTCCACGCCCCAACACATCCTCCACGACCCGGTCAAGATCCAGGATGCTTTCGAAAGCGTCAGACTTGCTGTGAAAACGCCGCCCAACATGGCGACCAGCGGCAGCAAAGCGGCCTCACCACAGGACCTGTATGTGCCGATGGACCCGATCGTGGATGTGACTCGTAACCACGCGGATGTCGAGAGAGAGCGTCAGCGAGGAGGCGCCACCGCACGGGAAACCACGAGCGCCATAAACATCTCAGAGGAAGTGAAGAGTGTGAACAGGTGAGGAAGTCGAGCTTCGAGGTGACGAAGCCGCGGAGACAAAAATAAGCGGCTTGTTTGGGTTTTAAACTCGTAAACTTTCGGTTCAGACGTGAGAAATGAGAGTGTGAAACTACACTGGAGGAAAAAATAAACAAATCAACTTATTTACATATATGCACCAATTAACAACGATTTCAGCCACTGATACTGATCATTTAAATCAAATAGAATAAACACTATGACCCAAATAAACTTAAATTTAATTCTAATAAATTAAATAATTTATATAATTAAGTATAATATTTACACCTAAAATGAAACATTTTATAGCAAACAGCTAATATTTGCGACGGGGATATTGTTCTGTGTTTTATTATTTTTTTTTTAAAAACAAAAAAAATTAAAATAAAATTTTACAACAGTAGTAGTTTTTTGAAAGATGAAATTACTTTTGTTTTATTTAATTAAAATTTCAAAAAATAATTTTAAAATAAAAAATAAATGAATAAAATTAATTAACTATTAATTTAAAAAAAAACATTTGTCTTTTAATATTATTTTTTTAAATGTCTAAAACTAACATGTTTTTACAGTGCTCACGTCATATGATGTAAATAAAATAACGATAATAATATCGCGATATAATAGATATAACGATATATTATTCTTGTAATATTATTTTAAAAACGACGTCATGTTAATTAGACAAATCATTTGTTTTTAGTTCTGATGGAAAACGTCACCGCGTGACGTAACGCAACGTTCCACAGTAGAATCGTGACAAAATGAAACAATGTTTCGATAAAAAAAAAATAAACAAATTAAAAATTAAATTAAATTAACAGTCAATGGGAGCAGCGAGCATGCGCAGTGCGCGCTCTCCCCTCCCCACCTCCCGTCCACTCGGTCCGCTCCGGGTCCCGGTCTTGTCGCGGTCTTGGTCTCAGACAGAGACGGACTCAGAGAAGATGAGTGAAGTCCGGGACGCGGAGGGAAGCGGGAGGTGAGAAAATCTGCGTCACTTTTTAAAAGAATACTTTATTGACGCAATATGTGCGGTTTTATTGATTTGTTTGTTTATTTGCTTGTTTGTTTGTGTCACCTGCTTTAAAAGTGTAACGTTTTAACTGCGATTCTGAACGTTTTTGTCTGAAGTCTGAGTCTTTGTTTAGAGGATTTATTCAACTTTTATTATGAAGTTGAGTTTTGTGTGTGTGTGTGTGTGTGTGTGTGTGTGTGTGTGTGTGTGTGTGTGATCTACACTATCTGTTACATAACAGCATGAATGTGATTCGGTCAGAACACTGATAAAGTTTATTTTATTTACTTATTTGATTCTTTTTTATTATTATTATTATTTTCCACATTTATCAGAATGTTTGTTTTCCATCTAATTTGATTCGTAAACATTCTCATATTTTACCTTTTATGGATCTAAATGATCAACTGGGATAAAAAAAAAAAACACTAATAAAAAATGTGTGGAATTTATTCACGATTGAGCAACGAAGCTGTTTCTGGCAACTGTTGAACGTCTGTAACACGATATCCTGACAGAGGAAGATTTATCAGCGTCTAAGTTCAAGTGTTTGTTTGTTTTGTTGACAAGTGTCTGACAAATATCATGGATTAAGATTCCTGCAGAAAAACTCCTGGATTTTATTCCGAAAGTCCCGACAAGAATGTGTCAAATGTAACAGTTGATATTTTGATGTAAAGTTTGTCAAATGACACTTTTAGTTTTTAAAATGTGGATTTACACCAGGATTGTTAGCGCTACGTTAGCATCGTGTTAGCATCACATTAGCAACATGTTAGCATTCTGTTAGCATCACGTTATAACCACGTTAGCATCACATTATAACCACATTAGTTTCATGTTAGCATTATGTTAGCATTACATTAGCATCATGTTATAACCACATTAGCATCATGCTACAATCATCAATCATCACATTAGCATTGCGCTAGTTTCACGTTAGAACCATGTTATAGCCAACGTTAGCATCACATTAACATGAGGTTAGATTGATCGTTAGCACCACTTAGAAACACGTTTGCATTAGCATCACACTACACTCATGTTAGCATCATGTTAGAAACATGTTAGCATCACACTAGACTCATATTAGCATCACATTATTATTAACAACATTAACATCATGATAGAATCATGATAGAATCAAGTTAGCATCATGTTAAAACCACATTAGCGTCATGTTAGCATCATGTAAGCATCACTTTAGCATTAGGTTAGCATCACATTAGAGGATTCTCAATTCAAATAAGTAAATCACTCGGATCGAAAACAAAGGCAGAAAACCAAAGTGAAGAGAGAACCAAAAAAATCACCTCAAATAATATAAAATAGTTCAGAAGAACAAACTAAATGAAACAAACGTAAACTAATGTTAACTAACGTAAACAACGTACCGAAAGATGATCCAACAGAGAGAGTCCACGCGTTAACAAGACAGAAACAGCAAGGGACAAAAAACTTAACAGCAAGACCTGAGCAGGACGGTCACATGACCTGAGTGTTTGGAAACAGGTGATAAAAATGACCAGATGATTGTGTTGTGAAACCGGCAACAACAAAAGCTGCCACAAGATGGTGACAAGGGGGCAACTTGGACTAAAGCCTCACATTCATGACAACTTGTCCCCTTTTTTAATTTACTTGAGCTTAAAACATGCAGCAGCCGGGAAATTAAATTAGCTATAAGTTATACTAGCTAACGTTAGCATAACATGGATAACTACTAGCTATTCTTTGCTAACGTAAACACAATATTTGAGCATAAATGATGATGGCAGTCCAGTCTGTAGCTAGTCTGTATCATGTTATAACCACGTTATAACCACGTTAGTTTCTCATTAGTCTCATATTAGCATCACGTTAGCATCATGTTATAACCACGTTATAACCACGTTAGCATCAAGTTAGACTCATATTAGCATCACGTTAGCATCAAGTTAGAATCATGTTAGCATCTTGTTATAACCACGTTAGCATTAAGTTGGACTCATATTAGCATCACATTAGCAGCATGTTAAACTCATGTATTATGTTCAAATCAAGTTGGAATCACACTAGAACCACGTTAGCACCAGGTTAGCGTTAGCATCACAGCTGTTTTACTTACAAACCTATCAGATGAGATGTTGCAACTTTTTTTAAAACTTTTATTTTGTCAGGTAATTTAACAAGGTCAGATTCTTATCAACACATTTTTGACAACGTGTTGTTGATTAGCGTGTTTTCTGTTCTGAAAACGTGTTAGCGGTTATCGCAAGCGGTTGCTGAGGTCGATTTTCACTTTTTTTTTTTTTTTTTTTAAAACCAAAAATGTCAGATCTTGTTTCAGTTCCTTCTACTTTGAAGTCAACAGCTTCTGTTGTGTGCGGACACATGTTGGTAGTTTTACAGTTTTAGGAACAGGAAGTGAAACGAATCCCTCGGAGGTGGAGGGAGTTTCTTCACGCTGTGTTTCACACAGCATCCCTCCACGTTTCACAAACACACAGCTGTAGATTATTGACAATTTCTGATTTATTCTTTGATTATTAAAACACAGATGATGTCGTCTTTTATCTCAGAACAGGAAGTTTAGAGATATAGGAAACGGAAGTGATCAACATGAAACGCTGCGTGCAGCTGTTTCGGCTTATTGACCTTGATTGATTGTCAAGCTCTTTTTGAACACTTTATGGTTCAGTCGACTTGAAAAACAAACTTTTAACAGCCGAGTCCACGAACATCAAAAAGAAAAGAGATAATGATCTATAATGTTTTCTGAAAACCAAAGACGGTTTGATGAGTGTTTGAGTTTCTGACAAACATTATAGATTTAGAGTTTTTGTCTTTTTGACACAAATTCACTTTTAGTCTCTAAATCTGGATCTGGACTGCATCATGTAAGAATCAGGTTAGCATCACATTAGCATCACGTTAGCATCATGTTAGAATCAGGTTAGAATCACATTAGCATCAAGTTAGCATCATGTAAGAATCAGGTTAGCATCACGTTAGCATCATGTTAGCTTCACGTTAGAATCAGATTAGCATCATGTTAGAATCATGCTAGCATGATGTTAGCATGATGTTAGAATCATGTTAGCATCACATCAGAATCATGTTAGTATCATGTTAGCATCACGCTAAAGCCACGTTAGCTTCACATTAGCATCATGTGGCTACACCTAGTAAATGAAGGTACAACTGACATTAAACTGTAACTTTGTAGCAACGTTTTACACAATCACATCACTTAACAACTGTTTGTTGATTTCTGATGCAGAGCAGATGATGAAATGTTTCAAGATTTCATCATGTGGAGAAGATGTGTAATGTGAGAACACAACTACACAACTTCTGTCCAGTGTTACACAAAGTCAATGTCTCCTTTATCAAATAAACTGTCTGGGAGATTCTCATGCTTTTTTATTTATTATATTTATTTATCTAAACGTTTTTTTCTCAGAGTTTGTGTTTAGGGAACAAAAGGTCACCTCCCTCGACGTTACTCATGGAAACGTGTGCCATGTTTAGGAGGAGCAGGGTTGTCTCAGCGGCTCTCCGTGGGCCCCAGACCAGTTTTTTTTTCTTTTGTGTTTTTTTTTTTTTTGACTTGGTTGAGGAGCCAACTGCTGAGATTTGGGAGGAAAAAGGAAAAAAAGTTTGCAGATTGGAGAAGTTTGTTGTGTTGCAAGCTGTTGCTGGGCGGTGTCGGATTAACACACTGCTGCTGTCAGAGTTAGTTGTGCAACAAGACAGATAGTATGTTCTGCCTTTAGTGTACTTCTGCTACTACTACTGCTACTACTGCTACTAATATTTGTCAGAACATAAATGTGAACAAAGTGAAGCTACAAGTGTTTGTTTCTTCTAATGAGCTGGTCTTGTTTCCTGACACTTTGTAGCTAAAGATATGTAAATTAGACGAGTTAGATACTTTCAGCAAAGTTAGCTAGCTAACTGAGCTAACAAGTTAGCTAAAGTTGCAAAGTTAGCTAAAATAGCCAAAGAAGCTGATATAGCAAAGTTAGCAAACAAAATGAAGTTTGCTAACACAGGTGAATTAGCTAACCTAGCAAAGTTTGCTAACATAGCCAAGCTGGCCAATGTAGCCAGAGTAGCTAATGAAGGGAAGCAAGCTAATGTAGCCAAGATGACTATTTTGGCCAAACTAGCTAATGTAGAGGAATTAGCAAATGAAATGAAGTTTGTTAACATAGCCAAGTTGTCTAATGTGGCTAACATAGGCATATTAGCTAATGTAGCAAAGTAGCTAATATCATGAAGTTTGATAACATAGCCAAGTCAGCTAATGTAGCCAGAGAAGCTAATCTAGCTAAGTTAGGAAACAAAAATGAAGTTTCTTAACACAGGCAAATTAGCTAAAGAGATGAAGACATTAGCATTAGCAAAGTCAACAAGTGAATGGAAGTTTGCCAACATAGCAAAGAAATGTTAGCAAAAGAAATTACGTTTGCTAACATAGTCGAATTAGCAAACATAGCAAAGTTGGCTAGGGTAGTCAAAGTAGCTAATGTAGCCACTAATTGACTAGTCTGTGACATCTGTGTGCTACGTTAGCGCTAAACTGTTATGCTAAAGGTTTAAAACAATTCAACAATTACAAGTTGGGACGAATATAAATGGCGACACCTGCAGGTTAAAGACATATGTTTTCAAACGTTTTAAAATTTTGTTGTTTGTGTTTCAGACTTCACGACTCGACGGACAGCAGCGGAGAATACGTGAAGGTGAATCATGTTTTTATTTCACTTCCTGTTTCCCAGACGAGTCGTTTTCTGTTCCCAGCGGTTGGTTTCAGTAGTTTCACTACAGGAAACTTGTTTTCCGTTCGCCGCTTTGATCTCCGGCGCATGGCGCTCAGGTTTTAATTGAATCAGGCCGAGGAGGAGGAGGAGGAAAATACTTTGAAGCCGCGTTGGTTGCTAGCGGCGACGTCCTGGAAAAGGTGGGAAGGAGACGAGAGAATTTCCACCTCATTGACTTTTAATTGGACACTTGACAAACACACTTGTCTGAATGGGACAAGCTGCCAATGAATGATAATGCTAATGAAATTAAAGCCATTCATTAGGAGGCTTCCAGGTCTTTATAACCCCCCCCACACACACACACACACACACACACACACACACACACACACACTCGGCGCCAAACTCTTGATTCACACTCGAGTGGAACGAACCATTTAGTCAAAACAGGAGCGAACTGATGCAACAGTAACTAAACCCTCCTAGGATTTCGCAATGTTGCGATCGCGAATGTTAACGAAAAATTCTGTTGTTTCCCATGAAATGTTGATTAATACGTCAGCGTTTTTGTTGCAATAAAGTTGCAGGAGCAGAGAAAAATTGCCTCAACTTTTTGGTCTTTAAAGGAAAAAACTTTACGCAACTTTTTTCTTCTAAATGTGAAAAAATGCAAAAACGTTTTTCTTTAAAGGTAAAAAAAAAAGGTTGTAAATTTCTTTCTGTAAGAGGGAAGTATTGCCACAACTTTTTATTTTAAAGAGAAAAAATTGCAGCAACTTTTCCTGGTAAAAGATTAAAAACTTGCTGCAACTTTTTTCTTCTAAAAGGGAAAAAAATCATTGCAACTTTTCTTTAAAAAGGAAATAATTGCAACGATTTTTTTAAAGTAAAAAAGTTGTTGAAACTTTCTGTCTTAAAAAGGGGGAAAAAAATGCAGAAACTTTCCCCCGTAAAAGATTAAAAACTTGGCGCAACTTTTTTCTTTAAAAAGGGAAAAAATTCCAACTTTTTTTTTATGCAACTTTTTTTTTCTTTAAAAGGGAAAAAACTTTTCCCTTTAAAAGTTTTAAAATTTAATAAATTTATTTTGCAACTTTATTGCAACAAAAGGCCTAGAAACACTGCAACTGTTGTCGCAAAACAACAAGAAAAGCTGCTGCAAAATCAGGCAGATAACTGAAGTGTGTGTGTGTGTGTGTGTGTGTGTGTGTGTGTGTGTTCCCAGCCCGTCCTCTCTGTTCCAGTCTTGATCTACAGTAGCCGTTTGGTTTTGTTTTGTTTGTGTAAAGACTCGTCAGACAAAGCTCCAGTGAGCGATGACCCCCTTTTTAGTTTCATAATGGCGTTTCCACGGCGACAAGACCAAGACTCCAGCATGAGTCTGGGATCTCGGAGGTTGTTTGTTGTGGGGCCCCCTCTTCTTCTTCTTCTTCTTCCTCCTCTTCCTCCATAAAGCAACAGTTGGACCACATTTACCCACAATTCTCTGTGTTGATGATCTAAACTTCTGTTTGTTTGTTTGTTTGTTTGTTTGTCTGAAGTTCTCCAAAGAGAAGTTCTGGTTGGAGCCTCCGTCGGAGAAACAGAGGAAGCAGCTGGAGGAGGAGTTGAAACTGAGCGGCACCAACCTGAAGAGTCACGCCTGGTACCACGGACGCATCCCGTGGGAGGTACGATTAGATTAGGCTGCTGGGAAACTCCCATGATGCACTGCAGCTCCTCTCTCTGTCTGTCTGGCAGGAGTTCAAAGACTCAGGGTCAAAGGTCAAAATGTCTCCTCAGGTGTCGGAGAGTTTGGTGTTGAACGACGGCGACTTCCTCATCAGAGACTCTCAGTCCAGTCCGGGCGACTTCGTCCTCACCAGCCGCTGGGAGCAGAAGACGCTCCACCTCCTCGTCCGGAGGACGGTGGTTCAGTCCGGAGAGACGTACACCCGCGTCCAGTTCGGCCTCGGCAACGGCGAAGACTTCGACTCGCTGCCGGCGCTTGTTCACTTCTACGTGGGCAGCCGGGCGACGCTGAGTCGACGAGATGATGGTGGCGGCGGCGGCGGCAGTGCTCAGATCCACCGACCTGTCAACAGGACGCTGCCGCTCAGCTACCTGGAGACGGCGTTCGGCACCGCGGTCGGAGACGAGACGCTGCGTCCACGGAGGTGAGTTAGCTCCTCCCCCTCTTCTTAGCGCACTTTAGCACGTTAGCAGAAGGTTTATCTATCTCCATTGTCTTTTAGATTAGGGGTCACTTCAAATGAAAAAGGAGAATGAGTAAATTTCCCAGCATGCACCAGGACAAGGATGCAGTCGTCAAAAAAAAAAAAAAGCGGTTTAATTAATAAACCAATCAAAACATTTAACTTATTAAGCTAATGTCCGTTAACGTTAGCTAACTTAGTTAGCTGATAACGGGACTCTTTTCTGACAGCGATGATGTAAATGCTAACCGATAATCAATAACGTTCGTTAGCGTTAGCTTAGTAATTGCTAGTTGTTATCTTTACTAACGTTTTCCACTGAAACGCGACATTAATGTAAACGAACATCTTGTCAGTTTTTAATCTGCCGCCAACTTGACGGACGTAAACAACCGTCTGTAGACGCCATCTTTGTTGTTTGTTTGTTGTCATTCGGTTGTTGTAGAGACTACGTAGCAACTAGCAACGACTTCTGGTGGCATATAACCACAAACTACTACCCCTTCGACACAAATGATTTGCCCAAGCATTTTTTTTTTTCATCTTTATATCTTCACAACATTCACAACATTCAGACAGGAAACACTGACAATTTTAAACTATAAAAAGTCCCAGAAACAAAAAAACAGATGTATCAGAATATTAGGAACACCTCTCGTCTTTTTAAAACGTTAGCATGGAAAGTTCAGACTTCCTCCACATGTTATTTAATCAATCTTCAAACTCTCTCTTTCTCTGTCTGCAGTCCTTCCTCTGTCCGCCACCAGGGGGCAGACGTAACCAGGGAACAGGACGATCAAACTCCTCCAGACTCATCTCTGCTCTCCGCTCCGTCCAGCAACAACTGTGAGTCTAACATAAGTGCTGTTTTTTAATGGATCTACGAATATTGAAATATAGATTTATATTAATATTTAAAAAATAATTTAACGTATTTTTTCATTCAAAAAATATGTTTCAATGAATATATCAATAAAATACAAAAAATAAAATAAATATAATTTATTTCAGACTTTTACTTCCTGTTTATGTTTTTTCCGATTAAATTCAATATGTATAAATATATAAGTGACAAAGCTTCTGATTTTTATATCAACTCTTTGAACCCGATGGAGAACTTGTCCATCAAGTTTCCCATGAACAAAAGTAATTTGATAAGTGACCATGTATTTAACGTAAACACCATCATTAAAGCATTTGATGCCCAGTAAACACGCTGCCCTCTGATGCAGCAAATAAAACTTTTATTGAGAAATATCAAAGAAAATGATTTACACTTATTTATACAAATCACAAACTAAATACCTGCATACAAAAGAAATAAAATCAAATAAATTATAGAGGATTTATATTTGAAATATAGAAGCTCATTAGATCTTTGAAAGCTAAACAAAAGTAAATAGAAAATCAGTAAAATTGTATAATTCAATCAAAGGCTTCTTGTGCCAGTTCTTGCATTGCATCGTAAGTTGTTCACAGGATTTTAAGGTGTGTTTCAAGCAGACAAACAAACAAACTAAACAGAACAGAAACGCGACGTTAGCTGGGGAGAAAGTTAGTGTGTTAGGATACCAGTGAAAGACTGTTTGTATCATGTCCATGTCTCAAAACACAGACTGAAACAGTGCACAGACGTCATAAACGTTCTGTAGAAGACGTCTTGCAGCACATTCATTAGTCCTTTTTTGCTTTGATTCTTGAAAACAGTTTCCGCCACAAGAACTTAAGCATCAAAATAAAAACAGTAAATGCTAGCAAAGTAACCGCCAGCAGTAATGCCATCACATCAATCGAGTGGTACTGGATCCAAGACATCTTGTAAGACTCAGTGCGCAGGTGTGGAGCTCCTTTGTGCCTCATGACGAACTCGATCCAGAACATGGCTTTGTCCAGTGGTTTTATGGGCTGATCTTTGTGAAGGTTGGACAGTCTCTTCATCTTCTCATTGTAGCTGGGGTTATAGAGAACCTCTTTTAGTGCCTCCAGGAAGTTGTCCTTGTTTACATTTGCAATGTCCAGGACTTTGGCCACACCTTTCACTTTCATCCTGAAGAAGTTGTCATGTTGGTCAAACATGAGGGGGAGGCCGACCAGGGGGACGCCATGGTAGATGGCCCCCTGTATCCCATTGGTGCCTCCGTGGGCCACAAACAACCTGGTCTTGGGGTGACCCAGGAGGTCGTTTTGAGGCAGCCAGTCCAGGAGTAATGTGTTGTTGCCGAGGGTGGATGGTCTTTTGCCTTGGTGCCTCCAGATGACCTTCTGAGGAAGTTGGGCAAAAGCAGCTGCAATGTTCTCAGCAATGTCATCAGGAAGTTTTCCTACCAGGGTTCCCAATGTCATGATAATGACGCCATGTTCACCAGAACTCTGGACAAAATCTTCTAGTTCTTTGGACAAAGGCTTGGAGGGTTTGCACTGAAATCCTGCCATGTAGATGACGTTTGGCATTGTGGGTCGTGGGAACTCAAAGATAAAATCGTTCCTCATCAGCCAGATGTCTGCAGCTTGGAACAGTTCCATGTAGTGAACATCATTGCCAAAGTAACGACGAACAAAGGGTTTGTAGTTTGGGTCTATGATGTACTGAATTTGGATACGTGTAAACAAAAAGAAAACAAAGTTCTTTACTCTCTGGATAAATGTCATCTTGTCAGTCAACTCCATACTTGGTATTGGGATGTAAGATAGTGGGGTTGGTGCAATTGCAAAATGCGCCTCACCCTGAACAGTCCACCTTACATTAAAGACCAGTGGAAGACCCAGACGGTGGCCCAGAAGCACCCCTCCACCAATCGCAGGGTCTGTCAGAACCAAATCATACTTGGCATCACGAAGACTCTGCATCATTTCAGTGTCCTCAAAGATCTCCCCAACCATCTGAATAACGTGCCTGTGCATCTCATAGAACTGCATTAGTATTTCATACTCTATAGACATACGAGTCCAAAGTGAAACTCCTTGTCGCCGCATGTTCATCATTGTTACTACAAATGACCCAAAGAGTTCCTTATCAAAACCAGCAGAGGAATTTAAAGTGATGCATTTGTAGAACAGGGATTCTGGCTTGATGTACCAGGAGTCCGAGGGCCGAATCACAGTGACTTCATGTCCCCTGGAGTGAAGCTCCTCAATGATGACTTTCATGTTAATCCAGTGGCTTCCATCTACAGGGAACACCAAGACCTTCCCTCCATTTACCAAAGATGAGGAGCAGAGCAGCACTGCAAGTGTTACCAAGGTTGTTTGGTACATGTCTGAAACAGAGTTGGACAAAATATGACAGGTTGTTATAACTAGACTTTAAAAGTATGCACCAAATTAAACATTTTAGACAGTCCTCTCAAATGTGACTTGTATTTTCCAGACTAAAATCCTTGTCTTTCAGTAAAATACCATAAAAACAATTGCAATTGAGGCCATCTTCCAGTGACTAAGCCCAAGCTGGTTGGTTGTTGGTTAGATAAAGACATGTCTCACCCTCTTGCAAAAGTCCTGAACCCTGTGAGGATACTTTGATGGCCACTAATGGACAGGTCTCTAAAGGTTCTCGAGGTTCAGGATGTTTGTTAGACCCTCACATCCTTATGAACCTGTCATCTAGAGATTGTACTGAAAACCCTGGTTAGTGGTTTGTGACTCGTCGTGTTGCAGACATGTGTTTTTTTGTGATGAAACATTTTTGAACCCAAAGGTGTAAGATGTTTGATATCGAAGTAAACATAATGTAGCTACTTAGGAAACGAAGCATTTCAGATATTAGTTTTCAATAATAATAATAATAATAATAAAAAAACAATCAGAGTTATATAAATTATAAAGTAAACTAGACTATTCCCCTGGGTCGCAAAAAGATTCAAATTTTCTCCTCATCCAATCATTTTTTGATAATGTACAGAAAAAAATTAAATGATGATGCAATTTGATACAATAAAAATTTTCACCTTGTCTTATTCTTTTTCCATAATAAATTTTTTAGCAACTTAGTTTGCAAAAAATTCATCTTTTCATTTAGTGGCATTCATTCTCAGTTGGGATAATTTGGCAAAACTTTTTGCGAATTATGATGAAAAAATTTTATTTTGGAGAAAAAAAAACTAATAGACTGGCCAAGACGCATGTTTTGATGTATAATTTGTTGCGGTGCGATCAACAGTCATGTCATTATTAATGTTCAAAGTTTTTAACGGCAGTGTTACAAAGACAATAGAGACACAGTACAAAATGTGTGTCTTGAACTACTGCTATTTATTTAAAAAGTAAAGGAGATATCGGGAATATGTCTTCGCCATCATAGCTATAAGGATTTACTGAACACACTGATGTCATTTTTTTGTTCCTAGTGTCAAAAATGTGGACAACACAGTGAGTTAAAAAAACAGGAATTTCTCATTTTCGTAAAAATCTCTCTCTGGATTAACATTGGAGTGAAAAAGTTTGCAGTGGCACTGCATCACTAAAAGTTGCAAACAGATCAAACATACTATCTGTACATACTGTTAGTTTTGTCTCCATAATGTTATTAAATACCATCTGCATATGACAACAAAATTCTCAGATGTTTTAGATGCAAATTATTTAAACTTTATTTAAGTTTTGTGTTGATTTTTATTTTATTTACAGCTGACTCAAAATCATCAAGACACTCAACAACATTTGTTAAAGACAATCATAGGTTACACATCCCAGTTCTTGTAACATTCAATTTTCTTTTTTAAATCTCTGGCTCAAGTCAAGCTTTTCAATTAAAATGATCAAAAATGTAAATGCAGTTCAAACAGACAAATGAAAGGACAGAAGAGAAACTTCACTTATATGGCTGACGTCATTAGACAATATGATTTGACTCAAACAATTTACAGATGTCACAGCTTGTTTTAGAAGAAGTTTTGCAGCACATTCATTAGTCCTTTTTTGCTTTGATTCTTGAAAACAGTTTCCGCCACAAGAACTTAAGCATCAAAATAAAAACAGTAAATGCTAGCAAAGTAACCGCCAGCAGTAATGCCATCACATCAATCGAGTGGTACTGGATCCAAGACATCTTGTAAGACTCAGTGCGCAGGTGTGGAGCTCCTTTGTGCCTCATGACGAACTCGATCCAGAACATGGCTTTGTCCATTGGTTTTATGGGCTGATCTTTGTGAAGGTTGGACAGTTTCTTCATCTTCTCCTTGTAGCTGGGGTTATAGAGAACCTCTTTTAGTGCCTCCAGGAAGTTGTCCTTGTTCAGATTTGCAATGTCCAGGACTTTGGCCACACCTTTCACTTTCATCCTGAAGAAATTGTCATGTTGGTCAAACATGAGGGGGAGGCCGACTAGGGGGACGCCATGGTAGATGGCCTCCTGTATCCCATTGGTGCCTCCGTGGGCCACAAACAACCTGGTCTTGGGGTGACCCAGGAGGTCGTTTTGAGGCAGCCAGTCCAGGAGTAATGTGTTGTTGCCGAGGGTGGGTGGTCTTTTGCCTTGGTGCCTCCAGATGACCTTCTGAGGAAGTTGGGCAAAAGCAGCTGCAATGTTCTCAGCAATGTCATCAGGAAGTTTTCCTACCAGGGTTCCCAATGTCATGATAATGACGCCATGTTCACCAGAACTCTGGACAAAATCTTCTAGTTCTTTGGACAAAGGCTTGGAGGGTTTGCACTGAAATCCTGCCATGTAGATGACATTTGGCATTGTGGGTCGTGGGAACTCAAAGATAAAATCGTTCCTCATCAGCCAGATGTCTGCAGCTTGGAACAGTTCCATGTAGTGAACATCATTGCCAAAGTAACGACGAACAAAGGGTTTGTAGTTTGGATCTGTGATGTACCAAATTTGAAACATGGTAAAGAAATTATAAAAGAAGTTCTTTACTCTCTGGATAAATGTCATCTTGTCAGACAGCTCCATCTCTGGTATTGGGACGTAAGAAAGTGGGGATGGTGCAATTGCGAAATGCGCCTCACCCTGAACAGTCCACCTTACATTAAAGACCAGTGGAAGACCCAGACGGTGGCCCAGAAGCACCCCTCCACCAGTCACAGGGTCTGTCAGAACCAAATCATACTTGGCATCACGAAGACTCTGCATCATTTCAGTGTCTTCAAATATGTTCCCCACAATATTAAGTTGCTGCTTGTTCCAGTCATAAAACCCCTTCAGAAGTTCATACTGCATTAATATATACATCCATAGTGACATATTATTCCGTTGCATTTCCAACATTGTGCCTACAAATAGTTGGAAGCCTTCTTCATCAAAACCACCAGAGGAATTCATAGTGATGGATTTGTAGAACGGGGATTCTGGCTTGATGTACCAGGAGTCCGAGGGCCGAATCACTGTGACTTCATGTCCCCTGGAGTGAAGCTCCTCGACGATGATTTTCATGTTGATCCAGTGGCTTCCATCTACAGGGAACACCAAGACTTTCCCTCCATTTACCAATGATGAGGAGCAGAGCAGCACTGCAAGTGTTACCAAGGTTGTTTGGTACATGTCTGAAACAGATTCAGACGAGATTTAACACGACGTTAGAACTTTGCATCTACAGGTTAAAAGTATGCATCAAATTAAACAATTTAGATATGTTAGTTCTGATTATGGGTAATCGTTTCAGATGTGACTGGTATTTTACTGAAAGACTAAGGTTTTAGACTTGAAAACAACAGAGAAATGATTGTAATTGATTCCATCTTCCAGTGACTAAGGTCAAACTCTGGTTGTTGGTTAGATACAGACATGTCTTAACTTCCTGCAAAAGTCCTGAACCCTGTGAGGATACTTTGATGTCCACTCATCTACATGTCTAAAGGTTCTCAAGGTTTGGGACATTTGTTAGACCCTCGCATCTTTTGAACCTGTCATCTAGAGACTGTACTGCAAGAAAAGGAACTACAAGAATGTTAGTTTTTTCCCCCATAATGTTATCAAATACCATCTGCACATGATACAAAATTCTCAGATCCTTTAGATGCAAACTGATCAAATTTCATTTAAGTTTTGTGTTAATTTTCATTTTATTTACAGCTGACCTAAAATCATCAAGACACTCAACAACATTTGTTAAAGACAATTGTAGGTTACACATCCCAGTTCTAACAACATTCATGTTTTTTTCCAAATCTCTAGCTCAAGTCAAGTTTTTCTAGTAAAATTATAAAGACATCAAAAAAGGTAAATGCAGTATAAATCTACAAATGAAAGGACAGAAGAGAAACTTCACTTATATGGCTGACGTCATTAGACAATATGATTCGACTCAAACAATTCACAGATGTCACAGCTTGTTTTAGAAGAAGTTTTGCAGCACATTCATTAGTCCTTTTTTGCTTTGATTCTTGAAAACAGTTTTCGCCACAAGAACTTAAGCATCAAAATAAAAACAGTAAATGCTAGCAAAGTAACCGCCAGCAGTAATGCCATCACATCAATCGAGTGGTACTGGATCCAAGACATCTTGTAAGACTCAGTGCGCAGGTGTGGAGCTCCTTTGTGCCTCATGACGAACTCGATCCAGAACATGGCTTTGTCCATTGGTTTTATGGGCTGATCTCTGTGAAGGTTGGACAGTCTCTTCATCTTCTCATTGTAGCTGGGGTTATAGAGAACCTCTTTTAGTGCCTCCAGGAAGTTGTCCTTGTTCAGATTTGCAATGTCCAGGACTTTGGCCACACCTCTCACTTTCATCCTGAAGAAGTTGTCATGTTGGTCAAACATGAGGGGGAGGCCAACCAGGGGGACGCCATGGTAGATGGCCTCCTGTATCCCATTGGTGCCTCCGTGGGCCACAAACAACCTGGTTTTGGGGTGACCCAGGAGGTCGTTTTGAGGCAGCCAGTCCAGGAGTAATGTGTTGTTGCCGAGGGTGGATGGTCTTTTGCCTCGGTGCCTCCAGATGACCTTCTGAGGGAGTTGGGCAAAAGCAGCTGCAATGTTCTCAGCAATGTCATCAGGAAGTTTTCCTACCAGGGTTCCCAATGTCATGATAATGACGCCATGTTCACCAGAACTCTGGACAAAATCTTCTAGTTCTTTGGACAAAGGCTTGGAGGGTTTGCACTGAAATCCTGCCATGTAGATGACGTTTGGCATTGTGGGTCGTGGGAACTCAAAGATAAAATCGTTCCTCATCAGCCAGATGTCTGCAGCTTGGAACAGTTCCATGTAGTGAACATCATTGCCAAAGTAACGACGAACAAAGGGTTTGTAGTTTGGGTCTATGATGAGCCAATGTCGGAAATGTATAAACAAAGAGAAAAGAAAGTTCTTTACTCTCTGGATAAATGTCATCTTGTCAGACAGCTCCATCTCTGGTATTGGGACGTAAGAAAGTGGGGATGGTGCAATTGCGAAATGCGCCTCACCCTGAACAGTCCACCTTACATTAAAGACCAGTGGAAGACCCAGACGGTGGCCCAGAAGCACCCCTCCACCAATCGCAGGGTCTGTCAGAACCAAATCATACTTGGCATCACGAAGACTCTGCATCATTTCAGTGTCCTCAAATATGTTCCCCACAATATTAATTAACTGCTTGTTCCAGTCATAAAACCCCTTCAGAAGTTCATACTGTATTAAAAAATACGTCCATAGAGACATATTATTCCGTTGCATGTCCAACATTGTGTTTACAAATGGTTCAAAGCTTTCCTCATCAAAACCACCAGCGGAATTCACAGTAATGGATTTGTAGAACGGGGATTCTGGCTTGATGTACCAGGAGTCCGAGGGCCGAATCACTGTGACTTCATGTCCCCTGGAGTGAAGCTCCTCGACGATGATTTTCATGTTGATCCAGTGGCTTCCATCTACAGGGAACACCAAGACTTTCCCTCCATTTACCAATGATGAGGAGCAGAGCAGCACTGCAAGTGTTACCAAGGTTGTTTGGTACATGTCTGAAACAGATTCAGACGAGATTTGACACGACGTTAGAACTGTGCATCTAACAAGACTTTATAGTTTAAGATCATTTATTAAATTAAGCAAAATAGACTTGTTAGTGCTGATTGTAGGCAGCCCTCTCAGGTTTGATGGATATTTTACTGAGAGAATAAAGCAAACTGAAGTTTGAAGCATTTCTAGCTCAAATGCATTTCCTTTCAAACTCAAAGCCAAGCAAAGCCAAAATATATGCATTTCGGAAAAAAAAAACTGGCAAATACAGTTTTGGTGGCAGAGCTGGTAACAGTTATAGAGTTGGTAACATACAATTGAACAACCAAAGTGATGCATTTGCTGCAAAGAATATGGCCAAAGAATAGTGGCTGGCAACAATGCAAAAGTGGGTGAATCTGTTTTAGGCCTTTTTGTGTACACGGAGACAACAATTTCGGAGACCGAAAGCAAACCTTCGCACTTAAGTGCCTGCACTTCCCCTCGGAAAACACAGAAGTAAACATTGAGAACAGTGCCACCAACTGGTCTGGCTAATGTAGTTACATTGTCTTCATGTACACAAGCAAATTTCCGAAAATCCTGCTGCGTAAACGCAACTCTTTTTGAAGACACAAAGGCTTCAATATTCTGCAACATGACACCTCAAAGTAACACATCCTGTATCTTGGCAAGAGCACTACAGCCCCCTGCAACATTTCAGCATCAGCTAGCGACAAACTGAAGTTTTGAGGAGTCAGATCAGTTCATTGAGTTCAGGAGTAGTCGAGTGTCTAAATAACAAGGTCATTGACCACACCCAAGAGGACTGTTTAAGGTCCAAGCTAAACTGAAGAGTTGGGATGAACTCCAAGTTGTGCAGATGTGAAATTGTCTTTACATCTTAAATTCTGGACCACAATCATGAAAATCCACATGGACTTACATGGTCTTGGACAGATGTTTAAGTCTTGTGTGTAACTATCGGTCACCAATATTTCATTGATACATCAATCAAACACTTTGTAGTGAAACTCTAAAGTGATATTATAGGTCACTTTAAGTGAATTAACTGTTTGTAATCTTTTTATGAGACGGAGGTAAACCATTATTGTTTCTGAGCTGCAGGGGATCAGGGTAGTTGCGTTGCGTAAGTAACAGTGAGGAAGTTATCTGATTACATAACTGCACAGCTTTGGGAAACGCTATCGCTAAATCTCTGTAGGGAGGTGGAACAAAGCTGTTTGTAGTCAGGGAAATGTTCCCTTCTCTCAGGTTTCACAACGTTGTGTTCTTGCACGCCCCAATAATGATAGGTGTCCAAGTATAAAGAGAAGGATTTAGGAGGAGCTTTGTTTTTGCCTCTGTAAGGCCAAGGTTTGAAAGGAGGTTTCACATGTGCAAACAAGTATTAGAACCATGATTGTCTCAGAAAAGCTCAAGTCTTTAATGTCCTTTCTGAGGATAAAGCTGCACAAGTAAAACATTTCCTGTCATTGAAAAGACACCACATCATTCAGAGTCTGATTTGTCTCATAGTTTATAGGCTGAAGTTTTGGAAACAGAAGTTGAGTGAATTATAGCAGTTAAATTTTGTACAAAGTATTGCGCAATGTTGCTTAACTCCAGAGAATAAGAAACATCTGGATGTTGTTCTGTGAGAACTCAATACACATTGACAATCACGTTTGTGTTAATCCGATAGAAATAGATTGAAACACAGCAAAGCACCGCTTCCAGAAACTTTGTCTTTTTGGGATCGATTTGTTCGAAACTCACCGAGATCGTTGTTTTCAGTCGTGACGTTCAACAGCAGCTCGTGGTTTCACGTGTTCCCCTCAGCAGCAGACTGGCTGAATGACTGACTACCACTCTGCTACGATTGTTATGAGAGGCTCAGAGGGCGGTGGCTGGCGTTTGAGGTAACAGGACTAAAGTTCAGGGGGGGTGTGTGTATGTGTGTGTTAAGAGTGTGTGTGGTCTGCAGCAGCGGCTGAGCTCTTTACCTTGCACCTACATTAGGTGCTGTCAAGCGTGACTATCAAGTCATTGTGATTTAAGTTGAAGATTAAATAACCACTGTATTTGCGACAACAACACGTCACATGAACCATAATTGGATATTAAACAAGGCAGTCACATGTCAATAAAAGATGAAAGTTCATTGACCAAGGCTTCTTCAAATACCCACTACAGCTCTAAAACTGTGGATTGTGGAAACAAGCAAATAAAGGGACTTTGCTAAAAAATGCTCCCGTTTAGAGAAAATTTACACAAATGAAATCAAATTAATCCTTTCAAAATAAAGGGCTTCACAAAAAGAGGATGAATAAAATAAAATAGTCTCCAATGAGGAAGTTGAGGTCGTATCGATAAAGTTGTTGGTCAAAATGTCTCTGTGTGATAAAAGCTCAATTTAAAATATTTGAACAGCCAAAAGATTTACGATCCGTTTAAAATTGAAATTAAGTCTGTAGGTGAAAGTATGAGGAAGATCAAAGAGCAAAATACTGAGAATTTGATGAATCAGATTTACAACCAACATTTTCACCTTTGAAGCTACATTATTGTTACAGATTTACTCAGTCACCTGCAGTAAAACCAGCCACCCACTGGTGCTGTAAAGATATAAATCACTACAGAGGTGCTCTCTGGTTTACATGTTAGAGTTCAGGGTTGAAAAAAAACAACTGTTGTGTTACTTAAAGGTTACAAGAGTTCATTAACATCCAACTCTTTCACCTGCAGCACCACAGTCCAGAAGTCCTTGTAGCAGCCGGACCGCCAGCGTGGCTCCATCCCCATCCACCACCCGGCGTTCAGACGCCTCCTCTCCAAACGCGACTATCCACCTCCACCTCCCGCGGCCCCACCTGAACCAGGACTTGCCCTCTTCCTCCTCCTCCTCCTGTGACGCAGATGGAAGCTGCTACACCGAGCTGTACCCAGGTCCTCAAAGCTACGTGGAGCGTCTGCGGGCGGAGGACGGGTCTCCGAGTGTCGGCTCGCTGAGGGTGCTGGACGGGACCGTTTATTTCCCACCGACAGTGGAGACGGTGTCTTCGTTTGAACCGAGCAAGTACCAGTCACCGCTGATGCCCAAAGAAAACAGGCCATTGGAAGTTGGCGTCCTGCGGAGGGTGAAGGAGCTTCTGGCCGAGGTCGATCCCAGGACGGCAGCGAGACACATCACCAAGGCCGACTGCACGGTAGAATACCGCACAGCTCCACGAGTATTAAAATAACAACCAGAATCATTGTGATAATCACACGTTTGTGATTTTTCTTCAGGTTGCCAGAATTCTGGCGGTGACTCCCGAGGTGCAAAGGATGATGGGAGTTACCTCGGGGATGGAGTTGCTCACATTGCCTCATGGACAACAGCTGAGACTGGACCTGCTGGAGAGGTGAGTGGAAGTTCGCAAATGTTCACTAGTTTATCTCCGCCAGGAGGACACATGATTGATTGATTGATTGATTGATTGGATTGTTCACAGGTTTAACACCATGGCAATCATGTTGGCTGTGGATGTGTTGGGCTGCACCGGGACGACAGAGGAGCGGGCCGGCCTGCTTCATAAAATCATCCAAATCGCAGCCGAACTCAAAAGCACCATGGGGAACATGTTTGGGTTTGCTGCCGTCATGAGAGCGTTAGAGATGCCGCAGGTAAAACATAAAATCACAACGATTCAAGCTTAAAATTCAGGTAACTCCAGCACTGCCGTGTCTTATTGATGCTTGTGTCTTCCAGGTGTCCCGTCTGGAGCAGACATGGATCACGTTACGGCAGCGACACACAGAAGGGGCTATTCTCTACGAGAAAACGCTGAGGCCGTTTATGAAAAGCCTTAATGAAGGGAGAGGTAAAAGTCCTTCTTCACAGGAGACCAGATGTTTTAAACACTTATAAAAACAACAACTAAAAAACAACTCTCGTCTTCGTGTCTGTCTTCTAGAGAGCTGTCCGCTGTCCAACACCACCTTCCCCCACATCCTCCCCCTCCTGTCTCTGCTGGAAAAGAGTGTGGCGGTGGGCGAGGGGACGGAGCCCTGGGAGACGGCGGAGATTGGCGTGGACGTGGTCATGTTCCACTTGGGGGCGGCGAGAACCATCTCACAACTTGGGGGCATCTACCGATCCAATGTCGAGAACAAACTCCAAGGTGAGAAGGATCAGCACGCCGACTTGCTGCTAACTTGAGGCTAACATGCTGACTTCTTGCAAGGCTGCTAACATGAAACTAGCATGTGAACTTTTTCTGAAGCCACCACCTGGAGGTTTGCATGCACACATACTGTGAAGCAGCTCCGTTGAGGCTAGTATGCTACATTTTTCTGAAGACACTAACTTCTTGTGAAGATGCTAATTTGAGGCTAGCATGCCAATTTCGGCAAAACATGCTAATTTTTTCTGAAGCTTCTAACTTGAAGCTAGCATGCTAACTTTTACTTAAGTTACTAACTTGAGGCTAGCATGTCAACTTCTTTGAAACATATTAACTTGTTCTTAAGCCCCTAATTTGAGGCTACCATGCTTACATCTTCAAAAGCCACTAATGTACAGCCAACATGCTAACTTCATTTGGAGGCACCAACTTAAAGGTTGCATGCTAAGTTTCTCTAAAGCAGTTGATGCTAATTCGAGTCTTGGGACCCGTGTTGTGTGCAGGTTTTGAGGAGCAGGCTGAGATCCTGGAGCTCTTCCTGACCGACTTCCAGATGAGGTTGTTGTGGGGGAGCAGGGGAGCGGTGGAGAACCAGGCTCTGCGGTACGCTAAGTTCGACCAGGTGTTGACCGCCTTGTCCAACAAGCTGGAGCCGCCCGTCCGGCCGCACTGAACCCAAACCCAGAACCAGAACCAGACGAGGTCCCTGTGGTTTTCCCCCATTCCTGACTGTTGTGGGGCAGGGGGGTTGTTGCCTTGCTCAAGAGCAGCTGATGAACTGGTCAAGATTAAAAAATAGACACTTTTCAGGTAGTTTCCTCAAACAATGTGTTTTTCCAGCACTTTTAACCCGAAGAGTTTCAGAATTCACCACTTTGCCCAAACGACTCTTTGATCTTTTCCCACAGCGAAACAAACTGTGAACATGTCAATGTATAAATAGGTTTCTGTCGCCTACGGTCTCTTTTTGTTAATGTACAGAGATGTTTCAATGTCCGACTGAAGGCTGGACCTTCCAACAACAATAACAACAACGTATCTACATTTCTAAAGTTTCAGTTTTTTCTGTATTATATTTGTTGTAATGTGTTAATCATTAGGATCTTTATTTTTATTTTCTAATGTTAAGTGAATATTTAATGTAATACAGTGTCTGAGGTCACTTTTTATTTTCTCACATGATGAAATACGGTACATTTCCGCCACCTTACATAGTATTAATGTCTAATATTTATCTGAGATATGAAATGTAAATAAACATGTTTTACATCAACATCTGGCTGCTTGAAGTTTCTTACACGTCTCTGGACAAATTTAGGATAAAAAGAGAATAAGAACATACCTGCTCATTTTGAGTCAGTGTTTAATATTCAGCTGAATATTTACAACATATTTAACCTACAGATCTAATGTCATAATGACAGAATGTTAAGCTGTTAGCATGCTAACAGGTTAACATGCTAACCTGTTAGCATTGCGACAGCTCAGCGCACCAATAGTACCTACTAGCATACTAGCAGGTTAGCACACTAACAGGTTAGCATATTAGCAGCACCTATTAGCATACTAACAGGTTATCATGCTAACAGATTTGCACACTACCAGCACCTTTTAGCACACTAGCAGGTTAGCACACTAACAGGTTAGCTGGTAACAGCACCTGTTAGCATACTAACAGGTTATCATGCTAACAGATTAGCACAATAACAGCGTTGTACACTAACAGCACCTTTTAGCATGCTAACAGGCTATCATGCTAACAGGTTAGCATGCTGACAGCACCTGTTAGCATACTAACAGATTATCACTCTAATAAGTTAGCACGCTAACAGCACCTGCTAGCATACTAACAGGTTAATACAGTTTCTTCAACAAAAAACAAAACAAAATAATAAAAAATGCTAATAGCACCATTTACTATTTAAGATATTTTCTATTTAAATATTTATTTCTACCAGTTCTTTATAATTCTATAATATAGTTCTTTATAAATATTCATCTTCATTTATTTATGTAATAATAAAAATATTATTTTGCTGAATATTTTGAATAAAACGTCCATTGTTGCAGAACTGAACCACAGATATATATTTTTTTAAATATATTTTAATTATTATTTAAAGTTAAAGATAAAAAAGAAAGCTAGAGCAATGTCGCCATCTACTGACGTAACAGTAATTTGTTTATGAAAATATTACGTAAATAATGTTTGTGGTTAAATATTAATATATAAAATAATAAATGCATATTTATCTGTTTTAATCAAAACGTTTGATTACCAGTCAGTAACACTTACAGATGTTGTTTGGACTGTGATCCTCCAACGTGTCCTGTTGATAACAAACCGCTGGACGCCAGATGCTTTCTGGGAATTGTAGTCCTTCCTGCCGCTTCGTGTCATGTTACGGAGCGACTTCCGGGTTGTAGAGGAAACTACAACCGGACTGGTTCCGCCCATCTCCGTTAGAATACGGTGTCGCTCCGTTTCTCCTGTCTGCCGGTCGGCAGTCAAGATGTTCACCGTCCCGCTGGTCATATGTTTATGCTTTTTTAATCCGGTCCGCGGCGTTTTCCAGAAACTTTACTGCTCCATATCCGACAGCTGCGAATGCGACTTCAAGCCGAACCTCAGAGGTGAGTAGTAGAAGAAGAAAGACAGCTGACGACTAGCTAACTGGAACCCACTTCCGGTTAGCTAGCTAGCTAAACATTTGCCTCGTAAACATTAACGTAAACACATGTGGTTTGTTTTATTTATGCACGATTTATTAGCTAACTATCATTTCCACCCGCTACTATTTATTTAAGAACGTAAATATAAATTATTAAGTCGTTATTAGCCACTTTACGCTAGCTAGCTAGCTAGCATAACACAGGAACTCATTGTTACATAGAAGTTAACAACATGTTTGCTAAAGTATTGCTGCAATTGAATGTTTTTGACCAAATATGTCTGTTTAATTAGTTTGATCGTGTGAAGGGAATTCTAAAAAAAAAAAACAGGTATTTAGGTATTTATTTCTATCATTAAAGACAAATCTCAACAAATAATGATCAAAAATAAAACAATAAATACATTTCGGTTATAACGGTTCAATTAAAATGTTGAAAAGTTTCAGTAAACAACACTGAGATGATACGATGTTTGACACATAAAGACACAAGCACATTTTCTCTCTCCCTGTCCGTCCAGACCTGGAGTGGGATCTCTACAAGAACGTCTACGGTCAACATCTGGCTCAGGACATCGTGTCAGAGGAAGTAGCCAAGTTCCTTCAGAATAAAAGCCCTGATCGGCCGCTGGTTCTCTCCTTCCACGGATCCTCCGGCACCGGGAAGACTCTGGTCAGCTCCATGTTGGGGAACCACCTGTACGGTTCGGCCATGAGCAGCCCGTACGTCCACCAGTTCATCCCCACGCTGCACTTCTCCTCGCCCCAACGGGTCGACGACTACCGGGTGAGTTGAATTTACATCGCGCACCTTTTCCACCGCCTCCACCGCCCACACCGGGTTGAGATTAAACCTCCATCTTGTTTTTGGTTTGAAGGAGGAGTTGAAGAACTGGGTGCAGGGGAACCTGACGGAGTGCGCTCGCTCCGTCTTCATCTTCGACGAGATGGAGAAGATGCCGGCGGGGATCATCGACGTCCTGGAGCCTTTCCTCGGACCGTCACATGTCGTGTTTCGTACAAACTATCGCAAAGCCATCTACGTCTTCATCAGGTACGTGTTTCTGACGTCGTCAGACAGATTTGTTTATAATGTGAAAGTAAAGACGTTGATGTTAAAATTAAAAAAAACGCAGCACGGCAGGAGAGGAGGTGATCAACCAGGCGGCCGTGGAGAACCGACGAGCCGGACGAGACAGAGAGGAGATCACCGTGGACGACCTGCAGGACGCCATCGCACAGGCAGTTTACAACGACACAAGTCAGTCGCTTCACTTTCATTGATCATTTTCTGCTCAAAATTTAAATTTTTCACCAATCGCTGCAACTTTATTGCAGTTTTTAAGCTTTTTTGGAAGATGCAGGAAAACTTCATCAAAACATCACTGCTAAAGACCCAGAGAAATGTTGCCTTTATGTTTAATCAATTAATTGTTAGAGTGTAATTATAAAAGAAAAAAATCCAAATAAATCCCAACTTTATTGATTTGTCTTTTAGGTTTTATTTAATTATTTATTACAACTTTTCTTCTTTTAAATTTCAGACTTTTATTCTGGTGAATTTAAGATTTTTATTTTGTTAAATTTCAGACTTTTATTCTTGCAAATTTACAACTTTTTATTGTTAAATTTACAACTTTTATTTTGTTAAATTTTAGACTTTTATTCTTGCAAATTTACAACTTTTATTTTGTTAAATTTCAGACTTTTATTCTTGCAAATTTACAACTTTTTATTGTTAAATTTGCAACATTTATTTTGTTAAATTTTAGACTTTTATTCTTGCAAATTTACAACTTTTATTTTGTTAAATTTCAGACTTTTATTCTTGCAAATTTACAACTTTTTATTGTTAAATTTACAACTTTTTTTTTGTTAAATCTGAGACTTTTATTCTGTTAAATTTTAGACTTTTATTCTTGTAAATTTGTAACTTTTGTTCTGTTAAATTCCAGGCTTTTATTGTGGTAAACGTCAGTTTGTGTTAAAGTTTTATTTCCGTCTGGTTCTTCTCCCTCAGGCGGTTTCTTTCGCTCCAACATCGTCCGTCAGAATCTGGTCACGCGCTTCGTTCCCTTCCTGCCTCTGAGCCGGCGCCACGTCGAACGCTGCGTCCGCTCTCAGCTCTGCCAGCGAGGAAGCTGCGGCCGCGGTGACGTGGTGGCGGCCGTAGGGGGCGACATGGTCTACGTTCCCGTCCAGGGTCAGTACTTCTCCACCACGGGCTGTAAAACCATCCCCGCTAAGATCAACTTCTTCCTGTGACGACAAACAAACGGTTGCTACGACGACCGCGGTGAGTCCAGAAGGAATCGAACTCACAACCCTCAGCGTCGAGCGTTTCCTACCGGCGACCGCCACGAGGTTCGGTGCCTTGCTCGTAGGACGCGGTACGAATCACAACTTCCTGTCAGGACTTTCAGAATAAAAGCAGGAAGCAGAGGATGTTTAACTGAACCTGTTGTGATTCATGGTCATGTCGCCCTCTAGGGGAGAGTTCAGGTATTATTTAAAAATATAAATAATAATAATAATAAAAAATAAAAATATCAAGTCAGACTAAGTGCCAAAACTATTATTAAAAAAAAATAAAAATAAAAAGCAGAAGTCTGGTTTTATTATTGTAGTAGCACATGATGTTTCCTGCCAGCAGGTGGCAGCAACAGAGAAGAAGAGTTTCATTCATTTACTGCAGATGTGAAGTAAATAAATAACTAATAATAAATAAATAACTCTAATGTAAAACATATAAATAAAAAACACTTAAAGTGCACTTTATTATAACGGAGGATTGAATGGTCCTGGGGAAAAAAGGTTTTAATTGTTTCTATTTATTTTCAGTATTTCATCATCGATCATTTCACTTCTATGAATTGTTGGTAAATGGTGATGAGAAGCGGCCATCTTTGATTTTTTTTTTTTTAAGGTCGTTTGTTTACATTTTTCTGCCAAATATCAAATAAATAAAAAGACATTTTATGGAAACTGTTGTTCTGTGTTTTTTTTTTTTTGACAGTTTTTTACTTTTATTTTGGTAAATTTACAACCTTTTTTTCTGGTAAATTTCAAACTTTTATTTTTGTAAATTTACAGCTTTTATTCTGGTAAATTTCCAACTTTTATTTTTGTAAATTTACAAACTATTCTGGTAAATTTTATACGTTTATTCTGGTAAATTTCCATTTTTTTAAATGTAAATTTACAACATTTATTCTGGTAAATTTACTACTTTTATTTTTGTAAATTTTAGACTTTTATTCTGGTAAATTTTGAACTTTTATTTCTGTAAATTTACAACCTTTATTCTGGTAAATTTAGCTACTGACTTTTGACTTTTTAGCTGCTTCAGTTACTTTATAGATTCATATTATTTTTATTATTAATTCAGTGAATCGACAATAAAGAGTAAAACTGTCGTTTTCTTCTCGAGTCATCGTTTCATTCATATTTTGAAGACGTGAAATAAAAAATCCGATGAACTTCTGATTAAACCTGGTCTGTGATCTTTATCTCCGATTTATCGTTTATTTTATCTCCCAAAAGAAAAATGAAAAACAACAGGAAATGAACAGTTTCTGTCGGATATGAACAAGTGTCAGAAGTTCAGACGTTTTTTATTATTTCACATTAACTATGACGTTAAACTTGTTACAATATTCTCTTCTAGAGAATGTCTTTGTTCTATAGATTCTTCAAAATATAAACAAACAAGAACGTGGCAGCTACAGCTAGCGGTTAGCTTAGCATTAAAGCTCATTCACGTATGTTAGCTTGTTTGTACGTAACTTAGTTTACGTGGTAAACAAAGTCACTTTGTCACTATACAGGTATCAAAAATGCTAATTACAAAGCTACAGCTAGCACTTAGCTTAGCATATAACGAAACGTTAGCTTGTTTCTCAGTCGTGTCTCGATGTGGTTTAATATGGATAAAGTTTAGCTGATTTGGCTGAAAATGTTAAAAAGTTTTGCCCTAAAAAAGATTTTAATTTCTAAATGTTACATTTTAAGTATACAAGCCTACAGCTAGCAGTTAGCTTAGCATAAAGTATGTGTCCGCCTAGTTTCAAGTCTAATTAACACGTTAGCTTGTTTGTGTCTTTTTAATTTATTTTTCATATATTCTTCAAAACGTAATCTTACTCTTGTCACTACGAAAGTGACCATTCCTGTGTTTGTATGCTAACTGCAAAGCTACAGTTACCATTTAGCTTAGCATTAAAGCTCATTCACTTAGATTATGTTAGCTTGTTTGACATAACTTAGTTGTCATAGAGAATGATGTTCATTTTCAAAATGTTACACATTCACATTACAAAGCTATAGCTAGCGGTTAGCTTAGCATCAAATGAGTCCATTTCCTTCCGACAAACATTTTTGGAAACATCTCCTCGTCCTTTAACGTCGCCCGACCACCACCACCACCCTGTCGCCTCCTATATATGCCACGATCTCACCACGATCCTGGCGTGATGGCTTCATTAACCCCACCTCCTCCTCCTCCTCCTCCTCCTCCTCCTCCTCCTGGCGGTGTGAGGAAGAGGAGGGGTTCGAAGGTCACCTCAGAGGCCTCTTCACCTCCAGCTGCTGTATCACCATCTCCGTCCTTCTGGACTAAACGGCCCCCTGAGTGTGTTTTCACACGCTCCCTTGCAAGAAAAAGCCAGAGGTCCAGCTGTCTGCTCTGGCCACTTTATTTCATCCTCCACCTCCTCCTCCTCCTCCACCACCACCTCCTCCCTCTTCTTCCTCCTTTCACTTCCTCTTCCTCCTCCATCACAAATCGGGTGTTAAAAAAAAAAAAAAAAACTTTACCTCATCACCCCTCCCTTCCATCTTTAGGGTGAGTTGTGGAGGGTAGGAGGGCAACAATGGGACGCTGCTCCTCCTCCTCCTCCTACCCCCACCCACCTCCACATCTGTGAGTGCCCCTCTGTCTCCTCATTCTTCTCCCTAACCGCTCCATTATTGGGCGTCTTTCACTTGTAAATGTGGCCAGCGATACTTCTGATGGGTCTTTTATGCACGCGGCCGGGGTCAGGAGAAAGGTAGGGGGGGTGGGTGGTGGTGGTTGTTGGGGGGGTTAGTTTAAGGAGTCTTGTGCTGTTCTTCTTCTTCTTCTTCTTCTTGCAGAGCCAGAGTGTGAGGAAAAGGAGGAGGAGGTGGAGGGAGGGCAATTGTGACAAAGAGTTAAATCCTTTTTTGTGTGTGCAGTCATTTGGGACGGACCCGAACTCCTTCGCTTCGGATTCCTGCAGCTGGCCGCTGCCGCCAACACCAACTACACCCTGACAGGACAGGCAGGAGTCGGAGGTTGTGTTTTAAAATGTAAAGAGACAAGAAAAAGAGTTCAAATAATCAAACAACTTGATAAATGTTGATAAGATATTTCAACTGGACCACAGTTTCTTCTTCTTCTGTGGTTTATTGGAGGTTGTGCTTTTAAAAATGTAACAAATTCATGTGATCAAAGAAGAAGAAGAAGTGTTCAAATCATTGAAAGTTGATACATGCTGATTCTTCTTCTTCTGTGGTTTATTAGAGGTTGTGTTTTAAAATGTGATCAAAGCAAAGAAGAAGAAGAATTGTTGAAATCATTTAAAATAGATAAATGTTAAGATATTTCTACCGAACCACAGATTCTTCTTCTGTGGTTTATTGGAGGTTATGTTTCTAAAATGTAACAAATTCATGTGGTCAAAGCAAAGAAGAAGAAGAAGAGTTCGAATCATTTAAAATAGATAATGTTAAGATATTTCACAGATTCATTTCCACAGATTCTTCTTCTGTGGTTTATTGGAAGCTGCGTTTCTAAAATGTAACAGATTCACATTAAAAAAGAAGAAGTGTTCAAATCATTAAAAGTTGATAAGATATTTCAACCGAACTACAGATTCTTCTTCTTCTATGGTTCATTGGGTATTTGTTAAATCCATCTCTCCGTACTTACAGGTTTATAAAAATCCTGTTTTATAGAAAGGGTTGTGTCATAAATAAATGGTTTTCTAACCGTTTTGTGTCTGTCTTCTTATCATCAATAAAATCAAACAAAAAGACATCGTGAAAACACATTTATACAGTGATGCATTATTCAAACTTCCCCGTTAACTGTTTAGAAAAGTCTTGCTAGCTACATGCTAGCTTAGCAACTACAACAACATCTGGTTCGTCGCTGTCAAATTCATTATTTATTTCAATATCACATCTTCTATAATTAGACCACACGTGTCCATATAAGTCCCAAGATGCAACACTGCAATGCAACGGACTGTTGATAGTTTGATGTTTGGATTTCCATTGAAAGACATTAGGTTTTGGTCGTTGAAATTACTAAAAATAAAAGTCCACTGATGTGTGTTTTATTTTGAAATTTTATCTCCGTGTTTTAGACAATCGATCGACCTGTTCACTTCATTTTCTGATCAGAGAACCACATTTAAAAAGACGATGGCGACGGTTTAAAATAAACTTTTCAAACTCTGAGAATTTGTCGGAGGTTCGTCCACTTTATTTGTCAAATCAAAGTTTTTTTGTCATCACGGTTGATTCAGGTTCAACCGTCAGAAACTAAAGATATAAAACAAAACTCAAAGGTAATTCACACTCCTTCCACATGAAACTTGCTCTGATTGTGTTTGTCTACAACGTTTTTATCCTCTAAACCAGATCAAATGTCCACTGAACGACGTCTGGGACGATTATATAAAACCCCACATTGCGTTTAATGACGTTTGGTTTGGTTCAAACCTCAAACAAATACGATAAAAACCGAGGAAAGTTTATGAGTTTTTCGGTTGAATGTCAAAAGAATTAACACTTCCTGTTTGAAGTCTCTTTTCTAACCCTGAAGAGGTTTGTTTGAGCTGCTCAAATAAAGTCATAAAAGCATAAATTTTCAGAAAGAAAGAAAAAAAAAAACAAACAAACAAAAAAAAAAACAGAATAAACTGGCTCAGGTGGTTCACACGCTGAAACAATCCTCCAGCAAGAAGAAGTGAAGGCGGCAGCAGGTTTTATACTCAGCAGCTTCATTAGACAGAACAAGAGGCAGCTGAGCAGACAGGTGGTCGAGTCAGGTGCTAACAAGGCAGCAAGAGGCAGAATAATCCAGGTTTTATCATTGATGTTTACAGTTGTAGCAAATAAAATAAAAAAAAAAAAGCGAACTTGTGTTTCTGTAGATTTAAAATGTAAATAAATATGTTTTAAAAATCATTGTTTCTTGGTGTTTTAAAGTGTAAGTGCTTCTTTATGGTGTTTACTGCTATCGCTACTTCTAATGCTAATGCTAACAGTAAAGCTAATGCTAACATTGCCCCTTCTTCAAATGCTAATGCTCGCTAACCCTGACATTACTGCTCCTGTTAACTTCTATTGAACCATGATGTTACTGCTAATTCTAAAGCTACTTGTAATGCTAATGCTAATGCTAACTCTATCCTTTCTGCTAATGGAAACTTTAGCTGAGCTTCTAATGCTAACGCTAAACTGGAGCTCACTGCTAATATTGAAGTAAGTCCTCACACTTATGCTAACTTTACCACTTCTTCAACTGTGCTCTTTCAACTCCATCATTACTTATAATGCTAATGCTAACCCTATCTTTTCTGCTTATTACCTTACCTTGGCTTCTAATACTAACCCCCCGATGTTGCTGCTAATGCTAACCATAAACTGGACTCCTAAACTCCTAACTTTACCTCTAATGCTAACATTACCAACTCTTCGACTGCTAACTCCAACATCACTGCTAATACTAATGCTAATCCCAATGCTGCTGCTAATGCTAACCCTAAACTGGACCTTACTGCTAATGCTAACCCTACTCCAAACCCAAACCTTATTGCTAATAGTAACCTTACCACTCCTTTTTTGCTAACTCCAACATGACTGCTAATACTAATGCTAATGCTAACCCTATCTTTTCTGCTGATGGTGACCTTCCTAACCCTTTTTGCTAACTAACTTTAACCAACAATGACTGCTTATACTAATGCTAACCCTGAAGTGGCTGCTAATGCTAACGCTAACCAAACTCTTAAGGGGACCTTTACTTTCACAAAGTCAAATATAAAACAATGCTAACATATAAACATTTTTAGCATGTCCACCATCTTGTTTTTAGCACATGCAACTGTGCGAGTCTGTTAATTTCTTTAGCATAAAAAAAAAAAAAAAAGTTACCTGAACCTGTTTCAGATTAAATTTGAATCATTTCAATAAAATTAAGCATCTTTCAGTTTTAATTAGTTTAATTGGATAGATGGTTGACTTTTAACTAATTTATTCATTAGTGGAAACTTAATTCTTTTATTTTATAACTTTTAATTACCTGGAAATAAATTAAGAAAATCTTAAAAGTGTGTGTGTGTGTGTGTGTGTGTGTGTTTAATATTCTCTTTCTGATGTGATGTTACTTTACGGTCGTTGTTTGCGTTGCGGCTGAGTGGCCTCCATGGTGTCATGGCTCGACCATTATGGGCTCGGTGGGATTATCTGTTATTTTAGCTTCTGTTCTGACCTCTGACACACACACACACACACACACACACACACACACACACACACACACACACACAGTAGAGGGGTGGTCTTGGTGGCAATCGAGTCTCCAGGACAACAGGTGAACAAAGGGGACGCGGCGGGGGGAATGTGAGGCGAGGGGGGAGGTTGAGTGGGAGTCGGAGGGGTGTGTGTGTGTTAGTGTGTGAGGGGTGACTCCTGAAGAGGGCTGATGGGAGATGAGATGGTGGTAGAAGGGATGAAGAGGGGGGGTCAGGTTGACCTTGGCCTCTGTTGTGCTGGTCAGATGGGGTGCGAAGGCCACCGGCCATGAAGGAGGAGGAGGGGGGATGAAAGCTGTGACGCCTCTCGCTCTCTTCAACCCCCCCGAGTGATTAATGACACAACACACACACACTCGTAGAGAGAGCACCCCCGGTTGACCCCTGAGAGCCCGCTGCTCAAACAGTGGGCCCCGGGTCTTTGGCGTGGTCACTTTCCCAACACTTCTTGATTGATGAGCGATTCCTTTCCCACCACAAATTATGGTAATAACGACGAAACGAGGACGAGGAGCCGCAACTCTGCAGCTGCTACGTACAGATCCTTGACCCCCCCAACCCACCACCACCAGCAAACAAGTGGAAGCACCACCTCAGACCTGTTACTGCTAAAGCTCTTCACAACAATATATGTTGTTTCTTACGTGACAAGACATGAAAAAAGTCTTTTTCTGCCAAAAAAAAACAACAAAGATTAAGACTCAAACTGAAGAAGAAGACTAGTTCAAGGTTCTTAGATTTAGAGAAAGTGAATATTTTTTGACACAAGCTGATACCTGGTGAAGACAATGCACCAATTAATTGAACCTCCAATAAACAATAGAAGAAGAAGAATCCATGTTTTTTTCCCCCAATAAATTCCTTTTTAAAGTCAAGCACATCGAGACATTTGAAAGTCTCAAAAAGTGTCTCGATGTGGAAACTTGTGTTGAAAACAAAAACAATCATGGTGCCATGCTAGCTTTGTTAGCATAGCTAGCAGTTTGACCTATGATGCTATTTATTGTTGAGCAGTTTGTTGCTTCTCCGCAGATTCAAATATCTCAATAGTGACTTGATCCATCGCCACGAAATGCAACTTAGACGTTTAATGTGCACCAATGAATAATGATAATAATTTAACCTCCAATAAACCATAGAAGAAGAAAAATCTGTGGTTGTTATTGTTGGTTGGTCCAACGCAAGTTGAAATATCTCAACGGTTATTTGACGTATTGCCACGAAATTTGGCTGAAACATTCATCGTGACCAGATGGTGACTCCTACTGAGTTAGGAACCAGTAGCGCCCCCTACAGGTCAAGTTTTCACTTCACGTTTCTGTTTTATTTATTTATTTTTTTTTTTTGGTGAAATGTCTCAACGACTATCACATTGACTTTCCTGTTCTGGATTTGGTAAAAAAAAGGTGAATTCAATTCTTCTCGGGTCAGTTTAATAAAACATCGTTGCTACGTGTTACGTTCGCTGTTTGATGGTAACAAGACAGAAAACAGACAAGAAAACAAAACAAAAAAAAAACATCCACATCATGTCCTCCTCTGTGACCAGGCAGTTATGTTGCTTAAAATAAGTAAAGCAGGCGATTGGCCGAGACGAGGCCGTGATGTCAGAGCACCCCTGCTTAAAGCACAGCTGTGCGTCTGCAGCTGGTGCAGTGTGTGTGTGTGCGTGTGTGTGTGTGTGTTTGTGTGTGTGTGTGATGGAGTGGGGGGGGTTGATGGTGGCTCGGTCAGAGATGGAGGCAGAAGTCGTCCTGACGAAACGGCGGCGAAAGAATGAGAAGTTAAAGTCTCCGTCGCACACGTTTTTACTCATGTTTGCGTTTTGGGATTGTGATGATTGGGTGGGGGTTTGATGAGGGTGGGGGTGGTGGTGGTGGTTGGATGAGGTTTATCTGAGGGCCAAACATGGCCGCTTGTTCTCGTCTCTGCAGCAGAAATCAACCAGACAACGAACAGATTGACAATTTTGCAGGAGTTGATGGGTTGTGATGAATATGTTCTTTATGGGTGGGGGTTGTTTCTATATGTGTGTGTGTGTGTGTGTGGAAGTGGGTGCAGGGTGGGAGGAGGAGGCGGCGTCTACATCATCATCATCATCATCATCATCATCATGGACATCTGCAGTCCTCCCCAAACCCTCGAAACATTAACCCGTTTCAGTCTCGCTAGCATCGATGGCGGCGAGATGATTTGTATCAAGTCGTACCCGTGGACACACACAAACACACACACACACACACACTTAGACACACACACACACACACATATTCGGCCTCATTTCTTGCCACTTAAACAAGACGTCATGCGTTTTCGTGCAGCCGCAGGACGTCGTTTCACAAACTGGACCGTTTTCGTCAACATCGTCGCATGTTTCTCAGACACGCGTGTGTGTGTTTGAGTGTGTTTAAACGTGTGTGTGTGATGGGAAGAAGTGAGGGAGGGATGCTGGGAAGGAGGTCGTGATGTGACGTCACCCCTGTGATGCTCCCACACCTCCTCCTCCTCCTGGTTCTCCTCCTCCTCCGCCCACATCCGGTCCCCTCCCTTCATCTCCATCCTCTCTGCTTTCTCACTCTGCGGCGGCGTGTGTGTGTGTGTGTGTGTGTGTGTGTGTGTGTGTGTGACAGTGATGACACAGCAGGGTCATGTGACTACAGAGGAGGAAGTGAGTGACCCGGAGCAGAACGCAGCAGGACCACAGCTGCTCCAGAACATGGAGGCCGAGATAAAAACAAAAAAAACAAAAAAAAACCCGGAAGAGGAAACATCATTTTAACGCAGCGTCGACGTGTGAAATCACATGTTTCTGACGCTCGACACACGTATGAACATCTGATCAAACACACACATGAATCCTGACACACCTGACCTCATTTAAACCACATACGGAGCCTCTTCTTCTTCTTCTTCGTCTTCTCCATCAGTCTATAACCTCATCAGGAGGTTAAACGCTCGTAATGATCTGCTCTAATGATTAAACCGTTTCCTCGAGATGTTTGTCATCGATATCAAACGATCGATCGACCTGATGAGACATAAACCAAACTGCTTCAAAATTTAAAAAAAAAATAAAAGGACTTTTGATTCTGAACAACAACAGTTTGTCACAAGACAAATTAAAGACAAATTTGTTGCAATTTTTTTTAACCTTTCTTTTTCCCCCATTTAAAAAAAAAACTGGAAAAAGATAAAATAAAATAAAAAAAACAGTTGAATCACAAGTTTCAAAAACCCCACAAATAAATGTTTGGATTTATTCTAATGGACATTAAATTATATGATGTTTCATCAATGTCTCGTTCTGGAATTTTGAGATAAACTTGTAACATTTGAGCTTTTTTTTTTTTTTTTTTTTATAAAAAACAAAAGAAAATGAAATAAAATGAAATAAATGATAATGACGACATCAAAGTTTCTGACACTTTTAAAGTCTATTTTTTAATTTTTAGTTTTTTTTCCAACTTGGGTGGTAAAGACCAAATACACACACTTTCATTTTTTTTTTCTTTCTTTTTTTTCCTACAAATCCAATTTCTGCAGCCGTTCAGGTCCTGGGGGCCTCACGCTGAGAATGGATTAGAGCAGCAAATTATAGTCTGAAAAATAAATGACACTTTTTTAAGAAATAAAAAAAAGGAGGAAAAATGATATAAACAAAAACAAACAAACAAACAAACAAAAAAGAAACTGAGCTGTCACGTTTTTTTTTTTTAAATCTTTTTTTCTCTTACAAAAAACGTCTGATTTTTTCTATTTAAAAATGATTTTTATATATATTTTTAAACAAAATACTGATTGGAAACATTATTATTATCATAAATAATTTGTTTTTCTTAAATTTTTCGATTTTTTTTAAATAAAAAAAATGTCACTTTTTTTCCAAACTGACGTCATAAAATAGAAATGAAATAAAAACAAATGTCAAATAAATAAAACATGTCTGAAGCCACTAAATAAATGTAAATAATAATAATAATAATTTGTGACTGGTTGATGTATGAGAATAAAAGGAAATAAATTTAAATAAAAAATGGAACAAAAAAACTCAAAACAAAACAAAACAAATGTGACGTTTCCACTGATCATTAATTCTTTATTATTCAGCAGCAGATTCGATACAAAAACCAATTGAATTCAAGTCTTTATCGGCTTGTAACGGCAGCCTCTTCATCAAAAGGGATAAAAAGGTCACGGTTTGTTAAACAAAATTAAAATGATACATTCCTCAAGAATTATGCAAATTGTAATAATCCCCATCCAACACCCCCCCACCTCTAAAAAACCCCAAAACTCCTCTCAAAGAAAGAAAAAGAAAAAAAAAAAAGGCAACAAAAGGAGGCAACAAAAGCTCACCAGTGGAGCCACAGTAAAGTTTTTTTCTAGTTTCAGAACAATAAGTTTGTAAAAAATAAAAAATAAATAAATAAACGATTCATTTTATTTAATTTTTTTTCAAATATACGAAACAAACAATTTAAACCGAAAAATCGAAAAAAACGGAAAAAACCGAACCGAACCGAATCCAACCGAAATTAAAAAATAAATAAATCAGTCAACTATGAATCGAATGAGAACAATTTAAACAATAAATGATAATAATAATAATAAATAAATGAGGAGGAAGAAGAAGTCAAGAAGTGCAGGAGCCTCAGCAACAGATGTCCAGGCACAATTCTCGGGTTTGGATCAGAAATTTCACAAGAATTGCGTTTGGACAATCAGCAGCTAGAGCTCAAAAAACACAAACAACAAACAACAAACAACTGCGAAAAAGAAACAAACACAACAACGATAACGATAAATGAAAAAAAGAAGAAGAAGAAGAGGAAGTGAAAGCAGCTGTTAACAGGTGAATCTTCTCTCTGCAGCCATGTTTTTAATCTGTAATAAAATATAATAAAATATAATCCAACGAAAAAAAAAAAACAAAACAGCAGCAGAGATGATGAAGACGAGGAGGAGGAAGAGGAGGCTTCATTCATAAATAAATATCACAAACACATTGAATCAGAATCAGAATCAGAGGAGAGAAAAAAAAAAAACTCCTCTCCGCCATATCTGCACCTGTTAGGACTCATCTCTCTCCTCCATCAGCAGGAAAAATTTAAAAAATAATTAGAATAAAAGAAAATAATAATAATAATAAAAAAAACCCTGCGCGCTCTTTTCTCTTTAGACGCACGCGCTTTGCGCAAAAATTAAGAAAGAATAAAAATTATAATAAAGAAGAAGAAGCGTGTTTGCAGGTTGTGCACCTGCTTCCTTCCTTCCTCCTCGCGTGTGTGTGTGTGTGTGTGTGTGAAAATGTGTGTGTGTAGCTCCGTAGATCCGAGGCGGCTACTCCAACATATACAAGCCAAAGATGGAAGCGGAGAGGCGGGTAGAGCGGCTCCGTTTCCCCCCTGATCCTCCTCCTCCTCCTCCTGGATGGAGACGGACGCCGCCACAACCACAATAATGATACAAATCAAATAAAGAACCAGCTCCTCCAGCTGCTCCTGCACCACGACCACCGTCTCCGGTCTCCGGTCTCCGTCTCCTCTGGACCCGGTCCCGTTCCGCTTTTTCTGGGGGCCGCTCCAACAATAAGAGCCCCGACGTCCGAGTGCGTCCGTGTCACCGGGAGAGAGCTCGTGCAATGTGGGGCCGGTCCGCTCATGGTACTGAGATTTGAATAAACACACACACACACACACACATGGACACACACACACACACACACACACACCGCGGGGGTGATGATAAATGCCCATTGTGCCCGAAGGAGGAAGAAGAAGAAGAAGTAATGAATCTGCACCGAGAGAGAGAGAGAGAGAGAGAGAGAGAGACTCTTAAAGACACAGTTTCATTTTCATTCTAAGAAACAAAAAAAAAAAAAAAAACTTATTTACAATTACAATAAAAACACTGTTACACACGTTGTGTGTGTGTGTGTGTGTATGTAGATGACGTCTGCGTCGTCGCGCCGCAGCTTCGACACCAAAACAAACAAACAAATAAAACAATAAACAATAATAAATAAATAAAGTGACTCAATGACCTCGCGCGAAACGAAATTCGTTCTAAAACGTCATCACGCGCATTTTTTTTTAAAATAAAAAAGTCTCCATCCATCATGTTCCACGCGCTAAAAATAAAAAGTTTTATGTTTTATAGTTGAAAATGTAATTATTCTTTAAAAAAAAAAAACATATTTGATTATTTCGATAAAAAACATTTTACATTTAATTTATTTTATGTCGTAAAAAACAACTAAAAACACAAAAGTCAGAATAAACAAACAAACAAACAAAAAACTAAATAAAAAATGTCAATCATTTAACTTGTAAAATAATTAATTTTTTTAATTCTAAAAAAAAAAAAAAAAACACATTTTATCCATATTAACTGAAAAATAAATAAATAAATAAAATAAAGAAAAAAAAATTAAATGAATTTAACTTTAAAGAAAAAATCTAAAATTTTGTGACATAAGTCACATTCATGGTCCCTTCAGGATGAACTTTACTAACTGATGAGTTTCAACTTGTTGTCAGAAGCAGATCAGATACAAATGTTCTGTGATTCATTCACTTCATGATCCTCAGTGGATGAACCTTTCTGAATTTAACTCTACTTCAGTTTTATTTTACAATGAAGTGCCATGATATTTGGTTCACGTGTTCACGTTCCCCTCAGGATGAACTTAAATCACTCCAGTGACATCTTAAATTCATGGTCCCCAGAGGTTGAACCTTTCTGTCTTATCTATTTTATTTGGCGCCATAATGAAGTAGTTTGAGATCATTTGTAGTTAGAAATGAAATGTCTGGTTTTCTATACATATTCATATTCCACTGAGGATGAATCATAATCATTTATCTGTTTTTTTCTCATAATTTTTAAGAAGAAACATGATTTTTGCTTCAGGTGTTCATGTTCTCTTCAGGATGAACTCTTAACTTTTCATCTGGCAACATAAAGCAGATTTCTTTTAGTTATTTCATTCATGCTCACCAGTGGATAAACTTTTGACTTCCTTTTACTTAGAAATGAAATCTCTCATCACCTAAAGTGAAAACATTTTCTCTACACATTTATGTTCCCCTCAGGATGAATATTAATCATTTACCTTTAGAAACAGTTTCAGAGTTTGGTAACTTTGTAAAACAGTTGTGGATTCATGGTCTCCAGTGGATGAACCTTTCCGATTTTTAACAGGCACTTGATGTTTCTTTTACTGCCACAAAGAGTCTCACATTTATGGTTGTGAGTGAAATATCTCGAAGCTGTTGGATACACCGTCATGATATTTGGTTTATGTAGTCATGCTCCCCAGTGGATAAACTCTAATCACTTTGTTCACTCTCTGAGTTGTCTTCTAGTGCAACCAACATGTGAAGGTTTTCACTTATTTTTATTTTAAAAAGATTTCTATACATAACTATAAAGTGGATTAACCTGAAAATCTCTACAATTCATGATTCCTGGTGGATGAACCTTACAAAGATTAAAAATCCTCCATTTTTTTCTTCTATTGCAACAATGAGCAATAGAAGCAAGACATTTGTGCTTAAAAATGTTTAAAATCTTGACACCTATAGGTTGAATTGCCATTATATTTCTTTCACGTATTCATGCTCTCCTCAGGATGAACCATTATCACTCCACTGATTCTCCATTTAATTACAATTCAACGTGCAACATACAGAAATTTTAGGAAACATCTCAAAGACGACCAGATGTTGATCGACTTTGACAATCAAAATGTTATGTTGTTCAATTCATGGTCCCCAGGGTGTGACCTTCAGGCACTTCAGTGAGGCTTATGTTTGTGGTTGTATGATAAATAAACGTAACAAATTAGCCTGTTTCAGTAACGTTAGTTACATTTATCTATTTATTCAGAGTGGGTTCACGTTGACCTCGTTCGTGTTCTCTTCAGGATAAACTTTGGCCGCGCTACGCGTAAGTTAGCGCGCTAAAGGACGCTCGTCGTGGTTGAAATCCTGATTCAGAAAATATCATTTATGTCTTCTGGATTTGAAAAAGAATCCACCTTTTTTCTTCAAACTGTTGCACCCTTTGTGAGTTGCGCTGGACAAAGACCGACTGCTAAAAGCCAAAATGTAAACAATTAGACAAGGGAGGTTGAAGGATAAATTACCCAGCAGGCTTTGCCTTCAGGGCGACAGTGGAAACCTTCCTTTTTCTGGACGTCGTGTCAGTGGATTTCCTCCGGGCTCGGGCCCTCGGTTGGCTGTGTGCGGTGAGTTAACGTTTCCGTTGCTGGGAACATCTTTGCACGTTGGATGCTCATTTGCCTCTTAAAGAGCCCCGCTGCTGCCTTTTCATGGCCCTGTACGAATAATTTAGAGCGGGAGGCCCGAGATCACTGGAGATTATGGCTATGAAAGGGGAAAAGGACGCGTTATTAATGCTTGCTCATCGGAAAAGAGGCGAGGGAGGAAAATAGGGGACCCCCTCCTTCCTTCCTTCCACACCTCCCAGTTCACTATAACCCACAGCTCTGCCATGGGAAACTGAGACCACGTTGGTCTGGAAGAAAGTACTGAAGGACACTCAGCTGCACCACAGGTCCCTGGTGGGTCATTACAGTAATACAGCCAGAGATAATATACATTAAGGTCTCTATAAACTCACTATTAAGCTGCACAACGAGTCTCTGCAGAAATATTACAGAAACATTTAGGTGATACCTTGAGATTGAGGTGGATAAACACTGTCCTGAGACGTTGTGTACGAAAATATTATCACAAAATCATCGATTTTTAAACTCATTAACTGCAGATGTGAGAAGAAAGTACGTTTAAACTTTTATTATTATTTTGTCTGAAGTGCTATACTGCAATCAACCACCAGGGGGCGATACAGATGCTTTGGCTTCACTTTTGGAAGTCAGGTTGTTTGCAATCTTTATTTACGGTCATTGTTAGCATGCTAGCGTATCCGCAGAGCTGCTAGCCTGTCTTATTTTAGAAAGTTAGCATCAAAACGATTTGGTAACTAGAAGAGGCACATCGATTCATTGATTAACGATCCGATGTTATTGATGCAAAGTAACAAACATGGATCCATATAAATTCCTAAGCTCCACCTCCCACTGCTCCTTCCTAAACATTCAAACAATGCTAATGCTAGTAGCCTAGCACCAGGCAAGTCACAAGTTGTCAAGAAAAAGATGATGAAGAAGTTTTTTTGGGGGGGATTTCAAAGAAAATATGAGTCAACAGACAAAACGCAGTAGGAAGTTAAACAGTCAGGAAACAACGACCAACCTGTCTAGGCACCTGAAGAAGATGACCCATGTTAACATGTTTGACCAGTTTATTTTCCACTAAAACTGAGCTACACCTGAGTATCAACAACACACCGTCTAGTTTGATTCTTTTCAGTTAAAACATTTAGAATCTGGAACGAAATCTGGCTCCTAAATTGAATCGTGACACTTTGTGATTTCGACAAATATCGTATCAACTGAAAGTTAGAGATATTCAACTTAACAATACAAACAAAAGCTTCTGGAAACCAACAAGGTTTTTACGAATAAGACGAGGACAGGATAAGTCATCGAGTCTTTCCAACACTGTTCTAAAAATACCCACAATCCTCCGCTACACAATGATAGTTGAAGGTACCCTCGTCTCCCTCTGTTCAGTCTGTTCACGTCGTGTTTTAGTATCGTGGAAAAGGCCTCAAAGTGTTGGACCAACAGGTGCTACTGTTGCTAACAAGCTTTAAAAGAGAATTAATGTATCTTTTTCTAAATATTTTTGCCTCCACAGTTGTTTTTCTGCAGAGTTGGCACTTCAGCGTTTCGACCCCCCACGGGTGCTTGGTTGTATTGATAGGGTAGTGTAGTGTAGATGGGGGGTGGGTAGGGTCGGGGCATTCCTGAATAAATTTAGGGTCGGGGTGTCCGGCCCCGCTGCTGACCTTTGACCCCCTCCTCGCAGAAGAAAAAGTTATTGAAGGCGGCGGTGAAGCGTCTTAAAGCTGACCAGCGCCGAGCGGCTGGGAAAGTGGCCTGATGGAGGCGAAGGGCGATTCGCCGGGGTCACAGCAGAGAAAGACTGAGGTGTGGGGGGTTGTTAGAGAATGAAGAAGTTTCCTTTGAGTTAACCCCACCACCCCCACCACCTCCACCTCCTCCTCCTCCTCCTCCTCCTCATGTCCACAAGTGTGTCCCTGCCAGCTATTGTGACTCTGAGTTTCGGCGGCACAGAAGGCCTCAAACAAACCAAACCGGGGGTCTAAACAATGTTTGGCCTCTTTTGTTTCTCGCCTGCTTTTCTTCTTCAGCGCTCCATCGCAATCTACCGCCCTCCTTTTGTATTGATTTCCCTCATTCATCGGCTTCTTTCCGCTGTTTTATATGCTCTTTTTTTTTCTCTCTCTCCGTCTCTCTAGTGTGAGAACGCATTGCGCCTCTTGACTGGATGCAACTCATTAAAGACAGCTAATTGATGAAGAGTGTAATTAGTGTGACAATCAGAAGGAGGAATCAATATGTTTTTAAGACCCCCCCCAATCCCCATCCCAAAAAAAAGAGCCTCAACAGGGAAGAAAAAGTGTTTGTGTGAGGGGAAACGTATGGTCGGAAGAGAAGGAGGAGAATTTTCCTTTTGTCTCGGGTTTTGAGGAAAATGAACTCCTGGCAGCGTGGACGAAAAAAAAACAAATCTCCTCCTTCAACAACATCTGGATCTGAATCAAAACACCTCAAGCAACTATTGGAGATACATAACAACAACAGAAGCCTCTTTATTTTAGCTTCATGCTAGCTGGGCTGCCATTACGAAACCTAAATATCGCACCATCACCGTTGGGATGGACGTCCCTAAAACCACGTAAATGTAAACGCAAGATTCTTTTGTCCATCTTCCTCAACGTCAAGACTTCATGCGCAAAAATACCCTCCAATTCTTAAATAATTTTCAGTTTTATTTTACAAAAAAACAAAACACATCTGTTGATGGTTGTTGCAGGAGCTCGATCTCATTTTTTTTCTTGTAAAAAAACCCAAAACCAACAAATACATTTTAGATTTTGAGACAAAATGTTGACGTTAATCAACAATCCGTTTCCTCAGAAATGGTTTTTACTTCCTTGTTGGAGATAAAAAAGTAGTTAGCGCTAGCAATAGCTTTAGCATTAACTGCTTTCTTATAAGCTAGCGTAGCTGTTAGTGCTGATGGATTTCAGGAAAATGCACTTTACATATACTTTGCTAACGTGGCAAAGTTAGCTAATGTAACCAAATTGACCACATCAGCAGCAGGAGGAGGCAGTTGTGGTGTAAAACCAAAACAACAAACATCAGGGCTAGCTGGTTAGCATGCTAACATCAGTAGAAGCTAATAAGTGACAGAAACAGAACAGCTGATAATGCTAATGTTAGCCACGTAGCGATAGCATAAACATACATATCACCTTTAATTTTAAATACATTGTGTTTTAAGTCAAACATCAACCTATTTCTTCACGATCAAATCTTCAGTTTGCTTCAGGATCAGTCTCAGAGAACAAACAGTTGTTGAAACAGACATAGTGTGATGGAGGTACATGATTTTATTTTGTTTTTGCAAAGTTTCAGCTCCTTGCTCAACCATTGGACTAAAAACACAATCAGGCCTTAAAAAAATCAAACTCACAGAATAAATAAAGTGTCTATGATTTTGAGTAAGTTCAGAAACTTGATAGTTTCAGCTCTGAGCAGCAGCAGAGTCTTCAGCTGGAGATATTGAGTGTTTCTGTGCTGCTTGTCTGCCCCCTGCTGGCCAGGAGGAGGACGAGGACTGGGGGTCCTGCTGGGAGAGCTGGGACAGGAGGAGGTCCACGCTCTGAACCAAAACAGAGTCCAGAACCTTCTGCTCTTCCGTCGAGAACCGACCCAGGACGTGACGATCCACCGACGTTTTCCCCGCCGGCCGACCGATCCCGACCCGAAGTCTGAGCATCACCTGCAGAAGCACGACACGTCTTTAAAATTACAGTTTCTACTATTTCTCAAATGATTGTGCGTTGGAAACTCACGTCGGTCTGCAGACAGTCGATACAAGAGCGGACGCCGTTGTGGCCTCGGGCGCTTCCTCCGTGTTTGATGGCGATCTTCCCCAGAGGTTTGTCCAGTTCGTCGTGGACCAGCAGGACGTCTTCGGGCTTGACGCCGTATTTGGCAGCTGAAGGAAAGAAAAGGTCAAAGTCATATTCCCGCCGTGCCGCTAGTTTTGCTAATGTTGTGCTACGTCCTTTGTCACAGATGGAGAATAAACTATGTCATTACAAAGGCTAACCAATGCTAATGTTAGCTAAAGTGGCTAAATTACCTTAAGTAATTAGGGTTAGTCAGCTGAAGTAGCCAAGTTAGCTAACATAGTCAGGTTAGCTAACGTAGTCAGACGTGAGCCTGATGTGTCAAAGTTAGCTTAGATTTTTAGTTAAGCGATAAGCTAGCTCCAATTTAGCAAATGGAGCTAGTTAGCTAACATAGCCAAGTTAGCCAATGTATGAAAACTAAGTAAACACAAGAAATTCACTAATGTAGCAAAGTTAGCTACTGTAGTCAAGAAAGTTAATGTAGCAAAATTAGCTAATGTAGCAGAGTTTGCTAACATAGTCATGTTAAATAATGGAACCAAAATGGCTAATGTTGCAAATTACCTGATGTGCCAAAGGTAGCTAAGATACTTAGTTTAGCGTTAAGCTAATTCCAATTTAGCTAACATAGCCAAGTTAGTGGAGATAGTTCGCAACTCTTTGGGATTAAAGCTGCGTTGCTAAATGACCTGAAGTGTCAACGTTAGCTAACTGGTCAGCGCCAGTGTGACAGGAGGCGTTTGATCACTGTGATGTTTCGCAATGTGATGTTGCGATTGCTACGTTTACGTTGAAGATCCGACACTTGAGATCAGGGCTGCGGTAGCTACATTTATAGAAAAATGAACAACGGACTCCAGCGAACGCTAAAAAAACAACATCGACGCTGTGACCTCACCCGCCTTGGCCACTGACACCCCGTTGACGTTCATCAGCAGCTTGGGACGGAGCAGCACCACACGAGTTTGCTGGACCTCCGACACGATGACCTCACCGGACACGTGCTTGTCGCCGCGCCAATGGTCGGACACACCGAGACGAGTGGCGAGGGCGCCGAGCACCGCCATGCCGACGCTGTGTCTGGTACTCTCCATCCCCAAATTACCCAGCCCCACCACCTGGCACACAAACACACAAAACAAACGTAGATTAATCCGCCTCTGGAAATAGTCCCTTGTTTAAAGTTTTAATACAAACTATTAGAAATGACAAAATTAGACTTAATTTAACAGAAAAAATATTTTTAAAAATATTTATTACATGGGCAAAATAAAAACGAATATTTATGTTCAAAAATGTAGTATTTTCTAGTTTTATTTGGACTTAAAAACACCATTTTTTTGCTGCTTTAAACAGCTTGTTTATCTCGACAGAAACATCCAGAAGGAGCTTTATGTCAGCGGAGAAAGGAGGGAGGTCGATGTAAAACTAAACCACCGCCTTGTACTGATGGTACTGACCCAGCAGCAGGAACAAGTCTCTATAGACTACATTGTAATCAGACTGACGCTGACACACTGTTGAACATTGTGCTCCAACTTTGCACACTGAGCTTTTTATTTATTTACTTTCACTTGAATGGGAAGTAAAACAAAAAGTCCTGTCCCCATTGATCATAATACAATATATTGTTTGCAGCTAAACTGCCTCACACTTTAAAAATATAACCAATTTCATGTTGTCTTGTCAAATATCTAACACATAATATAATATACCTGTATACAAATTATTCCGAATTGAAGAGAAACTGATGCTTATTCAGAAAATAATTACAATTTAAATTATTCTTATCGATTTATCCACAAAAAAAGCAGAATAAACCCAAATTGTTAGATTTTTAAATGATGTTTGGTGGCTGATTTGAACATTCGAATCTCGTGGATTTTGATTGGTTGCGTCTGATTGTTTTGATAGTTTTGTGTTGTTTCTTCTTCTTTCTTTTTCTTTTTTATCTCATCACTCACCAGTTTTCGGCAGCCGTGTGTGTGAATATCCGCCTCGATGCCCATCGCAGGTGTGGAAGTTAAACTCAACAAAGCCCGATTCAAAACTCTCGTCAAAAGTCGTCGCATTGTGACAAAACTCAACAGCTTCTTGAAAAAACACGACAAAAAGCGACACAGTTTACTCAAAACCTTCACTTCTTTCATTCGGCTCACATAAACAGACCGTTTATTGTTTTTATTAAGTAAAAACCAGACAAATTTAGTGTAATTTATAGCACGTTTTTTTTTTTTTATGTCTGAAGGATACTGTGTTAGCTTGCTAATGTTAGCTTACTGTACCTTATTGGTCAATACAAGACATCAGCGCATTGATACAAATTTTAATTAACCAAAGAAGACAAGTGTAACGATTCATGAAACCGTTAAAAATTGATAAATTAAGCACTTTTTAAAATAAATATCCTCAAGTCTGAGCTAACACAAGCTCGTCCTACTGTCACGTTTCACCCTTTAAATTAGTCAACGAGTGTGAACAAGACAACACCGGTCATCAGGCTCCTCTTGCTCTGCTGCGCCACACCGCCATCCAGCGGCCACAATGAGAAATGCAACTTATTTTCACACTGAGGTTTAAATTTGCGGTTAATTTCTCCGAAAGTTACCACAACAAAATTCTGGAACTTTCCCCAGAATTTTAGAATTAGATAGATAGATATGTCGATAGATAGATAGATAGACAGACAGACAGACAGACAGACAGACAGACAGATAGATAGATAGATAGATGACTTCAATTTCCCCGAGGGAACCTCCCAAAGGGATCAATAAAGTTGTCCATACGTCTGTCTTCTAGAATTCTATCAAGAATTATAGAATTTTGGAGTTCTAGAACACAGTTGGATAAACTGAAAACTATTTAACTGATAGTTTTATGATGTTTCTTATTTTATGTTATGTTAAAAATAAATTGAAAACTTGGAACCACTTTGAGATTGTTTGTGGACATCGACGACATCAATCCATAAAATGATGGTAGAATTGATTATATCTAATTTATCAAAGGAACGTCTCAGGAACATCAGGGACTCTCTCCGTCAATAAAAGGAAGACAAAACAAGAAACTTCTTAAGATGTTAATAGTTTTAATATTTCATATCGTGCTAGTTAATGAAACATTTATCAGAATGACGATCAGACTTGATCTGGGGAGCAGGGAACAGCGCCAGGCACCGGCTGACACCTCTCCACCACGGCGTTGACCTCGCCTACACTGACGCCGTCGTAGGTTCCCGTGATGTACGTCCAGTGGGTGTCTCCGTTGTGGTTGGTTCTGCTCAGCCTGCCGGTGAAGGGGATGTCGGCCGTCATCTTCCTGCCGTCCATCCTCACGGCGCAGGAGTGGTTTGGTGGGACCAGCAGCTCCACAGAGACGGAGTGACTGATGGACTCAACCGTGGTGGTTCCCTCTGAGAAGGTCACTGTGTGCTCCTTGGTGAAGTCCACCGTCCCCGGGCCGAGGATGGGCACTTTAGCCTTCATGGTGGAGATGGATCCGTTGCGGGTCTCCCTGCCGATGTCCCAGGTCTTCTCCATCGTGCTGGTCTTCTCCAGCTGCACGGTCTTCTGCACGTCTCTGCACTCCAGGTTGGTGACTTTGGCGAGCTTCAGGGCCTCGGGAGGATGGTGGAACAGCTCCATCTGGTCGATGGCGTACTCCACATGAGAGATGTGCTGGGTGTAGCTGTCTCTGTTGATAGCCAGAACCTGGTAACTCTTGTACCAGTACTCATCGCCCTCCCAGGGGAGGAAGAAGGCCTCGTGTTTGGTCACCACTTTGCCAAGACCGTACTTGTTTTTCCCCACATAGATGTCTGAATTGGCGCAGGTCTTGACGGCGTACAGGGGGACGGATCCATATGAATCCTCAGTCCACTGCAGGAACTCAAAGTGGTCCACGTTGACCAGCATTTCAAACTTGGAGGATGTGTACTCTTTGTCGGCGTAAGGGTACCGGCAGAAGTTTCCTTTGCTGGGAGTGTAGAAACCAGCCTCACAGTTGACTTTGCACACATAGTCGGTGCGTTCGGTGTAGCCATTGAAGATGGCGACAGCGCCGTCTGGGAGGGAACCGCTCCACGTGACCCACTTGAGGTTGACGTGCTCTTCAAACATGGGGAAGGAGTGGGAGGTCGTGTCAGTTTCTGGGATGTCTCTCATTTCGGGAGCAGTGATAGTTTCCCAGGAAGGGACAACATCTTCCAGTGCGGGGTTAAGCCACGGCTCTGAGCGACAACACAGAAAGAAAACAGCACTTGGTTTAGATAAAGAACCTATCTTCAGTAAAACAGGGGGAGACTTATCAAACCAAACCAGATAAATCTTTAGTTTTACAATGACGTGACTCACTGTTGGGTTTCTCCTGTCCGTCCTGAAGCTCGGACACATAGAGCAGTGGGTCGGATTGCAGCGCTGGGCTGCAGAGCTGCAGCACTGCCAGGACAACAGCGACACACCACCTCATCTGGAAACAAAAGGAAACACAAGTCAGTGAGGGATTTACTTCAAAATGCAAATAAAATATGTTGATGCCCCTTTTTCTAATTACGTAGCCATAATACTAATGTTTTTTGGTTTTGAGACAGTTTTGGACACAGCTTCCTAGTTTTCCTTTAACTGACCCTTTAAGAGGCTTAAAATTGGTAAAATAATAAAAAGACAAGGAGGTTCCACCACCTAGAGCCTGACATGATTACGACAGCACAAAAAAAGAACCAAACTACAGTAGTAGTAGTTCACACAATATCACCTTTTCCTGATAAAGTAAACGTTTACATTACTCTTTCTAATATGTTGCAATTCTTTCAGATAAGATTTAGATATTTTGTAATGCACCTTTGAAAATCAAAGACTCAAAAGTCTCTAACATCTGTGATATCAAGGCTTTTGTCTTATTTTCAGTTAACTACAACTTAACATAAACCTCTGGCCTCAATTTCCTTTAAAACAATATCACAAAACAAAAAACATAGAAACAAGAAAAATCCCCAGTGCCAACACAGACATCTGACAGATGTTCAGGCAAAAATCAGCACTGCCTGAGTGATTTTAGAACCCTCAAATAACTTTAAATTGATTTATTGTTGATTATTAGTACAATTTGCAGGCAATACTGAATTTTATTAATCAAGAAAACAAGCCTACACCAGCATTTCATTCATTCAGATGCACAACAGAAGCAGCAGTTTTTACCTTGTCAGGTTCCTTCTGCAGTGACACAACCTGCAGAGTGTGAACTGAGTTTTAAAACCTCCCCACAGACTTATTGCCCCTAATAAACCAGGGAGAGAGAGCAGTGACCCAGTGTTTACTCACCCCTGCTCTTAGATTTAAACCTTAAAGACTTAAAGCATAATGGTTTTTACTAATTTAACAAGCATAAAACTGATATAGGGAGGTAGGACTGAGCATGTAACATCCTTCTGGTACCAGTTGACCACAACAACCTCCGTCCTCTGCTGTCAAGACTTGATCAAGAACAATTCACAAACTGTTTGGAAAGATAAGTAATTCACTCATTAATTTTTTATCTTATAAGACATTGAAGGACTTAGGGTCATGTTGAGATGGCAGCAGGTCAACAAGGTAGTCCAGGTGTCCTTCTCCCTACAAACATTTTCTAGCTCCTTGAGATTTACAAGATAAGGTCCAGGAGGTCTCTGACTAGATGGACAAAGGCCCCAAAACCTCCATCATGATGCCTAAACTTATGGGATGAGCAATTGGTCTCACTTCTCAGGCAATAATCAAAACTCTGTGAATTTTGTTCTTAAGAAACTGGAGTTTTAAACATTAGCTATGTTGTCTAAATGCTATTTGGCACCAAACCTAAGATGTACCAAATATGTTACGCATCTCAGGTGGGGTTTTCAGGTTTATTTGACAAAAAAAACAGCACAATGGCCAATCAAAATTGTCTGTACATGCAAATCTGGGGTCAGTAAATTAACACCTGACCTCGACGTTAATCTGCAAGGAAAAGAAAACAAGCGTTAGCCACTCTCAGTTAGGTTCTGTTTTAACACCTCCTGCCAAACTAGAACAAGACTCATATACTGAGGTAAAGGCCACCATGAGACCGACTTTGTCCTTGACTGGGAAACATCCAGCTGTGGGAGTGTAAAGAGTGTATTCACGGTAATAATGATAACAAGAGTCTTTATTGATCCTTGCTTAGAAACGGCCACAGCTCCTCCTCCCCTTCTCTTTCTGCGAAGATACTCTTTGATGAGACTGTTAAAACTGCTTCATAAGTAAATTTGCTTAGATTTAACATCCCGTATCTATTAGGGGATGGAGGATTGCATGATGTCCAAAGTGCTGTGGTGCTCGTTCTCCATCGATGACAAGATACTGTACGTTCAGATAAGTCGGGACTGGGAAGTGATAAGATCTCTTGTAATAGTGGGTCATTGATTAAGAAAGTCCTTGTTGCGTAATGTCGCCGGCTGCCAAGATTAAAGCGGGGGAAAGGCCAATGAGAACGCGGACATTGTTCCCCCCCATGCTCAGGCCCTATCATTGAAAATCGCTGATGTCACGGCCATCTGCGTTCGTCCTTGAGACAGACAGTTATTATCAATTTGTTTATTTGAGTCTGAATGAAGGACCCTGTGAGGAGTGAGGCCATGCAAAAGGTCATTTACACTGACAGAACTGCACTGTCACAGCGGTCTGCTGCCTCAGCGTTCGGTCTGCAACCGACTCATCATTCATGTGATGGAGGGACTTTATATACTTAAAGGAAGTTTAAAGTTCAGATTGAAACAGTGAATGTGACAAGCTAATGATTCAGTCTTGAGCGGCAGCTGATGCTGCTGCTGAAAGGCCAGAACGCTTTAGTTGTGTTGAATCACAGGAATGAAACTGATGATGGTGATATATCAAGAACACTACTATAAATATAAGCCATAGCCAATTAAGATGAATTTGCAATAAAACCTGCAAAGTGTTGATTTTTAATATCTAAAAACAACAATATAATGTGGCATTATTATTATAATTATTATTTTAATCATGATAAGGAAATATCTGCTACTGTTTGAGGATATAACTTCAGTTTGCGATATTTGATTTAATTGTGAACTGAATAAAGAACCTTTGTTATGTATATTTTATTTATATATAGATATATATACACACACACACACACACACACTGCAGAGGTAGTTCTGAAATGTGGTGTTTGCTGATAAAGAGACCATGAAGAAAAAGTTAAAGAGCCATAGTCATTTCTTTATTTTTTTAATGTGACACTTAATTTGTCTCAGTCAGTCTGTCATGGACAAGGTTCGGCGTCCACCACAGGTTCGCAGCGGTCCACCACGGCCCGGACCTCTCCGATCTGGACCCCGTCGTACGTCCCGGCGATGGACGTCCACTGGGTCTCTCCGTTGCGGTAGGTGCGGCTGAGGCGAGCTGTGTATGGGATGTCGGCTTTGATCTTGCGCCCCTCCATGCGGACTGTGCAGGAGTGGTTCGGCGGGACGGTGAGCTCCACGGACACCGAGTGGCTGATGGACTCCACCATGGTTGTTCCCCTGGAGAACTGCAGTGTCTTCTCACCGCTCAGCTCAATGCCCCCGGAACCGATGAGGGGGATTTTAGCTGTGATGCTGCCTGTGATGCCCAACATGGTGGCTCGGCCGATGTTCCATGTTGTCTCTATCTCTGAGACCTTTGAGATGGTGACGGTCTTCACCACCGTCTGGCACTCGTTGTTGGTCACCCCAGACATTCGCATGGTCTCAGGAGGATACTGGAAGATGGCGACCTCATCTATGTTGTACTTGACGTCGGAGATGTGTTGGGTGTAGGCGTCTCTGTTGATCGTCAGGACTTGGTAGCTCTTGTACCAATACTCGTCACCTTCCCAAGGCAGGAAGAAAGCTTCAAACTGGGGGACAACCTTCCCGAGACCATACTTGTTCTTGCCAACATAGATGCCAACACCTGGGCAGGTCCTGACCGAATGTTGTGGCACCGAACCGTAGGATCCTTCCTTCCACTCCAGGAACTCAAAGTTGTCTTTGTTTGCCAGGATCTCAAACTCAGGAGCGTAGTACTCACGGTCTCCATAGGGGTAACGGCAATAGGGACCCAGATTGGGGTTGTAAAAGCCAGCTTCGCACTTATATTTGCAGACATAGTCGGTGCGCTCGGTGTAGCTGTTATAGATGGCAACGGCTCCATTGGGCACAGAGCCGTCCCAGGTCAGCCACTCCAGATTCACATTATCGGCGAACATGTAGGACGAGGGCAGGTCCTGCTGCTGCTCCAGGTCAGGAGGAGTCAGAGGACTGGAGACCACATTGTTACCAGTCAGCTCAGGTTCCAGGTCCTCTAGGGCTGGGTTTAGTAGGGAAACTGTAAAAGAGACAAACAGAAAGCCATTTTAATGAAAGACTAAAATGAAAAAGTTTAATAGTAGTTAGTTTAATAAAAACTAATGAAACTAAAAAAAAGAGCCAGAGGAACAAATGCCATCAACCAGAATGTCTTTATGTCTTTACCTTTTCTGAGCTGCGAGCTCTTCTTCACAATGTCCTGCAGGTTGGCTGAGGACAGAGCCAGCAGGGCCGACAGCAACACCACCAACAGCTTCATCTGAACATCAAACAAAATGATAAAAAAAAATAAATATTTGAGCCTTTAAAATAACAAAATAATTAACAGACAGTAATCAATCACCTTCTCTAGACAGATCCACCTTCCATACAATAAAAGGGCCCAAATATATTCAAGTATTTAGCAATTTTAGGTACAACAATTTACAAGTGTCTATCTTTGTTGCAACGTACATCACAAAATCAGTTTTCCTAAAACACAACAAACAGTAGTTACTTTTAGTTGCTTATATTTATATCTATATAATTTAAACCAATTGATTATCCCCTATAAATACTTAAAAATGAGATCTATCATTATGATCAATTTACGCTCACTGATCACCAGAGATTACCGAGCAGCACTCACCCTTACAGATACAGTCGCTCCCCCACTGAGTCCACCTCCAGACGCCTCCTGGTTTATATACACAGGTTTATGGCTGAATCATAAAGCAGCGCTGTGCACGTTACCTGTGTCTGGGATCTGACTTTGACCAGTTAACACAAACTGGTGCAACTGGTTTTTATTAATGACTGATGATGTTTTTTTAAACAGTCAGATCCTCTGCAGAAGGCCTTGTAGGCATCTAGAGGAGTTGGGATGAACCAAGTCTCTGGGTTTTATTTAAGTTCTTTTAGGGGCTGCTTGTATATGTTTATAAAGACCAGTAGTGTGTCTGTCTGGGTATTAACAGTTCACTGTGTTTTACCATACTTGTCTGCGTGAATGCATTTAACACACTCAAGATAGTAAGTGTAAGTATGGAAGTATGTGAACTGAGATGCTACTGTTAGCATGATAACTCTGACAGCAGAAGAGAAACTGTCTATAACATGAACGACACACCTCCGCTTCATCTCATTGTGTGTGTATATATATATATATATATATATATATATATATATATATATATATATATATATATATATATATATGAATATAAAAAGAGGCTACATTATTACAAATATGGCTGCAGCCATCTTGCAGTGATGCTGTCACATGGCGCCAGACTCAACAACAACAATTCACCACCAGTTTGACAGTTATATTCCTGTTTATATTGTTAAATTTTGTTACATGTTAGGTATCTATTGACTGTATTTACTGACTCCTGGTGTGACAACGGGCTTTCCCTTTTCATTTACAACCATGCTGTAAATGTGTTTGTGCAGATTTGCTGTTATAAAACAAGTGCAGATATATCCAGGATAAGATCCAGGATTATTAACATGTCGAAGAAAACACAATGATAAGGGGGTGAATTATCAGTTCGCTCATCCTCCAAACTATCAGACTGTCTCAGTGACCTTTGGTTCATCAGCTGATCGCGGTCATCATCAGTTCACAGAGTGAACAATGACCCGTCCACGTGCATATGATTAGCATTTGATGCATGTCAGAATCACTGCAGGAGATAATGAGCTGAAGTTGTACTGTCATGTAAAACTTGTGGTGATCAGTTAGTGATGTTTCAGCACCACCTGCTGGTTTTTATCAGATACTTCAGAGCAGGTCTCATTAACTGAGCTCAAGTAGAAAGACAGAGAGAAGAGGAAAAACTATTCTGTACCAAGCTCAAAGGAAGACTTTCAAAATAAAACTGAGGGATTGATGTGTTTATTTTTTGTCAACTTTCCCAAAAAGGTGAAGCCACAAAATCTGGATCAGGATCAGGGTCTGACAAACCTGAATCTAAAGCAACTGGACTGTTGTAGATTGTTGAAGACGTAGGTGTAGGTGGACACTAGAGAGATGTGGTAACGACTGTTGTTGGGGAGCTCAGTCAGTTTGGACGGTGGCTGTTTACTTTTTCAAACCATCTCTCAGTTCTGTCCTGAAGAGTTGGCTCTTCTGTGTTGAGCCTTTGGTTTGTCCAGGGTTTGTCTGGTTTCCTCTGCGTTGAACTGATTAAACCAGGTTGCTCTTCATCTTCAGTGTCTTTGAGATGAACCAGTCTTTATTTGAGTGTGTTACCAAGTTTGATGAACACGGGAATTTGATGAAAACTCAGTTCTAATTTAGTTGTGAAAACTGGCAAATTATCCAGAAAACAAAGCACCAACTGAGGGAATAAGAAGGAAACATTTGGTGCAACATTAATCTCAAGAAAAGAAACAAGAAAAACTCTTCTGAAGACTCAGATGGACAGAAAACTAGATGGTTTGATAGGAGACTAACTCCATGTGTCCTCCACCTACAATCAGAGGACGGCTGGTTTGGATGAAAATGGGGAATGTCACAGTTTGATTCTAAAGTCACGACAAAATAATCAGAAGGTGATTTAAAGCAAATCAAATTATATATTTGAACAAAATCAACAAGTCAAAATCAAACTATTATTGCTATTATTGCAAGTTATTTTGTGACAATAAGAAGTTTTAGATCTGATCGAATGGCTACGACGTGTGGAGCCTCTCAGTGGTTGATCCTTGGTTCTTCAGCTTATATAAGCTGTTTATGGGTCAAAATCTGCACAAATCTGACATTGACTATCATAGTTACAGCAAATGCCACACAAATAGATCGGACACTGTCCAATAGAATCATTGTGTCAATAACTGGATGAAGCTAATTTTTTCTTTTGTTAAATCAGGAGAAAACTGAGGAAAGTGTTCTTGGCAATAAAATTAGAGAATTGCTTTCTCTTAAAATCAAACACCAATAGTGTGCCTCAGAAATGAAATGTCAAAATGTTATGGGAGAGATATCAAAAATAAGATCAAATGGAATAAAAACTGCACAATTATAAATGTATTAATGTCTGGTGGTTTAACAAAGAACAAATAAAGTTTTCTGATTTTTAAAAACATGAACATATAGAGGTCTTTACATTTTCATTAATCGGTTCCAGTTGTTGCATCTCTGCTGATTGATTGTAATTTATTTCAGCAGGAACAGTTTTACTGAGCTGAAATATCCAAACACATCCAGCAGAAGACAGCGACCGATCACTAACTGATCACACGGTGCTGCAGCAGCAATGACCCTCAACTCAACACACTGCTGGTTAACTGTGTTTTATCTGAATAAAAACAAGGAGCAAATTTATTACATTTCATTTATATCTTTCAGTTCAGACTTGTATAAATTCATCCAGTCATCTACTTTTTTCCCCTACCCACCTTCTCAAATGTTTCCCAATTAATCATTGTGTTGTCTAGTTTAGTTTTGACATTCTTTTTTTTTTTTGTATTTTGTTTATTTACCTACAAGTTCCTGGAAATGCTCCAGTCACCTGGTTTAACCTCTTTCCAGTTATTCTTTAATTTCTAACTTCTGAGTGAATCCCTGCCTCCTGAACGTGATAGTTTCATGAGGTTTCATGTCAGATGTTACTACTTTTTTAAATTTACTTACTACTAAAAAACTTTTATTAATTTTACATTTTAACAATGACTTTGAAAGAATGTTTCAGTTTAAAATTTAACTTTTTTTGGCACCAGAATCAAAGTCTGACATGGAGGGTAAAAGAAATAAATAGGTGCAGCAGTGATATGAGGAGATAAAGCAGAGAATTGAACCTTGAAATGAAGGAGTAAATGTCTGAGGTTGATAAACTACAGCTGATGAGATGACTGGGATCAGGTGTGGAGAGAAACCAAACCTTTAAGAGACTCAAGAGGAGGCAGCTGATCTGAATTCAGGTTAATTGACGACACAATAATTTTCAGAAAGTGCTCTGCCGCCCTCTGCTGGCTGCAGCAGTACATGAACTGCACAAACTTTATTATTATTTCCTGGATACAAACACACAAAATAATACATCACATCAACTCATGCAGATCACATAACTATACTCTATATTACATTTTTTTATATGCATCTTAAGCTGAATATATAGATATTTCACATCACATCGATCACAACAACTTTAATCACTGATTTTAGAAGGCGTCATATTTTAAGGTTGTTTTAAGGTACGTACGTCCCCATTAACATGATATCTCAGTAATGCCCTATAAAGAAATGCCTTTCTTTACATTTAGTACAAATGTGTTGAGGTGACTGTCACCAACCCATTTTTGCCCATAAGTCATGTATTCTTGTGCTAATAAACAGCTGCTGGAGCAAAGTACATACATTTCTTTCTTTGATTTCTAATTAAGCCAAACGACATGAACTTGAGCGTTAGAGGTTATATGTGTCGTAAATAAGGATCAGTTTGACATTACAATCTCTGTGTGAAAGTCAACTGTCAACTATCTCATTATTAAATATGAGGACAAGACGTGGCATTTATTACAGGTTGACATCGATCAGCCACGGTTTGTATGTCTCCAACCTGAACGCTGTTAAAGTTCCCGTAGACAGTTGTCAGTGTGATTTCACCATTTCTGTAGCTGCGTTTGAGGCGTGCGGCGAAAGGGACATTTATCTTGGACTTTTGTGCCACCATACGCATTTTACAGTAATGGTTTGGTTTGACAATGATCACCAAAGAAGTGCGGAGGGTGGTCTCGTCTGTCTTTGTGTTTCCTCCTGAGGCCTGGAATGAGACCTCACCTCTGACCTCCAGACTTCCAGATGCCACACCAGGTACCCCTGCAGAGAAGGTCTTCTTTACGCCAACCGTGAGTGAAGAAGTGATGTCCCACTGTCTTTCCACCCAATATGTCTTTGAAAAATGAACTGTTTTTGTCACTGGACTGCATTCGTTGTTGGTAACAGTTGATGTGGATATGGTCTCTGGAAGATGCAGCTGGATCACAGCTTGATCAGTGTTGTACACAACATTGAAGATTTCTTCACCCATAATATCTGCATTGATAGTCAGGACCTTGTAATGATTGTACCAGTATTCTTTACCATTCCAGGGAAGTAAGAAGGCCTCATGTTCAGGATGCACCTTACCAAGACCGTACTTGTTTTGCCCTACAAAGACTTCTTTATTAGCACAGGTCCAGACTGAATGCTGGGGCACTGAACCATAGGAACCATCTTTCCACTCCAGAATCTCAAAATTGTCTTCATTTACAAGGGTGTCAAACGAGGAAGCATGATACTCCTTGTCTCTGTAGGGATAGAAGCAGAAATCACCCATGTCAGGGTTGTAGAATCCAGCGTTGCAATTGTATTGGCAGATGTAATCGATCCGTTTGGTGTATTCGTTGAAGACTGAAACTGCGTTATTGGGGAGAGAACCGTTCCAACGCTGCCATTTCAGTTTTCCCTTATTATCAAACATAGAAGATGGGGGAAGAGTCTGCCTCTTCTGTCTTATCTTTGCAAGAGATGAGAAACGTTGATGAGTTAATGTGGATCTCTTCACTGAGGTGTCAGGAGCTTCATCCTCCGGGGTTGGGTTCAGCAAGGAGACTGAATAAAATAAAGGGTGAACCATTATCAATTATTAATGTAAAATATGACTTTTATTTAGAAATGTTTTGACAGCATCACTGGTGGGGAAAAAAGTGAACACTATGTCTCAGGAATATCTTGATGGATTTTCTTTAAATTTTGCACAAATGTTTGCCTCTTTACTGTAACATCACATTATCACCCTCATCTGGTAACATCATAGGGTTTTTTAAGGTCTTCAAAAGAAAAAATTGCATCACACAGAGCACAAACATTGACTTTGACTCGAGGATAAACCAACATTTTAGTGATCAATACCACGTTTTTGATCTTACAAACACATAAATTCAGAGTATCACAGGATTTATGTTAGTTCTTAAAGGTCTGATAAGTTTGTCTTCTTGTCTTTTATGACTTTTGTCAGACTTCATAATCATAACGTCTGTTCTGTTTTACCGTTTTTGTGCCGTGAGCTCGTCTTCACAATGTCCTGAAGACTGGATGAGGAGAGTGTCGGCAACAGAAGCAGCAACAGCAGCAACTTCATCTGCAGATAAAATCAATAAAAGTAGCATTTAAATGTAACGTAATGTGATTTATTTACCAAATACATTTCAGATAGATAGGAAATCTTTAAAAATTTTGAGCATGTGGCTTCACAATGATAAAGACTTTCGATCTACAGATGTTCTAAAAAGGGTAAATTAGATTAATTCAACAGTTTGGTCAGTGAAACTGAAGTCTTATTTGTATCAATTATAATGTTTACAGGTTTCTATTCTGATTTTATTTTAAACCCAATTTGAACAAGTAATTAGAAAACACTCACCATTTTGTCTCCAAGTCACTAGCTGCACACGAGTTGGTAGCGCTGGTCGTACCGCTGCTTTGAGGCAGAGGCAAATATTGACTTTATGCTGATCCGGACCAATCAACAGTGGGGTGAAAGTAAAAATCAATACAATGTGAGTTTGATTTACTTCTCTAAAAGTTTTCTTTTACTTTATAGATGAAGCAGCTGTATTGACGATGATTTGTGAAGTGACAACAGAGAACCAGAAGGGGGCAGCCTGCCTTCGTTCTCGTCCATCTGCTCCTCTGTTTAGTTTCAAATTATTCACTTTTTGTATCTTCAGCTTCATTTGTACATTTCTGGACCGTTTGATCCAAAAGAAACTTCCTGTTTGATTCAGTCAACCAAAGATTCTAAACTATGACTGATTTAAGACAGAGAATGATTCTGTGTTTACACTTTAAATACACATTAAACGCACACACACACACACACACACACACACACACACAAACGTCCACTCTTTGTAAACACACACGTGTGTCTACGGGGCTGAGACACTGGTGGTGGAGAAGGAGCCAGAGGATGAGTGTTGCCGTGACAACTAAACAGTGGCTTGACTGGAGTGAGACTGGTAACCAGTTGAGGTGGTGAAGATGAGGTGGTGGGTCTGGCAGATGCTCCGTGCTAAAATGACAGCTGAATGAGAGAAGAGAGATGAAACATTTAAATCTTTGTGGCTTGAGATTGATTGGTTGAAACCTCCATGTCAGGTGATGATTGGATAAAGACAGAGCTAGCAGGTGGGGGGAGTTATTATGTAGGTAATGATGCAAATGAAAATAATAATAGTAACAACTTGGCTATGATGTGATGGAAGCGATGCAATGATGCATGGAGATGAAAATGCATGAATAGGAGATGCTGACGATACCACTGCAATGCAGGGGAATCAAGACGACGCTGTGGGGGAGAGGCTGACGATACCACTGCGACACAGGGGAATCGAGACGACACTGTAGTGGAGAGGCTGCCGATACCACTGCAACGCGGGGGAATCGAGAGGACGCCGTAGGGGAGGGGCTGACGATACCAATGCGACACAGGGGAATCGGGACAACGCCGTGGGGGAGGGGCTGATGATACCACTGCGACGCAGGGGAAACGAGACGATGCTGTGGGGGAGAGGCTGACGATACCACTGCGATGCAGGGGAATCGAGATGACGCTGTGGGGGAGAGGCTGACGATACCACTGCGACGCAGGGGAATCGAGATGACGCTGTAGTGGAGAGGCTGACGATACCACTGCGACGTAGGAGGGGAATCAAGACGATGCCGTGGGGGAGGGGCTGATGATACCACTGCAACACGGGGGAATCGGGACGACGCTGTGGGGGAGGGGCTGACGATACCACTGCGACACAAGGGAATCGAGATGACGCTGTAGTGGAGAGGCTGACGATACTACTGCGACGCAGGGGAATTGGGACGGCACCGTGGGGGAGAGGCTGGCGATACCAATGCGATGCAGGGGAATCGGGATGACGCTGTGGGGGAGAGGCTGACGATACCACTGCAAAGCAGGGGAAACAAGACGACGCTGTGGGGGAGAGGCTGACGATACCACTGCGACGCAGGGGAATCGAGACAACACTGTGGTGGAGAGGCTGACGATACCACTGCGACGCAGGAGGGGAATCAAGACGACGCCGTGGAGGAGGGGCTGACAATACTACTGCAACGCGAGGGGAATTGGGACGACGCTGTGGGGAGAGGCTGACAATACTACTGCAACGCGGGGGAATCGTGACAGGGCCGTGGGGGAGAGGCTGACGATACCACTGCGACGCAGGGGAATCGAGATGATGCTGTAGTGGAGAGGCTGACGATACCACTGTGACGTGGGGGAATCGAGAGGACGCCGTAGGGGAGGGGCTGATGATACCGCTGCGACGCGGGGGAATCGGGACGATGCCGTGGGGGAGGGGCTGACGATACCACTGCGACACAAGGGAATCGAGATGACGCTGTAGTGGAGAGGCTGACGATACTACTGCGACGCAGGGGAATCGGGACGGCACCGTGGGGAAGAGGCTGGCGATACCAATGCGATGCAGGGGAATCGGGATGACGCTGTGGGGGAGAGGCTGACGATACCACTGCAACGCGGGGGAATCGAGAGGACGCCGTAGGGGAGGGGCTGACGATACTAATGCGACACAGGGGAATCGGGACGACGCCGTGGGGGAGGGGCTGATGATACCACTGCGACGCAGGGGAAACGAGACGATGCTGTGGGGGAGAGGCTGACGATACCACTGCGATGCGGGGGAATCGAGATGACGCTGTGGGGGAGAGGCTGACGATACCACTGCGACGCAGGGGAATCGAGATGACGCTGTAGTGGAGAGGCTGACGATACCACTGCGACGTGGGGGAATCGAGAGGACGCCGTAGGGGAGGGGCTGATGATACCGCTGCGACGCGGGGGAATCGGGACGATGCCGTGGGGGAGGGGCTGACGATACCACTGCGACACAAGGGAATCGAGATGACACTGTAGTGGAGAGGCTGATGATACTACTGCGACGCAGGGGAATTGGGACGGCACCGTGGGGAAGAGGCTGGCGATACCAATGCGATGCAGGGGAATCGGGATGACGCTGTGGGGGAGAGGCTGATGATACCACTGTGATGCAGGGGAATTGAGACAACACTGTAGTGGAGAGGCTGACGATACCACTGCGACGCAGGAGGGGAATCAAGACAACACCGTGGGGGAGGGGCTGATGATACCACTGCAACGCGGGGGAATCTGGATGATGCCGTGGGGGAGAGGCTGACAATACCACTGCAATGCGGGGGAATCGTGACAGGGCCGTGGGGAGAGGCTGATACCACCACTGGGGAATCAACGCTAGTGGAGAGGGAATACTGTGACGCAGGGGAATCGGGACGGCGCCGTGGGGGAGAGGCTGACGATACCACTGCGACGTGGGGGAATCGAGAGGACGCCGTAGGGGAGGGGCTGACGATACCGCTGCGACGCGGGGGAATTGGGATGATGCCGTGGGGGAGGGGCTGACGATACCACTGTGACACAGGGGAATCAGGACGACGCTGTAGGGGAGATGAAATGTATGTATAGGAGAAGTTGGCTATGCAGCTCTGATGAAGGGAAAACGAGATGATGTTGCTAGAGCTAAAATGCTGGAATGCGAGAGGCCGATGAAACTGCTGTAATACAGGATAATTGAACAGAAAGCCAGATCTGAGTGTTTAAAGGTAAATGTTACACTTTAAGGGATTAGGCGCATGGCAACATTTGACCCCTAAAACTGGACAAGTCAAATACAGAGTCATACCCAGTATGGTTTTGTAAATGAACACATACTAATAACTGAGGTGTCAAGTACTTAAAGACGTCTATCTAATTTTAAATTAGTGTAAACAGTGATGAGTAAGGGGTCCACAGTTAGTAATGAAACTAAATGCCCCATGGTACACACTGTCCAGCATGGAGAGACAATGAGCAGAAATGACACATCTATGACACATCTCCACAGTCAATAACAACTAAAAAGGTTGTTTCCACCAATTTCTGTTTCACATTAAAATAAAAACATGACTTGTTTCTGTAGTAAAATCCTAATAAGAGTTCTAGTTTCTTTACAACACATTAAATGTGATCCTTGCTGTTCCAATCAATTAAAAATCAAGATGAAAGAATTCAACGTCATTCACTCACGAGAGTCAGCAAGAAGAATATCAGCCTGTAACGATATTTGAAGTATTGATGCATCCCAAGCAGAAACATCACTAACCTCTGTTACAGACTGTTCTCCTTCCTACCTTTAGACAAAAGGTACCGTGAGACAGTATGGTTCCTTACCCGACCATCATCAGACTGTTAAATTCAAAATGCACACCATAAATACATACAGTACAATAGCTGAGCACACCTCAAAATTGTGAGAGTTTCCTCCACGACTGAATTTCTGTTGTGATGTTAGTGAGTCTTGCTACAACACACGGAAAGAGTGAGTCAAAAATCAGTTCAGGTATGAAAGATGCGGTTAATCAACTCCACTAAAATCAAAAGACCAACTCTACTTCCTTTAAAGAGTAAAATCATGCATCTATCTGTGGAATGATGAGTGAGGGTTTGTTCAAATTCCCGTTCACTGGACTGTAAATATGTGTCTGTGCAGACAACATGTCTTACCTTAGAACAAATGGAGACGTCCTTGTTGACGCTGAGCTTCATCCACAAGAGACACTTTGTTCTGTTTCACTGAGATTTAAGGAAAAACAGGATAAAATATTCAGAAGAGGAGGATGTACAATGTTTCTCTGTTGCAGTGAAGTAGCAGGGAATAAAATGCACTCCTACTAGTAATTGTACTCAAGCACATTCTACCAGTGATGAAAGTTCAGTCTTGTTTCTGTGAACGTCTGTTGATGAAAAATCACTACAAGGTCCACGGTACCACATTCCAAGGTGCAAAGTTAGGATTTACGGGACCTCAGTTAAAACACTTTATGTGCTCATACTGAAACTTAAACACTCCTAAGTTACATACCTTATGTAACCACCCAGACCTCAATTATGTATCAATGTAATATTATTTGTCTTTGTGTTATCACCTGTTACACCCCACACACAGACAGTGTTAATGGAATCTGTTAGTATTTTGCTGATGTTTGACTTCAGCTTCACTCCCATTAAACTTTTTTTTCATAAGTGAAAATGATCTCTGAGCTCTGATTAAATCTGCTGTTCACCTGGGCAGGTTGAAATTACAATTCCTAATTTAAATCACTGCCGTCAAGCCAGCCACTGCATGAACTGTGCATTTATTAGTATATTTATGGTTACAGACGCTGACACGGGACAAAATAAATGCTGTAAACATTATGGATGTTTCCTTTATAGGTTTGCTGATATTTCCACTAGATTCTTGTTCACAGTGACCCTGACTAATGCCAATTAAATTTTGAATAATGTTGAGTTTAATGTGTAATTTTACTCTCGTAGAATTTTCAACACTATTTTCTTATTATTTTAATTTCCTTGTTGTTTTCTGTGTCTTCGCATATTTTCATTTAACATTATCAGTGTTATTATTTTATAAAAATAAATATTTTGTAGTAAAAACTGGATCGAAATGTTTAAAGTGCATGGTTAAGTAATGATCAGAGGGCTGATTTTGACATTAATGTATTTCAAAATTATACAGTAGAAATTAATGATGAAGAATGAAAGAATGATGAAGAAAACAAGGACACAGAGTTCCCTACTGGAGGGTCACCAGAGCCCTTCCTTGGAGACAGGCTGGGTATGGAGTCTATGTTCTCCATCTATGTTCTCTGAGGCTATTGCTGAGCCTGCAGCACAGTGCTACAGTCACAAAGTGGCTGGTGCTGGTGATGGTGGAGCAGAGGCAGGGGACGGGCACTGGCAGGCTCCTTATTGTTTGACCTGCTGGTACCTGTCTACAGGAGGCCTGTAGGCCTCCTGTAGACTGTAGACAGTTTGGGGATGCCGCCATGACCAGCACCAGCCACCTTGAGACTGTAACTCTATACCGCAGCCTTAGTAATGGCCCCATGGGAAATAGACAATTCAGACTTTGAGGGGTGCTGTCAGGCTGAAGAAGGAGTCCTACAGGACCTAATTGGCTTGTGGGACTCCTGGGGCAGAGGGCAGGTACCAGCAGGTCATGCTAAAGCGGCCTGCCAGTACCCGTCCCCTGCCTCTGGAGCCCCACATGATCCTGAGCTGTGGATAGTGACCAAAAGAACAAAAACACCGATACAGAAATGAGACAGAAATGAGCTTCCTCCGTGAAGTGGCCGGGCTCAGCATTAAATTCTTTTATCTTATGTGATGTATGCACAATGACACTGGACTTCTATTTTTTTTTTTTTTTTTTGTAAAATAAAGATGTAACTGGACTCACCAGGTGCTGCAGTTGCCTTGTTGTCCCACAGCTTGACACATCAACCATTAATTCATCTGAAGACCTGTAGCTCTATTAACAACCTATAGAGAGAATTAACATTTACATTATTTCACTTTGAGTTTGCTGACTGAGTTTTTCACCTCAGTCAGGCCCATTTGATGTAGCTTTCAGATTTGTTAATAATAATAATGATAATAATAATAATAACATTTATTTGTAGTGCACCGTATTTTTAAAAAATCCTGTCATCCTTGTCAGGACTACTAATTTAACCTGCATACACCCAGGAAGGGAACTTGAGCTGAAACTCTTGCATTTTGCACCTTTACTTAAAATAAAACGAAGGAGCAAAATACAAACAAAAAACTATGAGAAGTTGTCATTAGACAAACCTGCAGGAAAACAATGTTTTTGTGTCGTGACAATGCAGTAGTTTACCCCAGTCGAGTAGCGCTAGAACAGTATAGTGCAAAAGATGTAAGCAACTTTTGGCTCTTTTCCACTAAACTTTTCTATCACAACTCGACTCAACTGTTTTGTTGTGCAACTGTGTCACCAGTGATGATGTCATAGCATCAGTTATTCTGACAAACAGCCATTTAGTTCAGGTTTAGAGACGTTTATTAAAATCAAAACACCAAATATACGTTAGACTTTTAAGGAATTTAGATAATAACCAATAAAAAAATGAAGATGACATCTTGTTATTCACATGAGTAAAGACTTAATTCTTATACAACAACAAATAATTTGTGTTAAAAGTAGAAGTATTTCTTGGCTTAAAAAAAAAATCAATATTTCATTCATAAAACTGCAGAAAATAGTAGTAGTATTAATAAAAACAAAATATGATGAGGACAAACATGACATGGTGAATCTTTGTAGAAGAACTGAGAGCTAATGTTGGACAAACACAATGTGGGTTGGACATCTGCATTTCTCACAGAGCTGTCTGTGATTCTGTGATACTTTCTTTGACGATGTCGACTAAAATCTATCTGACGGCAGTAGTCAACAAAACAATAACAAAAGTGAATGTCTCAGTGAAACAAAACCAACACACTGATACACAAACTGGTCAAATCATTAGATCATAAACAAGAAACGTCTCTGAAGGATAAAACATGATCAGAAATATGACGATGTGTCACAGGAATGAACACCATCCCTCTGGGAGCAGAAGTTTTTCTTTCAGGTCATTCATTTCTTTCTTGTGTTTTTTCTCCAATTCTTCTATTTCTTCCTGACTCTCTTCATTTTGGTTCTTCAGTTGCTCTTTCAGTTTATTGATCTCTTCTTTATGTTTTTTCTCCAACTCGTCCATTTTTTCCTTCTGTTTTTTGTCATTTTCCTTTAGAATTTTCTCCTTCAATTCATTCATTTCTTCCTCATGTTGTTTATTTAATTCATTCATTTTTTCCCTCCGAGTTTGTTTGTATTGAATCATGAGGTTTCAACTCATGAATTTCTTCCTGATGTTTGGAGGACAACTCCTTCTCTTCAATCCTCTGATCTTCTTTGTTCAAGGTTGAACGTTTCTTCTCCAAAACCTCTTTTTTTTGTTTCTCCTTTAAATCATTTAATTCTTCCTTTTCTTTTTTCTCATGTTGAATTTTAAGATCCTTTTCTAGATCATTCATCTGTTTTCTATGTTTTTTATTCAGTTCCATCACTTCATTCTTATATTCTTTCTTTTGGGTCAAAAGCAGCAGAATCATATCAGTCATTTTGTTTTTTTTGTTTTGTTTGTCCAGTTTGTCCATTTCCTTTTTCAACTCTTTTTCTTTGTGAGTTGAAAGCTCCTCTAAGTTCTTATATTGATTCTCTTTCTCCTTCATGTTTTCTTCATTCTGCTGCTTCAGATCCATCACTTCCTTCATGTGTTTATCAATCAGAGCTGCAAAGTCTCTCTCCTTTTTCTCTCTGAACTCGTTCATCTGCTCAGCTTGTTTTCTGGCCTCGTCTTCATGAGTCTTCTTCATTTCCTCCAGTTGTTTCTTATATTTTTTCTCCAACTCTTTTCTCTTCTCCTCCTGTTCTTGTCTCTTTCTTTCTTCTTCTTTTCTTTCTAGTTCATATTGTTGTTTTTCCTGCTCATATTCTTCTTGTAGTTTTTTATGTTTTTCTTCCTTTTCCTGTCGTCTCTGTTCATTTTCTTCATCTTGTCTTTTCCACAACTGTTTCTCTTTCTCCCAGGCCTCTCGTTTTTCATTCATCTCTTTTATACTTTGCTCCAGTTTCTTGTTAATTTTTTCTTTTTCTTCTGATTCAGTCTTGATTTTTTTCTCCAAAGTTTCTTTTTCTTGATTCCACTCCAGTCTTTGTCTTTCTTCCTCCTGTCTCCTCTTCCTGTCTTCTTCCTCTCTGGTTTCTTCTTCTCTCTTTCTCTCTTCACGTTCCTTCTTGATGTTTTCTTCCATTTCCTTCAGTTTCTGTTTCTCTCTGTTTTTCTATTTTTCTTGTCATTTCCTCCTTTTCTTTCTCATATTTTTCCTCCAACTTTTTTCTCTTCTCCTCTTGTTCTTGTCTCCTTCTTTCTTCTTCTTTTCTTTCATTTTCATATCTTACTTTTTCCTCCTCGTATTGTTTACGTTTTTCTTCCACCTCCCGTCGTCTCTGTTCATTTTCTTCATCTCGTCTTTTCCACCAGTCTTGTCGTTCTTTCTCCCAGGCCTCTCGTCTTTTGTTCATCTCTTCTCTACTCTCCTCTAGTTTCTTGTCAATTGTTTCTTTTTCTTCTGATTCAGTCTTGATTTTTTTCTCCAAAGCTTCTTTTTCTTGTTCCCACTCCAGTCTTTGTCTTTCTTCCTCCTGTCTCCTCTTCCTGTCTTCTTTCTCTTGTTCTTTCTTTCTTTCTTCATGTTCCTTCTTAATTTTTTCCTTCATTTCTTTAAGTTGTTCTTCTCTTTCTTTTCTCTCCTTTTCAGTTTCTTCTCTCTGTTCTTCTATTTTTCTCTTCATTTCTTCCTTTTCTTTCTTATATTTTTCCTCCAACTCTTTTCTCTCCTTCTCCTCTTGTTCTTGTCTCTTTCTTTCTTCTTCTTTTCTTTCTAGTTCATATCGTTGTTTTTCCTGCTTATATTCTTCTTGTAGTTTTTTATGTTTTTCTTCTTCCTCCTGTCGCCTCTGTTCATTTTCTTCATCTCGTCTTTTCCACCAGTCTTGTCGTTCTTTCTCCCAGGCCTCTTGTTTTTTGTTCATCTCTTCTCTATTCGCCTCCAGTTTCTTGTAAATTGCTTCTTTTTCTTCTGATTCAGTCTTGATTTTTTTCTCCAAAGCTTCTTTTTCTTGTTTCCACTCCAGTCTTTGTCTTTCTTCCTCCTGTCTCCTCTTCCTGTCTTCTTCCTCTCTGGTTTCTTCTTCTCTCTTTCTCTCTTCACGTTCCTTCTTGATGTTTTCTTCCATTTCCTTCAGTTTCTGTTCTCTCACTTTTCTCTCCTTTTCAGTTTCTTCTAACTTTCTCTCCATTTCTTCTTTTTCTTCCTCATGTTTTCTTTCTAGTTCTTCTCTTTCTCTCTTCATTTCTTCTTCTTTCTCCTTCAGGATCTTCTCCATTTCTTTCTTTATCGCTGCCTCAGCCTCCTGCAGCAGATCATTAGTGAAGCAGCTGCCTCCATTTTCCTTCACCATGGTGTCCATCTTTTTTATCAGTTCACTGACTTGTGTGTGGTTTTGTTCATCAAGGTTATTAAACACATGGTATCTTCCTCCACAGTCAGAGATCAGCTTCTTAAAGGAATCATCACATTTCTTATCAATAAACTCTTCAACAGACATGTTGTTTCGTTCCAGTGAATCTCCTCCTGTGAGAAGAACGATGGTGAATTTCTCTGAATTCTTCCCGAAGGCTTCTTTAATGAGTTTCAGTGTTTCCTTCTCCTCTGGTGTGAATCTGCCGATCTGTATCACCAACAGGAAGACATGTGGTCCTGGAGCCAGAAGACTGATACATTTCACCATCTCTTCATTAATCTGATCATGAGACAAAGTGGAGTCAAACAGACCAGGAGTGTCGACCACAACCACATGACGACCGTCAACTTCACACTTTGATTTATGACAATATTTGGTGACTGATGTTTGACTAAAATCAGCTTTAAACTCTTTTCTTCTCAGAATACTGTTTCCTGAAGAACTCTTTCCACAGCCAGTCTTCCCCAGCAGAACAATCCTGAGACTCTCTGGACTCTGTGTCTCTTCACCTGCAACATTAAAACAGCTGGAGTTACCAACAGGTTCACACATTTCTACTGAATGAACACAAGACTGAAATGTAGAAAATGGTTTAATACATAAAACATATTAACAAGTACTTACATGTGATCTTGTTCTTGTTCAGTTCACTCTCTTGTTGTATGATCTTTTCCATTTGAACATGTACAAATGTCTCTGTTGTGTAGCCACATGGTTTGTTGATGTGTCTCATCTTCTCCACAGTTTCCAACAGTTCAGGGATCTGCTGTTTGTCCTTGATGTTGAGAACAACAGATCTTCCTCCACAGCTCTGAGAGATCCTCTGGACGTCTGAGTTTCCTTTGACAAAGTTAACAACAGCTGGATGTTGAGGATCTGACTCCACAGTGAACAGGATCATGGTGAAGTCATTGACTCTAGAGCTGAACGTCTTCTGGATGGTCTCTAACTCCACCTTGTCTTCATCAGTGAGGGAACCCACAGGTAGGACCAGGATGAAGGCGTTGACGCCCTCAGGATCACAGAGGGAGATACACCTGAACCATTCCTTCATCACTTCCTCCTGAGGTTTTCCAGACAAGGCAGGCAGCTCCACCAGGGAAACCCAACGTCCACACACCTCTCCCTGATGTTTAACACACTCTGATGAGCTGGAGACTGAATGAAGCTCTGTCTGACCTAAAATGGCCTCGGCTGCTGAAGTCTTCTCTGCTGCTCTGCTCCCACACAGGACCAGGTTTAAAGATGGTTTGATGTTTTCAGGATTTTCAGTGAAGGTGAGGAAGGTTCCTCTGTTCTGATCAACAATGTTCTCAATCTTCTTCATTAACAGTGTGTGTTTGTCTTCAGACATCATGTAGCATCTTCCTCCACAGTCTTCAATCAGCTGATCCACAGTGGAGCATTTTTACTCTTTTTATCTGTTATAACGACCATTGAGAATCTAAAAACATCTTCACCAAACAAACTGAGGATGAACTTCAGTGTTTGTCTGTTCTCTTCAGTGAAATCAGAAGGTTTCACCAACAGCAGCAGAACATTTGGTCCTGGAGAACAGAGATTTGAGCATCTTTTTCATTTCTCTTCTCACTTCTTCATCAGAACAAGTGAAGATGTTTGGTGTTTTCACTACAGTTACAGGTTTTCCTCTCCAGTCTCCACATGTGGCTGCACAGTGTTTGATTGATGTTTGTATTGAGAAATAAGAACTTTTCTCTCCAGTGATGAAATTCAGCAAGTTGTATCTTTTGTCATCTCTTCTTCCCATCAACACAATCCTGAGTCCAGAGACTGTGAACAACAAAGAGAAAAACATGGATTCATCTGAAATTATTGATGATTCAAACAAAATACCTGAATGACTGTCTTTTGCAAGTAATTAATTCACACAGAGACAAAGAACTAACAAACACTAATGAGACTGAAATCACTACACTAGGTCAGTTTATAACCCAACATTTGTTGAAATGCCCATATGTCATTATATGACTCAAAATTAATAAATCAACAAGTAGAGAGATAAAGTGAATAAGATAACATCTAAAAAGTTAAATTATAAGAGAAGTAGTATATCAAGTAAATACTCTAGGCCCTGACTCAATTTTATTCTTTTAATGAAACAGAATAAGAATAATACAGATATTAGTAATAAACCAGAGTCGTAACTTCACACTGCAGGTGAATGAGGTTTACTAACAGGTTTAAAGTCTTGACTGATACAAAGCAAATTTAGATTTCAGCCCATGTGTCAAGAGGAAGGTTAGTTTCCTGTTTGACACAAACTAAATGTAGAAAAGATGAATCTACTCACTGTGAGACTGAAGGTAACTTCACAGTTGAGACAGAGAGTTGAGAGGTGTTTTGTTTAACCTCAAAAAGCTCTGTGGAAAGACAACATCATTAATGTTGAAAATTTATTAAAAGGACCAGATTTTTGATGAATTCAATGATAATTTCCTCGTTAGTTTTCACCACCAGCAGCTTTAACATCATCCAAGAAGTTGATCTTGTCTGTTGTTTTGGACTTTGATGATCAGTTGGTAACGTTTCACTGTGTCTTCAAACATTTCACAGTGAACATGTTCTCCATTGTTCTCACAGGTCACAACCTGTTCATTGTTTTTTTGTAGAATCATGTTGATCTGTTTTAACAAATCTGAAAGTTCAAGTTTCTCCTGGTTCATGAATCTGTGTTTACACTTAGTGACCAAGTCTTTTAACTGTGGATGATGCTGATACTGTGCTGATGTCAGAACCAGTGAATGATCAAATGATTGATCACTGAATAGTTCCAGGACTCTGCAGAGTCTCAGTTTGAGTTCCTCAGTGAAGTCTTCAGACTGTAGAACCAGCAGGAACACATGAGGACCAGGATCAGAGAGTCTCACACAGGTTTTCACATGTTCTGTCACTTTGTGTTCAGAGATGTCAGGATGCAGCAGATCTGGAGTGTTGATCACAACTATTTCTTTCTCATCTATCCGTCCTTTGACTCTCTGACACTGGTCTGGTTCTTCATCAGTGTTGAACACAGTCTCTTTCAGCATCAAGTTCCCCACTGAACTCCTCTGAGACCAGCTGTTCCCCAGAAGAACAACCCTCAGCTCAGACACTGAAATGAAAATGATTCAAATCATTTGATGAACAAGATATTATAATACAGACATGATATTATCAATATATAGTGTATCAATAATAATAAAAACTAGTCTTGGCAGTTCCTTCTATAAAATGCTGTTCAGATTTCACATCATTAAAATAATGCTGACTCACAGGTTGGTCGCTTGTAGGTTGGGCTGCTGCTGTGCTCACTGTGTTGTTTATCATCTGTGAGTTGAAGGAAACAAACAAATTCATTGTCTATGAGCTTTAGATAATGTAGATGACTGCAACACAAACTATAACATCAGGTAATTGAACAATGATTACTGCTGCTCTCTGCTGAGTCGGCAGCTCTGCCTGTAAACCACATGTTGAGGATGTGATGAAAACTGTTCAGGTCAAATCATGTTGAAAGAGCAACAGCTAATGAGGAAACTCATCACTTGGTCAAATGATTAATGGAGGAACTTCACTCAGTCATCAAGTCAAACTGACTCACCTGCAGTCGCCATCGTGTGTTGACAACAACAGACTTATTCAGCTGTAGGAGGAAAAGGAAACATCATTCAGTTTGTTTTTCATGCTACTGTTTCAGACACTGTTTGGCTTCTTAAAAGTCATCCTCCTTCCTCTTAACACTGTTTCACCTTAGGATCTCTCTTAAGGTCTAAGATGCTTTGAATAACTTTTATCTTACCAAGGGAAAATTCCATGAAAAATCTTTGTATTTAAGGAAATTTTGACAATGAAATGTGAATTCATTGTCAAACATCACATCCAACAGAAAGACAGACTTCTACCAACAGACCATCGTCTGTATCACTGTATCTTTAGAGCTATTTACAGTCTTCTCTGGTTTAGTTTCACACATGTTCTGGTAGTTTTGAATATTCAACAAAAATCTGTTACAGTCAAATCATCAAAACAACATCAACTGCTGCCTCATCTCTCAGTGAATCATGTTGCTCCTCACAACCAGTCACACACATTCAAACTCATGTAAACCACATTCAACTTGATACAACTTTACCTATAAAATATTTAGTTTTATACATAAACTCCACATAGGAACATAACTTTACTTTGTCTATAAAACACATTTAACTCAGTTTAGCAGCAGGAAACGTACACTGACTTAAAATCAGTTTAACATAGAAAAACATATCAAACTAAATAAATAAAAACATTAAATCTGACAAATCGTCTTTGTGAGCAGAAGAAAACTGTTCTCAGATCAAGTCAGTGAGAATGTGAACACACACTCACCTGTTGATAATCAATAATCAGCCTCAGATGTTAGTTAATCCATCAAGTCTGTCAAGTCTGTGGAGAGTTTCCTCCAAGACTGAATTTCTGCTGCGCCACAAGTGTCAGATAGAAAGTGACAGTTACATGTTTCTAACAAGAAAAACCAAAAAAAAAAACCAAAAAAAAAAAAACGCCCTCCTGTTTCTGAGCTCCTATTACACACACTGTAAACACACAAACGTACACACACACACACACACACACACACACACACACAAACACGCACAATGTCTCCTGATGTGTATATGAATACATAAACATATATATATATATATATATGTGTGTGTGTGTGTGTGTGTGTGTGTGTGTGTGTGTGTGTTATTTTGTGCTTAGATCATTTGAATAAAGTTTTATTAAATCAAGAAAAATCTCATATTCTTGGTGAAACACAACCGTCACTACAGCGCCTCCATCAGGCTGTGAGAGGAACAACACACTGACCAGTTAATGAATCCTTGTTTATCAAAATGTCTGAAAGATAAAAAAAAAAAAAGACTCATACAAGTTGATGAGTTGTTAAATATCAGGTTCGACATTTGATGACATCATGAAGAAATGATTAAAATAAATTGCTCTCTGATTGGTCAGTACGCTGCTGTTTCATCCCTGTAACAACTGAACAGGAAGTAGCCTCTAACAGCTAAAATGCTAATGCTAACCCACCCTGGGGACTGAGTCACATTGACTCTCTGGAAGATCCTTGATGTCATGATGCTGAAACAGTTGGAAATCAGTGAAGTTGATGAGAAATTGTTACAGTTGAAATTGCAGGAAATCGTTGGAATTGATGAAGTGATGAGAAATGGTTGAAGTTGAAATTGATGAGAAATGGTTGAAGTTGAAATTGATGAGAAATGGTTGAAGTTGATGAGAAATGGTTGAAGTTGATGAGAAATGGTTGAAGTTGAAATTGATGAGAAATGGTTGAAGTTGATGAGAAATGGTTGAAGTTGAAATTGATGAGAAATCGTTGAAATGGCGAGAAATCAACGCAAACGCAAACGGCTTTTTGACTCATTGACCCATTTGTTTTGAACCCTCACACTCGTCACACACTCCAGTGTCACATACCTTCACCTCCCAGACGAGAACCGAACCCACGTCTCCTGGGCTCCAGACCACGTCCTTCACCACCGGACCGTCTTCAGCGCTGAGAAACTCTGACGACCAGAGACAGGAAGAAGATAAGATGGAAGAAGGAAGGACTGAACTGTGGGACGACGAGGAAGCGACAGAGAAGCAGGAAGTGGAGCTCAGTCCGACCTCAGCTGCTGTGAGAGGACGTCTGCAGACTCTGAGGACTGAGGACGTCTCAGTGTCTTGAGAGGAAACTGTCCTGATCTATGGTAGAGAGGATTCAACACAGGACTGAGGACTCAGAGGTTGCTGGTTCAAATCCTGCTCTTTCTTCAAGCAGAAGGTTTGAACTGAGGAGGAAAATGTTCAAACTACTATCTTCACCACTGCTGCCTCATCAAACTGACAAAGGTACATATCATTTGTAACAAAATAAGTTGCTTTGTTCAACTTATTTAACTTAATGTGAGTATTTCTATTAAAGCTTCTACTTCCTCCTCAATAATGTTTAGAGAAGCTACACGTAAACAATCAATTCTCCTGATCGGTGCGCTCCGTTTTCAGACATTTACGCTCATTTATTTGATCGCGTCGGTTGCAATAAACATCCACATGACTGCTTAACTTAGTCCCTTTCATTTATTGACATATAAAAACAAAAAAAAAACTTCTTCCAAACAAAATGTCGACCTCTATTTCTCTCGTTTTCCAAAAGAACGTCTTTACAGGAAACTACTGTAACAACAACAACAGAAAAGAAAAGCTCCTGCTTAAAACTATTAAGTTGTAATGGGTATGTGCCCCCTGCTGGTGGAATAGACATAGTGCACATCCCCTGGCATTTAAGTGCTTTTAACTCATAGACCATGGAACACATTTTAAACATATTTGAACATTACATGTATGTCTCAGACTCAATCATAACAGGTGAGATACAACATCAATTATTATTTGAAAACACTCAACTGTTAAACAAACATGTACACCATGAAAAAAATAAAATTTTGGGGTCTCTCTTAAGTGACTTAAGTGGATCTCTCACACTCTCCCCCACTTTAAAAATGGCGTCCCGACATTTTGTTATACCATCTTTCCCAAAACATGAATACATGGACAATAAAAAATAGAATGGGCATGTTAGCAGTTCAACACACAGGCTACAACTACGTATTTATGAGTTACCCAGACTACCGTGCACTGTAATCATGTGTACTCCTGATTTTATCAGTCGTAGTGCCCACACACACATTTTAAACGCATATTACAATACTATGGATTCTCAACAGGCTCGAATGGATCTCTTTGTCCCTTAGCAGTTCTAAGAGAAACACATTAAACACAAACTCGGCCAACAGTATTTGTGTTTCCAACCATCAAGTAACAGACGATGCTTCAGTATAACCCTCTTATTAGGACCTTTACATTGTAAAGCATTTTACCATTTTCAAAATACAAAACACACATAATGAAAACCATATAGATTTCCTTCTTCTCTTCCTTTACCAGGGCCGCCAGTAGCCACATACAGAAACTGTCCTCTCTGTCCAACTTGGCTGACCAAGGCTGTCATAAGTCAGAGTCTGAGGTCACCTTGTCTGTCTCCGTGGATAAGACTCCTATTCTCGACCTCTTGGACATCATCCTCTGAGTCCAACATGTCTGCACCAGCCGCACCCCCTGCACTGTTCTCAACTTCAGTTGTAGGGACACTGTGCTCATATTCCTTCTGAACACAGGGAAACTCCTCGCCCTGCTCCATGTCAGCCTTTTCGGCTTTTGGGTGAAACTCTGCAGCCGTGGGATTAAGTGCAGGTGGGTTCTGGGGTTCAGCAGCAGGCCAGACGAATGTCATTGCAGACAAATCATCATCAGCTTCTCCCTCACTGTCCGTTTCTTGCGGGTGTTGACTCACAGCTGTCTTTCTGCTATTGTGAGTGTCACGTTCTCTTGTGTGTGTCGTGGTGGAAGACTTACTTCCTTCCATTGTGACTGGGAGATGGTCACATGGTAGAAACATGTTTCTGTGGAGGACCCTTTTCCTGCCCCTGCCACTCTCTGGCTCTACCTCAAACACTGAACTGTCTTCTCCTTTCTGGCTTTTGATGACATAGACATCATCCTCCCAGTAGGAGCGGATTTTCCCTGGCCCACCCCTTTCAGCCACGTTTCTCAACAGAACACGACAGCCCACTTGCAACACAGGACCATATACTCTCTTGTCATACTGCTGCTTGCGTCTATCTGCTGACTTGGAAGCATATCTAGAGGCAATGTCATATGCTTCAGTCATCTGTTGTCGCCACTTCTCTACAAAGTTCTGATGCGACACTGCTCCCTCCTGCCTTTCAACTCCAAAGAGAAGGTCTACTGGCAGGCTGGGTGGCCTGCCAAACAAAAGAAAAAATGGAGAGTAGCCTGTGGCCTCATTAGATGTGCAGTTATAAGCATGTATGACCTTAGAGAGGTGATTTTTCCAGTCAACTTGTTGTTCTTCTGTGAGAGTTCTCAGCATCGACAAAAGCGTTCTGTTAAACCTCTCGGTCTGTCCTTTTTCCCTGAGGATGATAAGCACTTGTATGAGAACCCCGGACCCCTGAGAGTGTCTTTAGGTGGTGCAACAGCTTATTTTCAAATACTCTCCCCAAGTCATGGTGCAACTTTTCTGGAAATCCAAACTTGAGAAAGAAATCATTAAAAAGTTTGTCTGCCACAGTCTTAGCAAATTTGTTAGTTGTTGCATATGCTTGGGCAAAGCGAGTGTAATGGTCCATTATCACAAGTATATATTCATAACCACCTCTACATTCCTCCAAATGTAGGAAGTCCACTGAGACTAGCTGAAAGGGATGAGTGGTCTCAATACTCAACATGGGTGCTCGTGTCAGTCTGTTTGGTTTTCTTTTCTTGAGGCACTCACACATGTTTGTAACAAAATGTTCTGTGTCTCTCTGTACCCAAATGCCCCATGTTCTTGTGCAACTCATTGTAAATGAGTGGACAGTACACTTCTGGAAGCACAAGCTGACTTCTTGTCTGAGTTTTTCGACACAAAGTCCCATCAGCCCTGATCTCAAGCCTGCCCCATTCTCTGACTAAGGCTAAGGAGACACAAAATTTAGTGGTGATTGTCATTCCACAACACAGGTGTTGCTGAGGGCAACTGCCCTTGTTTTCCTGCCTTACTTTTCCTTTCTTAGACTCTCTGCAGCTCTTTTTAGGAGGTGCTAAAATAATGGAAGGTGAGGTTAACAACTCGTATAAAGGCTTTGCTATACGAGAAAAGTCTTTAATGTATGCTCTGTAGTAGGACAGGAAGCCTAAAATCTGTCTGACTTCTCCCACTGTGCGAGGGTGTTTTTCTTTAAGGGCTTGCACTGGTGCAACCTCCTCTGGGTCCATGCTGTGACCATCTTATGAGACTATCCTACCCAAAAACCTCACTTTTGTTTTAAACATTTCACATTTCTTGGGTGTAAGTTTTACACCATGTTGCTGGTATCGTTGTAAGACTCTTCTTACATGCTCGACATGGTTTGTAAAAGAATTACTGTGAACCAGGTTATCATCAAGATAAGGCAGGCAAATGTCATCACGCAGACCCCACAAACACTCTTCCATGCTTCTTTGAAATTCAGCAGGTGCTGAACTCAGGCCGAAAGGGATCCTCACCCACTGGTAGAGGCCCCATGGTGTAATAAAAGCAGTGAGTGGTTGACTCAGACAGAAAACCAGGAACTACCACTGAGGCTGTCCAGCATGTCTTGGATCCTAGGGATAGGGTGTCTATCTGGCACTGACTTCTGGTTCAACTCCTTGTAATCTACACAGAGTCGAAGCTCACCTGATTTCTTTCTTACACACACAATTGGTGGTGAGTAGGGTGACTTTGATTTCGTAATCCAGTCCCTATTGATTAAATCTTGTAAGTAAGCTTTTACCTCCTGGTGTAACGGTTTAGGCACGCTGATGTAAGTCTTTTGGACAGGTGTCGGGTCTCTCAAATTAATGTGCATGCGTAATGAAGGTATACAGCCCACATCAGTGTCATTTTTAGCGAAAGCTTTGCATTCCTCTCTCAGCATTTGTTTAACCAAAATCTGCTGATCACTAGTCAAATGATCTAAGGCTACAGGGGGGTCCCAAGCTTCAGTAAGGTCTCTATTGAGAGCTTTTTTGTTTAGAGACTCAGTCTCTTCCTGTTCAGTTTTGTTAGGGTTTACTTGTCTTTGTTCTTGGGTCACATGTTGTACGACTGCTGGATACACAGCTTTAACGCTCTCTATGTGTCCTAGGCTAAGTCGTGGACCCAGCGTGATACTGCGTCCTGTGGTATTAACTACAGGAACAGGGATAGTTGTTGATTTACCCCCTTTTGGGCTGAACAGTACTTCTTGGATATGAAGCCTTTCAGGTAAATTTGTGCTCATGTTGGGGCAAAACAGCATAGTTGTGTCTCTATCAGCCTCTGCGGTACTCAACATTTTATTGTGGTGACCTCCCCAGGATGCAGAACACTTTTATTTTTGCCTGTTTTTACTGTGGTGCACTCACTGGTTGTCTGGTAGGTGTGTATTAACTAAATGAAACTTTTAGCTGCACATGAGTCAATGTCAAAAGCCCCACTTATGATATCTGCTGCACAGTCGCTCTCTGATCGGTCTTGCCCCTGCTTAAGGTGTTCCCTGATCACTTCCTCTATGACATTGAAACCAATAATAGGGTCCTCTGCCACATTTGAATCACTTGAGACAAGTACTGGGACTGACAGGTTGGGACTTGAAACCTCTGGCCCACCTAGTTGGAACTCAACAGGTATCCACCCCATAAATGGTATTTCGGTTTGATTGGCTGCTTGGCCATTTAATGGTTCAGGGCCCAAGAGTTCCTCTATTTCCCTGACTGAGGTGTGAGGTAAGTGCTCAACTTGCCACTTATTATTTATTACAGTTGCCTGTGCTCCTGTGTCCCATAGTGCAGTTGCTGGTACATTATTCAGAGTGCAATTAACCATTTTCCGCTTCCCTATTAATTTGATCAGTCTCCTATCTTGCTTGGCAGAGAGGTAGTTATCTTTGCATGTCTTTGCAACTGTGTCTGGGAGCTTATGTTTATTCGTCTCTTGCTCAGCTAGGTGTTGTTCAACCAACCTGACCATTTTACATGCTGACTTGTGGTCTGGTTTGTAATGCCCCTTTAATATGGCTTTAAGCTGAGGCATGGTCAAATCAGTCTTTATTTCCAACATGTCACGCAGCTTCAAGCCTGGGCTAATAGCTCTTATCACTGCTTCAATGATCTCTGACTCACTGTGACCCCTGCAGAGCCCGCTCTCCATCTGGTGCGTGAGGTTGGTGAAAGACAACTTGTCCCGCTGTCCTCCCTCGCTCATCTTGGCCGCCGCCCTCCATGATGATTTCGTACAATTTTGATCCCACAGTCTTAATTAGCGTTCGTCTGCGCTGGTTATCAATTGTCCCATCTGTTTCATCAATACATTTGAAGTATTTATAGACCTCCATAATCCGGTCCCATCTTAACTGGCAAAGCGTGGTAGTGGCGCGGTCGAGGAGAATTTCCAGATCCCGCCAATATATGTTGCAATAAACCTCCACAGGACTGCTTAACTAAGTCCCTTTCCTTTATTGACATATAAAAACAACAACAACAACAACAAAAAACTTCTTCCAAACAAAATGTCGACCTCTATTTCTCTCGTTTGGGTAATGGGTATGTGCCCCCTGCTGGTGGAACAGACATAGTGCACATCCCCTGGCATTTAAGTGCTTTTAACTCATAGACCATGGAACACATTTTAAACATATTTGAACATTACATGTATGTCTCAGACTCAATCATAACAGGTGAGATACAACATCAATTATTATTCTAACGAAAACACTCAACTGTTAAACAAACATGTACACCATGAAAAAAATAAAATTATGGGGTCTCTCTTAAGTGACTTATGTGGATCTCTCACACGTCTGTTTCATCCAGTGACAGTTTCCTCCACAACTGAATTTCTGCTGCGCCCTCATTGTCCTACTACGTCATCACATGAAAGTGAAAGTAAACTGTGGATTTTGTTGTAACCTGAGAAACGGTTCACACACTCAGTTCATGTTCACTCTGTCACACATGAAACATTTATATCAGTAAAATGATCAAACTGAAAGGTTTTATTGTCACTGTACCAACAGAACAATGAAAATATGTGCGACTCTTTGAGAAAAAGACAATAATACTGTTATAATAAAAATAAATGGACAATGGACATAAGTTTAAAAGGCCAAAGAATAGAACATTAATATTCTTATATCATCAAACACTGAGGTCTTTAGTGTTCAGTGTAAAGTTTTCAGTGCGGTGGGGGTAACACATCAGTTAGCATGTTAGCCGGCTAGCACAGAGAGCTAACATTAGCTTGAGCTAGTGAGCATTAAATGACGTATTAAGGAGTCAGGAAGATGTTGAATGAAACGACATAGATGTCAAAGTTCAGTGCAGAAGAGTTTATTCTTTCAAACAAAACATTAAACCTGATCCTGTTCTGGACCAGACTGATGTTTACACTGGTCAACACATTCTTAGACCGTTCCTCATTTCTATTGACAACATACTGTCCCCACCCTTCTTCAACAATCAACGTCTGGTTACCTGGAAATAATGGAGCCATCACAACTGATGGTGTATGGGAACTTTAATGGTCAATGCACCTTGTTGGATCCTCAGTGTCATTCTGACCATCACCATTATTTCATGATACCAGTATTTCCAAGGACCTCCTCTGTACATGTTTTAAAAGAATAGTAAAGTTTAACATGATTAATGATCCTACCACAATATATCACATGATTAATGATCCTAACAAGATATAAGTTGTAAAACATTAAACGTGCTTAACTTCAGTTAATATAGTGGATACACATTGGTATTCACTACTTCTTCCTTATTCCTCCAAGTACTTCTTGGTCACATGGAGTCACAACTTCAATCAATATTCAATATTCACAACATCAATATTTAGTCTTTTCTTCAACACAATCCACAGTGAACTACAGCAGAAACACTGTTAATGTTGTAGAATGATGAAGGAGACAAAGATCAAACACAATGAAACATTACACACTGGTCTGATTTCATCATCATCAAAAGGAACAAAAATCTAATTTAATGAACAGACAAAACTTCCAACTGATTGATTTTGTTTTGGTTCCACTTGTCTAGAGACCAGACAAAAGTTAAGTAAAAAAGAGAAATTAAAAACAATCAAAATGATTCAAAGTAGAGACGTATTGTTCTGTCTAATTCATCACTGTTCAGAACAGTAAGTAACAGTTCAGATGAAAACAAAACCTGAACAAGTAGAAAACTACTGAATGTTCACATTGTTACAAACATTTCAACTCATTGACTGATGATACAATTTAACATTAATAACTTGTGATTTTCAACAGTGAAACAACAACTGTTACATTTACTCAAAATACTTAAAAGAAATAAAAATCAAAGAGTATGACAAGTAACTAAAAAACAAAAACCAAAGGAACAAAGGAACCAAATCAACAACTAACAGAAACAGTCTTTGTCTACAACTTAACTGACTGATGATACATGTTTATCTACAAGGATGTTTTATATCAGTGTTTAATCCACATGAATGAAATCCTCATGGATTATACAGTTAGCTATAGATAGTCACCAGTCAAAGATCCCAGGATTATCCTCAGTGTACAAACATCCATCAATGATACTGTCCTCTCTGGATCACAAACTCAGGTTTTAACAAATGACTATTGAAACAATAGATACAACAACTGGTAGTCAACCTAACTTGGTGATAAAATATCTATGAAATCTGCACTTTAAAACAACACTTGTTGAAACCAAATGATGAAAAACTCTGCTGTTGTTTTGCGGCAGTTAGAAATAAAAATAAATCAATCAAAGTATTATACAAGATGAGCTTCTAACTTCTTCATCCTGAAGCTCTTCATCGTGTTTTTTTTTTTTTTTTTTTTTTGCAGATTTTCCATTTCCTCTTCTTCCACTTTCTTCTTTTCTTCCTCCTGTTTATCCAGTAATTCTGTGATTCTGTTCAGATTTCCTCTCTTCTTTCTCAAACATTTGACTAAATCACTGATTTCTTGATGTTTTTGTTGGACTGAAAGAGCCTTTAACAAGTCGTAATCTTTATCTTTTTCTTTCATGTGTTCTTCATGTTCTTGCTTCTGAGCAGCAAATTCCTTGTATTTTTCTTTGAATTCATTGAACTCTTCAGCTTTCTTTCTGGCTTCATCCTCATATGTTTTCTTCAGAGTCTCCAGCTTTGTTTTATAGATTTCTTCTAATTCTTGTTGAAGTTTTTCCTCTAGTTTTCTTCTGATCTGATCTTCTTCTTGTCTTTTGTTTTCAGACTTTTCTCTTTCCTTCTCGTACTTTTCTTATGTATGTATGATCTATGCCAGGGTATGTCTCTTTCTTTGGGGAGCCTGTAGCACAGGCATTTAGTCCACTGCAGGCAGAACTCATGGGACATAAGATAATAAGATGGTGATGAATTCCCATAAGTGCAGATTTAGCAATGAAATGCTAAAAGGGGGAATGTGGTTTAAATTCTCCTCTTTCTCTGTTTGCTACAAATGTCTTAAGCATTTCATGGTCCCTTGTTTTACCTTCAAACAGTAGCTGGCTTCACACTGTCAAGCCAGGCCAGGCCAGAGCCATTTGGGGGCCACCTAGGTGCTAGTATCCCAGGTCTAGCCCCAATAACACAAGTCCTTGTGTAGTTTGTTTTCTTCAAAAGATTAATAAATACAATAAATAAATAAATAAAATAAACAATAGCTCTCTATGTAACTTTGTGGACCTTTCTACTGGCATTTGACACATTGCCAGATCTTGTCATTGCCTATGACGTTTTTGGGAATGTGTGTCCAAGTGGTTTGATACCACTCTTGGCACCTGAGTCCTGGACTACGAAGCAGGACTAGTTCTTATGGTGGTAACTTCAGGGTTAACTCTGGGTTTCCGTCCTATGAAGGTGGTTCACTTCTTACCGGGCTACGTCTCCATGGTAACTGATGCTGAACGGCTAACCTGCTCTGAAGCAGGTTATGTTCAAGATCAGAGATCAGAGACTATAAAATCCCCGCCCTCCGACCAATCAATGCTCTTGAAAATGTCTCGTCCTTTTTATTGCAGATCTGTGGAGCTCGTGGAGAATTTAATTTCAGTCACATCTACTCGTCTCTGTGGGGCTGTGAACTTACGTGTTTACACAATCGTTGATCTTTTTCCAGCTGTCTTTTCGGTTTTTAGCAGCTGCTGCCGTGTTGTTTTTTTACTTAGGTTATCGGCCGGTTTTCCTCATATTGTTGTAAAATCATCGTCTGCTCTTCGGCTGTGAAGTTGGCACTCTGCTACTGGTTCTCTTTCCATGTTTGTGATTGGACGTCTGCTCTGTATGAATCCACCTCTTTTATGTGAACGCGCTCACATCTAGATTGGAAAAACCTGGGTTGACTAATCGAGTTGATAACCAGCTCCCAGAGACTGAGACTGTTAGTTAGTGAAGCAGAGAACTGAAAGAGATCCTGAGTAAGTTGAACTCGCTACATAGCACAGGACTCAAGAGCACTGGACCATCAGCTTATTGTAATGAGCTGTTCTGCAAATGCAGTACACTGGTATTGCAGTTTTTGTTGATGGTCATCTCAGCTGTACTCTCAATGGTGTTGAACCCAAAGTTGATGCTGTTTTGAGTCAACGACTTATACAGCTGGGCCCTTATCCTGTTTTCATTGAATGTGTAGAACTCTGATAGATGACCCTTGCAAATAGCATATACAAACGCAATGGAAAAAAAAAAAACACAGTTACAGTCGGTTTACTGTTGTACAGGTGGATGCAGAACCCCAAACAGGTCAGATTGTGGCCTTACCAACCAGGACGGTAACTGTTGGGTTTTTGAGTCCAGACGGACACGTAAGCTACCATATACAGTTAACTGATGGTTGATAATGAAAGAAAGACCAAACTTTAACATTACATAATGATCAGATAGCAGATTTTGAAATTAATTTATTGCAAAACTATGCAGTAAAAATGAATGAAATGTATTGTGCAAACAGTCACAGTCACTGTCACATAATTCCAGTGGAAATTACCAACAAACCTATAAAGGAAACATCAGTTTCGTTTCCATCATTTATCTTGGCTTGTGTCAGCGTCTGGACTGTAAATATACTAATAGACGCGCGGTGAGTGTTTTCTTATTACTTGTTCAAATAGGTCCAAAAATCATTTGCATTCCTCTTTCTATCCTGCACTGGTGCAGCAGAAATTCAGTTGTGGGGAAAACTCTTCACATACATGATGGCAGATATGACAGACATGATATAGATATAAAAAAAAAAACAATCTGACAGGAGCATGTACAGATCTGGGGTCCGTTTCACAAAGCAGGTTTAGTGAAAACTCTGAATCTGTTAACTCTGAAATCAGGGAAACTCTGAGTTTTCTGTTTCACAGAGGGAGGTAACGCAAACCAGAGAAAGAGAGGTGACTCTAGCCTGTTTCACAGAGACAGGTGACTTAAACTCTTGCTCAGTTACCATAGTAACACTCTATGAACCTAACCTGGTCATGTCCTTTTGACAATGATCCCGTGGATTAAGGTGCAGCATTATTGCGCACAGAATTAAATATGCGTCAGGACGTGGTCTTGTATTTTCAGACAATTACCTTTTTTGAAAGGTGCCGTTAATTATTAATTATGTAACAGAACATCATATAGATGAGAAGACATCTACGTGTGTGAAAACAGCACAACTGCACAGTCAAACAGCCACTTAATATTTACTTTAAAATGTAAAACATGATCAAAAAGAGCTGCCCCCATGAGTCTTACAATGTTTTTATATTTCATCTTAAGCTTCTGCCAAGTGTGCTTCTCCCAGGATTGTACCTAAATGAAATAAATTAACAGGCCACTCAAGCAGTTTTCCCCTGTAATATTATTGTGATTGTAAAGGATATTTGATCTGACGCACTGACTATTTCCAGTTCTAGCTGTGAAAAACATAGCCCTCCTCCCTCTGTTGCCATGGTGACTCGTTGAAATAAGGCTCCATTAATGCTGTCTTTTCATACTTGTGGTGCATGCGCTTAACTCCAGGTGAAACTACTCTGGGTCGATCAAACTAACTCAAATCAGCTGCTCTGGAACCGAAAACTCAGAGTTTCTTGTCTCAGAGTAGATCAACTGAGAGTTCAGGGTCAGACTCAGAGTTTGTTGAACCTGCTTTTTGAAACAGACCCCAGGGGAATCAACTGAACCGATGCTAGAGGCTGATTATTGCTTTTCAACAGGTGAGTGTGTGTTCAGCTTCTCACTGACTTGATCCAGGAGCAGTTTTCTTCTGTTCAAATGTTTTTAAATTGTTATATTTTTGTCAAATTGATTTTAATTCAGCATAACTTAGGACTGAAGATCAGCTTCTCTAAACATTAATGAGGAGGGGTTTTGTTTTACTTTCAGTAATTTGTTGTGTCACATAGTATAAGTTATTTTATTTCATATTATAACATTAATATCTGCTGAGTTTTTAGACCAGAGGACGGAAAGGGGAAATTTGTGTGTGTGTGTGTGTGTGGCTACTTGAATGAAAGCCACCACTTCACCCAGACTAGTGGCGCTTCCCTTCCCTGTCCATCCCATTAGGGGATAGGCCAGAACGTGGTTGCCTAAAGTCAGAATCAAAGATAATGTTTCTATTGGATCAAATGGACTCAAATGAAGCTAAAGATACAAAAACTGAATCATTTGAAAGAAAAACAGAGAAAGACGGCAGGAAACCACATTTTTATTTGCAATGTGTGTTGCTGCCCCCTTCCGGTTCTCTGTTGTCACTTCACAAATCATCCTCTAGATAGAAAGTTGGTAAAGAATGATTGGCCTCAGCTGATGATCAATAAATCTGGTTCATCTACAAAACTTTTAGATTCTGCTGAAAGCGATGGAGAACTCAATGTAACTGTTGGTTGGTCCATATCAGCATAAAGTTAATATTTGTTTCTGCCTCTGCCTCAAAGCAGCGGTACAAGCCCAACCTGTGTGCAGCCAGTAACTTGGAGACACGACGGTGAGTGTTTTCTTATTACTTGTTCAAATTAGTTTTAAAATACAATCAGAATAGGAACCTGTACACATTATAATTGATACAAATAATTATAAATAGTAAAAATGCATTTGATTTCACTTCATCTGCATTTATCTGCAGATGAAGTTGCTGCTGTTGCTGCTTCTGTTGCCGACACTCTCCTCATCCAGTCTTCAGGACATTGTGAAGATGAGCTCACGGCACAAAAACGGTAAAACAGAACAGATGTTACGGTTATAAAGTCTGACAAAAGTGATGCGAAAGGTTGCAAAGACATAGCTTGTGTTTCTCAAACCTTTTACAATAAACAGAAATCCCTTAATAATCTATGATGGTCAACCAGGTAATGGTGATCATGAGACATGACAGTGATGGGGCCAGAATTTGTGCCAAATTGAAAGAAAATCCATCAAGATATTCCTGAGATATTGTCTCATCTCATCTCGGTTTTTCCTGCCCATCTGGATGGTCCGGGTCTCAGGGGCAGCAGCTTCAGGAGGGAGGCCCAGACCCTCCTCTCCCCGGCCACTTCCACTAACTCCTCCGGGGGGACCCCAAGGTGTTCCCAGGTCAAGCTCGAGGCATAGTCTCTCCAGTGTGTCCTAGGTCTCCACCGGGGCCTCCTCCCGGATGAGCATGCACAGAAGACCTCTGACGGGAGGCTTCCAGGGGGCATCCTGATTAGATGCCCTAGTTATCTCAATTGGCCCCTCTCGGAGGGCCCATGAGATATTTTGTTCACTTTTTATTCCCAGTGACGTGGTCAAAACATTTCTAACTAAAAGTTTTAAATTTATAATTGATAATGGTTCACTCTTTCTTTTATTCAGTCTCCTTGCTGAACCCAAACCCGGAGGATGAAGCTCATGACACCTCAGTGAAGAGATCCACATTAACTCATCAACGTTTCTCATCTCTTGCAAAGATAAGACAGAAGAGGCAGGCTCATCCCCCATCTTCTATGTTTAATAATAAGGGAAAACTGAAATGGCAGCGTTGGAACGGTTCTCCCCAATGACACAGTTTCAATCGTCAACCGATACACCAAACGGATCGAGTATGTGTGCAAATACAACTGCGCTGCTGGATTTTACAACCCTGACATGGGTGATTTCTGCTACTACCCCGACAGAGACAAAGGAGTATCATGCTTCCTCGTTTGACATCCTTGTAAATGAAGACAATTTTGAGATTCTGGAGTGGAAAGATGGTTCCTATAGTTCAGTGCCCCAGAATTCAGTCTGGACCTGTGCTAATAAAGAAGTGTTTGTAGGGCAAAACAAGTACGGTCTTGGTAAGGTGCATCCTCAGCGTAAGGCTTTCTACCTTCCCTGGAATGGTAAAGAATACTGGTACAATCATTACAAGGTCCTGACTATCAATGCAGATATTGAGGGTGAAGAAATCTTCAATGTTGTGTACAACACTGATCAAGCTGTGATCCAGCTGCATCCTCCAGAGACCATATCCACATCAACTGTTACCAACAACATGTGTAGTCCAGTGACAAAAACAGTTCATTTTTCAAAGACATATCGGGTGGAAAGACGGTGGGACATCACAGCTTCACTCACGGTTGGTGTAAAGAAGACCTTCTCTGCAGGGGTACCTGGTGTGGCATCTGGAAGTCTGGAGGTCAGAGGTGAGGTCTCATTCCAGGCCTCAGGAGGAAACACAAAGACAGACGAGACCACCCTCAGCACTTCTTTGGTGATCATTGTCAAACCAAATCATTACTGTAAAATGCGTATGGTGGCACAAAAGTCCAAGATAGATGTCCCTTTCACCGCACGCCTCAAACGCAGCTACAGAAATGGTGAAATCACACTGACAACTGTCTACGGGAACTTTAACAGCGTTCAGGTTGGAGACATACAAACCGTGGCTGATCGATGTCAACCTGTAATAAATGCCACGTCTTGTCCTCATATTTAATAATGAGATAGTTGACAGTTGACTTTGATGTTGACACTTGACGTATAACCTCTAACGCTCAAGTTCATGTTGTTCTTTTATTTATTAGAAATTAAAAAAATTAGAAAATTAGAAAATATCAATCAATCAAAGAAAGAAATGTATGTACTTTGCTCCAGTAGCTGTTTATCAGCACAAAAATACATGACTTATGGGCAAAAATGGGTTGGTGACAGTCACCTCAACACATTTGTACTAAATATAAAGAAAGGCATTTCTTTACAAGGCATTACTGAGATATGAAAGTGAAAACTATTACATCATTGAGTACACAACGAAAATTACCATTAAACACCTAAGTGAGCAGGGGGCAGCACCCAGGGAGGGTGTGTAGGGACAGTAACTTGCTCAAGGGTACCTCAATGGGACCCAGTAGCTGGTGGATTCAAACAAGGGCCCAAGTCCTCTTCCTTAGCCACCAGGCCACCACTGCCCTGAACCTGAATCCCTGAATGTCATTTTAATGTGATGGGGACGTACATACAGACAACCGGAAAACATGACGCCTTCTAAAATCAGTGACTGAAGTTATTGGACATGTGATGTGAAAAGATAAAGGACGCCTCTAATAGTATATTCAGCTAGAGTACAAGTTGATGTGAACCGATGTACCGATAATTGACAAAGCAACAATAATACCAATAATCAACCAGGCCAATAACTGGTCGACATATAGTTTTAACATTTTAAGTTTAACTCTGTTTTTGGTTAGAGTATAGTTATGTGATCTGCATGAGTTGATGTGATGTATTATTTTGTGTGTTTGTATCCAGGAAATAATAATAAAGTTTGTGCAGTTCATGTACTGCTGCAGCCAGCAGAGGGCGGCAGAGCACTTTCTGAAAATTATTGTGTCGTCAATTAACCTGAATTCAGATCAGCTGCCTCCTCTTGAGTCTCTTAAAGGTTTGGTTTCTCTCCACACCTGATCCCAGTCATCTCATCAGCTCATCAGCTGTAGTTTATCAACCTCAGACATTTACTCCTTCATTTCAAGGTTCAATTCTCTGCTTTATCTCCTCATATCACTGCTGCACCTATTTATTTCTTTTACCCTCCATGTCAGACTTTGATTCTGGTGCCAAAAAAAGTTGATTTTAAACTGAAACATTCTTTCAAAGTCATTGTTAAAATGTAACATTAATGAAAGTTTAAATTTACCCCAAAGATTTGATGAAACGGGACATTTTCTTACATTTTCTAAAACCTCATGAAACTATCACGTTCAGGAGGCAGGGATTCACTCAGAAGTTAGAAATTAAAGAATAACTGAAAGTGGTCAAACCAGGTGACTGGAGCATTTCCAGGAACGTGCAGGTAAAAGTGAAGTTTAAGGTAACAGATTAACAAAAGTACAAGGAAACAAAACAGTAAATAATAAAAAGAATGTAAAAACTAAACTAGACAATGATTAATTGGGAAACATTTGAGTAGGTGGGTGGGAGATGAAAGGATTGGTGTAATAAAGGTTTGGGCATGTCTCCACAGTGTATTCTATAAAATACAACCAAAAACAAACTGATGTGTTGTTCTGGACATCAGTGTTGACTTCCACAGTCTGGTCGTCATCTGGAAAGTGGTGAAAGTAGCCAACTTTTCAACCAGTTGAAGCATAACTGCTGATTAATTTTCTCAACAACGTTGTCGTCTTAACGTCCTCCCCCTTCGCATCTTTCCTTGAACTTTGAACTTTTTCTTTACTCTACCACAAAGTCCACACAGGCCGGGTTCACGTAGCTGCTTTAAAGCTGGGAAAGGTGCTTTAATTTGTTGTGAAAACTTAAGGTTAGATTTAAGACCTGCAATGAATAAAACACTGTAGAAAAAAAAAAGACAAAAATTTGGACATGTGCTGCAGTTGCAAATCAAGTAAAAAAAAAATGTATATGACTGGATGAATTTATACAAGTCTGAATTGAAAGATATAAATGAAATGTAATAAATTTGCTCATTATTCTTATTCAAATAAAAACACAGTTAACCAGCAGTGTGTTGAGCTCAGTAAAACTGTTCCCACTGAACAACTGAAACCGATTAAATAGAATGTAAAAATCTTTACTTTTAAAATCAGAAAAATGTATTTATTCATCATTCAGACTTGTTATTCTCCCTCTTACCATGAGCAAGAGAGTTTTTATTCCATTTAATCTTATTTTACATTTTCACATTTCAACTTAAAAATGATTTGTTACCACTGCAAATAAGCTTTTCTCATAAAATCAGACAATGGCAAAAGTAAAAGATTATTAACAATCAGACATTGTTATGACAAGACCATAAGATTTGTGACACACGCAACTGTATTATCTGCAAATTATCTGTATTCAATCTGTCATAAAGATCAGTGTTAGAGTCAATCCTATTGTATGAATTAATTGTTGGACATAAGATGCCTGAAGTTTCATACATTTTTAATCTAAATGTACAGTATAAGTATAAACAGTCATCCAACCTTCATCATGTCTATGGATATATACAAGGCAGGGAGTTGTTGAGAAAGGTGCATCGCTCCACCTCGGCCCGGACCAGTCCGACCTGAACGCTGTCATACACCCCAGTGATGGATGTTGAGCGGGTTACCCCGTTTTTGTTGGTGTTGCTGAGGCGCGCCGTGAACGGGATGTTGATTTTAGACTTGTACCGCACCATTTTAACCACACAGGAGTGGTTCGGGGGGGCCTGGAGCTCCACAGAAACACTGTCAGTGACCATTTCTATCACTTTGCTTCCCTCGCTGGTTTGGTGCGTCACCTCAACGCCAACCTCAAGGCCCACAGAGAAGAAGGGGACACCGGCGGTGATGGTCATTTTGACGCCAGATTGGATGGACTTGGAGATGTCCCAGCTTTGCTCCACCTGATAAGTTTTCGATAGGGTATCTGTTTTCAGCGCTGAGCGACATTCATAGTTATTAATGGCTGTTTCACGCATAACCTCGGGAGGATAGTGGAAGATTTTGGCGTCATTGATGTCGTACTTCACATCGTAGATCTCCTGGCTGATTATGTTCTTATTAATAGTTAAGACTTGATAGTCTCTGTACCAATATTCAGAATCCTTCCAAGGCAGGTAGAAGAATTTACCTTTGGAAGAAACCATCCCAAGTCCATACTTGTTCATGCCTACGTATATGTCCCCCTCGGGGCAGGTCCTGACTGAATTCTTAGGCACTGAACCGTACGAGTCGTCCTTCCACTCCAGGATCTCAAAGTTGTCTGTGTTCACTAAGATCTCAAACGGTGAACCTTTATATGCCTTTGTGTTGTAGGGGTAGTTGCAATAAGGGCCTTCGCTGGGGGTGTAAAAACCGGCATCACACCCGTGTTTGCAGACATAGTCGGTGCGACCGACGTAAGTGTTGTTAAACGCAACAGCATCGTTTGGTAGAGAGTCGTTCCAGGTCACCCACTCCAGGCTGGAGCTGTCGCCGGTCACGAAGGAGGAAGACTGAACCAGCCTCTTCTGTCTTAACTTGGCAACACTTAGCAGAGAAGCAGTATTGTTAGTGGCAGTGATTTCAGGACGGCCATTTGGATCGGACTTATTGAAGGAGACTGGAACAGAGAAACATGAAAACAGACAGTTTGTGCTTTGTAATAGACGACACACAGGAAGTTAGTTTTGAACCTTTTCTACTCATTACAGCAGACAAACATTTCAGGTTGGTGTTTACCATCTCTGCGCTCGGCATCCAGAGGACTGGCTGGAGATGTAGCCAGGAGGACCAACAGCAACAACATCTGGAGACAAGATGAGACAAGATTGATGTCAACAACATTATTAGGGAAACGACATGCATGCTTGGTTGGAGAAAATTGTAGAAGTGTTTGTAGAAAAAACTGATGTTCTCAATATCTGACAACATTATGGACAATTTGAACCCATAAAAAACAAAACACAGACAACTTTAAAACTATCAACAATTGATAAAAACTGTCATTTTACCTCAGAACAGATTTGTTGGTCAACCGCTGCCTCGATCTGTTAGTTTGACTTTCAGTGGTGGAAGAAGAAATGTTCACATCAGTTAGTTTCACATGACAACAAAGTGTCTCCCACAGGTTTATATAGTGTAGCCGCTTCATGGTTGTGTCACTGAAAAAACAACTACGTGTATTTTTACTGCCTCACTTCCTCCACATTTGACTCAAACTTAAAACCTTGTTTTGCTTCCTTATCTTTTCTTTCTGTTCATTACAGATTACATTTCCAACGTGAAACATTGTTTTCTCTCCAGGAAATAAAAATCATTTTCCCCTCTTTTCTTTGCCCGATCAGTTTGACAATTGATTAATGTTTATTTGACACAGAATCATTAGACAAGATAAACACGGCTCCACCTTTGATCAGCCCCGTTATCAGTAGGTGTGACTCTTCAGGCTGAACCTACATTTGAATCTGACTTTCGGTTTTGATCCTGAACGATATCCTGCTTAGTCACTGTTGAACTCTCACCACATATTTTGGCATCTGTATGAAGTGTACATGTCAAATCCAAGGCTACATCCAGCCCATGAGACCAAGATCTTAAGAAGCTCATAGTTCCTTATTATCCTAATAGATCACTTCCATCACAAACTCCAGGTTTTCTTGTGGTTCCTAGAGTCTCTAAGACCAGAATGGGAGGTAGATTTCTCAGTTATCAGGATCCTCTCTGATGGAGCCAGAACCGGTTTGGGTCCAGGAGGTAGACAACCTTTCTACACTCAATGTTTAACTGCAAACTTTCCTTTTTGATAAAGTTAATGGTCAGTGATGGTTCAGGTCCTGAACCTTCCTTTAAGCTGGAGTTTGATGCTGCATTATAATGAGATATTTCACCGTTTGTGGTTATTGCTCCTCTAGATTTTCTACCACTGAGGGTAAATAAATATCCAAAACACTATCTGTTTTTATTTTAACCATAAGAATGGCTCACTTACTTATGGCGAACTGATAACAGTTAAATCTATCTCTACACTCAAGGTTTCCTCCATGAGCAAATACAGAGTTTAACAATATCTTTGTTTGAATTCATTTAAGTCTTACAAGTCTTATCAGCCTGTTTATTTTATACTAAATCAATAATCCCTGATTTTTATTTCCTTGTTTCGCTTTTCTTTGTCTTCAAACCAGATGCACTGACCTTTTTATTGTATCAACATGTCATTAATGCTTTCTGGACCAAAACCATTTAGAGATTCGTAGACTAGCAGCAGAACTTTAAAGTCTATTATTTAACTGACTGGAGGCCAGTAAAGACTTAAAGACTGGAGTGATGTGCTCTGGTCTTTTTGTTTTAGTCAAAACTCAGGCTTTAATGCTCTTTCTGAAGGAGTCCTGTCTGAAGATTGTTACAATAGTCGAGGCAACCGGAGATGAAAGCATGGATAAGCTTCTCCTGGTCTGTTTGGGGCATAAAACCTTTGACTCTGTATATGTTGTTAAGCTGATGGAAAGTTGTTTTTAATTGATTTGATATGGCCGCTGAAAGTCAGACCTCGGACTTGTGGCGTGTCTCAACTTGCATACTTCCATACTTACACAAACTATTTGGTGTGTAAGTGCGTTCACACTGACAAGTCTGGTAAAACACAGTGAACTGTTAATATCCGGATGGTTTCACTCATTATAGTCAAAAAAGCGGTGAAATCCCCACCTGACATGAAACATGAAGCCAGACAAGCAAACACCAGCACTAGTTAGACTTTGATTATTGATTATAATTTCTGTCCAGTGACAATTCACCATTAAGACGTTGAGATCAACATGTCCAATAAGTAAACAACGATTTCAGACGACACAACCCTGTAGAAATTCTCGACCAACAGACGTAATCACGTAGTGGACTTAGAATATTACATGGAAGTGAACTAATGGAAGTATCCAACATGACACACAATATTGGTTTTTGATTCGTAGAGGAAGCGGTTCTCTAATTTTATTGCCAAGAACAGTTTCCTCAGTTTTCTCCTGATTTGATTAGAGAAAAATTTGCTTTTATCCAATTATTGACACAATGACTCTCTTGGACAGTGTCAGATATATTTGCGTGTCATTTGCATAACTATCTCTCTTACTATCTCTCGGACTTATTAGATTTTTGCCATTGAGCACACAGCATGCACACAATGAAGTTTGACCTCTGCATTTAACCCACAGGCAGCATATATGAGCTAAACAGAAGGGGTCCAAGAATCGACCACTGAGAGGCTCCACATGTCGTGGCGATTTGATCAGATCTAAAACTTCCATTAGCCACAAAATAACTCACCTCCTCCAAGTAGGATCTGAACCAATCTAGGACTGTTTCAGTGAGTCCTGCCCATGTTTCCAACCCGTTTAGCACTGAGATCCACTAAGACCAGAACTGACACACTGCCTACATTCAATGGACGGTTGGATCGAAATGTGTTCATTTAAATGTTTTACCTTCAATAACATTCACTCTGAGCAACTGTTTTTTTATTCTTTCTTTTTTTCAGTCTTATTGAGGCTGAAAAAGTTTTTTTTTTTTTTTTAAATCATCCTCTGACTTTAATCTGCTGATATCGCAACTTGCACAACCACATCAGACTGCTACTTTATTACAGCTGATGTTATCACATTGTCACCACAGAGATACAACACACAACACAAAGTCTCTAAACTCTCACATTAAACCATATGTGTGATAGTTAACAATATATTTATAATATCAAGTCAAGTCAAATGGATTTGAATGTTTCATCCAATTCAAAGAAAACAAGGTTCCTCCATCATGCTACATTAACCAACAACTGAGGGTAAAAACAAAAAAGGTTTATTTAAAACTACACAAGGGTTTAAGGTGATAAATACTTAAAAAAAAACTTTATTAGCTGATTGTTTCAGGCGTCCAGATGACATCTGTTTATTTAAAATGCTTTAATGTTCACTCTGAGCTACTTTTCTTTTTTTTTCAGTCTTAGTGAAGCTAAAAATAGTTAAGAAAAAAAAAAAATCGTCCTCTGATCTTAACCGGTTGATGTCGCAACTCAAATTACCAGGAGCCGTGTTATCACATGATCACATGTCACAGAAACCACAGAGATACAACACGCAGCCCAACTACGTCTCTAAACTCTCGTATTAAACCATATGTGTGATAGTTAATAATATATTTATAATACCAAGTCGAGTCAAATTGATTTTAACATCATTTCAGCCATTATCAGTTACAACAAAAACACCTCCCCTGGTCCAGCAGCTTTACGTGGGTTGACTCTGTTTCCTCACATCAGCTATGGTCAGACACATCCACTGGTTGTCAGGAGGAGGGATGGTCTTCCTCCATGTTGTAGTGGTCTGTGCTTTAAACTGTGCGTAGGTTGGTCAGATGATAAGGCCTGTGAGTTCACTTCTACCGGTGTGTCAGTGTTACAACCAGAGGGAAGAACACACAACCATCAACGACTCTGACATATCGATGTGATGCTGTTACCAGCTTACAGATCTAGGGTGAACCAGTTCAGACCAGTGGTCAGATCAGTCAGCACGTGACAGGTTTTCAAGCAAGTTTCAAAACCACAAGTTTAAACCAGAAAAAGTGAAATGTTGACCCTTAAAAATATTTGGTCGTGATGTTTGTGATTCGAAGCCACATCCTGTCAGAGAAGTGATGATGTTTATGATGATGATGAGATAAGAGAGTTGAGAGAGCGGCAGTCGGAGACGAGACGGAGACAAACCTGGACATGGATCTACTGCTGATGGTGCTGGTGCTGCTGTGGAGCTCAGGTAGGACTCTGCTTTAATAACAAAATGTAGCACTTGAGTGAAACGTGAGAGTCTTCAGTTGTGATAAAGTCAACAAATTTTAATGTCAGTGGAAAACCTCATCTCCATCGCATTTGTGTCACTTTTACTACACAAAGAAAAGCAGTGGTGGAATGTAAGAAAATACAAATACTTTGTTAATATATTTAAATAATAACTACACAAGTTTGGTCACTTTGTTCTCTATGAAGCTCCTTCTACAGTCTCCAAATAAGGCCGAGTTCAGGATGCACGTTACATATCAACAACGTTTAACTCAACAGAAACACAGAGGTGCTAAACGTCCTGTTGCATGACGCCTCACATCCACATGATTGATAAATAAATCAAGCATTGTAGCACTGCTCTGACCACGTTGTTTAATCAGGAAATTGTAGCAAAACGTTGTGAGGCTCAACTCGCCCTTTGTAAATCCAACATGGCGGTGTGGCAACGCTGATCTTGATCTTATGAGTGTGGTTTTATCACCAAGAGATGGTGGAGGCAGCAGAGACCCCTCGTTCACCTTGTAAGGTGAATTTAACCATCACAGTGACTACGAAGCTGATACATTAGTTTGAAGCATTTAAGTACAATACAGCTCTACTTTACTTGGATAGAAATAATAATGCATACTTTTGACTTAGATTAGATTAGATTTTGCAGCTAATATCTAAAATTTCTACTCTTGTAAAATGCATTTTGTTGCACTGAATAGTTTTACAGTTCAATTAATATTATATCTCTTTGTCGGTGATATTAACTAAAGTACATATTCTTCTTTTTCCTAAACACTGGGTTTCAGTACTAACTTCCTCTCTCTTCTGTCTCCCTGTTGTTCCCTGTTGAGTCGTGTGTGTTCATCCCCTTGTCTCGTCTGCAGTGAGTTCACTGTGTTTTTGCTTTGTTGTCTTTAATTGTACTTCTTGTACCTGAAGCACAAATGCCCCTGCTGGCGCCCGCTTGTTCTTTGTCAACTATCTTCAAAATAATCAGCCCTCGCCAACGTCTGGATTCGTTGACTGCGTGAGGCGGTGATACGCAGTCGTGGTTATGTGGTTATGTCGTAGTTACGTTTTGCACATCACCTAGCGAGGCTTGTGCACATGCATGGCCAAGTGAACCCTACCAGGCCAGGGAAGTGTGCCCTACTCAAGCATGGTTCACTTGCTCTCACATAAGCCGTAGAATCTGGACTTTAGGGGGCAAATGTGCTTGGGCACAGTACGATTGGCTAGTGAGAGTGCACGTCTCTCAGTCCACATGAAGCAGAGTGGCGTTTGTTATCAGTGGTTGTCAGGGCGAAGTGTAAAACCACTGCAACTTCCCTCAGTGCAACCGGGTTCACAGCAGCAGCTGATGATGCTGATAATATTCTGTTAAATGATGAGCTGATTCAGGCAAACATTTGGTTTCTGCTCATTTACACAATCTGTCTGTTTTATAACATGTTTTATAAAACATCATCAGCAAAGATCGCTGATGTTTCCCAATGAGATTACATGGAGTGTTTAGTGTCCATGTAAAATGTCACCATGTTGACAGTTGTCAGATGTTTCTTTTCTCATTGTCTCCTCAGGACTCCAGGCTGAAGGAAACAGTGGCTCCACAGGTAAATAAAGGATGGATGAGTCCGTTTGCATTTGTGTTCATGAAGCTGGTATAATTCTTGTGTCTTTTAATTTAATTTAGAGTTAATTTAGAGTAAAATCACAAAGTACGTTTATCTCCAGGTTATTTAAAATATTATATATAAAAACAGTAGTGAGAAGCAGGTGGCTACAGTGGCTCAGCTAGAACCACCTGCTCACCTGGTAGAGCTGCTGGACTCACCTGCTCAGGTAGAGGACGAGCTGCTGCTTTGATTTGGTTCATTTCTCTTCTCATCAAACTGACTGTACTGGTTTTATTGACCACTCTCTTCTTCGTGTTCAGAGCCTGTCAGGTTGGTGGGAGGAGCCAGTCATTGTGAAGGTTCACTGGAGGTGATGAAAGAAGACTGGAGACCAGTGGCAGGCTATGACTGGACCCTGAAGAATGCAGCTGTAGTCTGTAGAGATCTGGACTGTGGCTCTGCTGTTTCAATAAAAAGTATAGTGGAGTCCTCACGCATCCGTGTGTGGTTGATCTCCTCTGAGTGTGTTCAGTCTGGATCTACCCTGAGGAACTGTTCATTAACATCAACAGCTTTCTCCTCCCTGCATATCATCTGTTCAGGTAAGTCAGTGACATCATCTGTGACAGTGATGTTTACTGTGTCTTTCTTTCTCTGTAAATGTTCACAGTTCATAATTTGATCTTTGGTAGAAGATTAAATATTGTTTTTCAGACTGACTCCTTGTTGTTGACCATCAGACTCTAACAGATTGTTCTAGTGTGGAAACTGTTTGTTCCTCATCCAAACATCAGTGAGGTCCAGTAAACTGTTTCCTGTCACTGATCAGATTTAGATGTTGTTCAAAGACTCAAAGACTCTCTTAACGAGGCTCCACCTCCTAATCAAGGAGAAACTGATTATTATGATAATAATGGTCATAAAATCACTTTCATATCAAAGAATGTGACTTCCTGATTCAACATATTTCTGTCATCTACTCCAGAACACACAGACAATAACTGTTGGTTAAAAAAAAAAAAACTTCAGCCAGTGCAGACCTGTTCCTTGCAGTTACCACGTTAAAGAATAAAAAAAAACATTGCGACTCGAGTGGTATCCACTGAAAAAACCTATGACGTCCTTATCTCTCTCCTTAACCTTGTAAATTGTCTCTGTCTACAGACTCTGTCAGGCTGATGAATGGGACCAGTTCTTGTTCAGGCAGACTGGAGGTGAGGACTCACCAGTCTAACCAGCAGTGGTCCTTGGTGTGTGTAGATGACTTTGACCAGCAGGATGCCCAGGTGGTCTGCAGGCACCTGGGCTGTGGGCCTCCTTCAGTCCTCCAGGGGGCGCTCTATAGAGAGGTGGAGGCTCCAGTGTGGAGCAGAAAGTTCCAGTGTGGAGGCCGTGAGTCTTCTCTCCTGAACTGTGGCATCTCAGGCTCAGCTAGAACCACCTGCTCACCTGGTAGAGCTGCTGGACTCACCTGCTCAGGTAGAGGACGAGCTGCTGCTTTGATTTGGTTCATTTCTCTTCTCATCAGACTGACTGTACTTGTTTTACTGACGACTCTTCTTCATGTCCAGAGCCTGTCAGGTTGGTGGGAGGAGAGAGTCATTGTGCAGGTTCACTGGAGGTGATGAAAGAGGAGTGGAGACCAGTGTCGGACTTTGACTGGAGCCTGAAGGAAGCAGCTATAGTCTGCAGAGATCTGGACTGTGGCTCTGCTGTTTCACTAGAAAGAAAGACGTCCTCACTCAGACATATGTGGAGGATCAAGCCTGACTGTGTTCAGTCTGGATCTACCATGAAGGACTGTTCATCACTATCATATTCACTTTCCCCGACCCTCCACATCACCTGTTCAGGTAAGTCCCTCATTGATGAATATTTCTAGTATTATTTCCCAGTGACAATGATCTTAGAGATGTTGTCTTGTTGCTGGAGTCTGAACCTTTGAGAAACCATCTCACTCCACCAACTGACAAACAATAACAACAGTGGAAATTAAAACCAACTGAGCCCCACCCACAGCCGTCCACTGGCACCATGATGGTTTTGTGTTCATAGTTCAGCTGCTCTGCTCAGGGAGAACCATCAACTTCTCCGTTTCCTTCGTGGTTAAGTTTCCTCACAGCTTCTCACATCAGGAAGTAGCTTCAGTCCAACAGGAAAAAGAAGCTCAGCTGGTTTCTGGTTGACTGTTTTATTTAAGGACAAAAGAGAACTCTAATGTCCCTGAGGTGTCATTTGTTTTAGAAACAGTCTCCACACAATCATCAGTGACTAATACAGTACACATGAAAAACCACATTGAATAAAACAAATAAATGAGGAGATAAGTGACAGTAGAAGACTTTAACGACACAATATGAGAAATATATGAATGACAGAGTTATTTAAAGAGGTGATAGGAGCTGGGACAAATGAGTCTTTACTTCTGTTAGTAAATGTTTACATTTTGATTATAGATTAAATAAATCTGAACTTCTTAAACAGGATGGTTTGAGTCAATTAACACTGATTGGACCTTCTTCATAGTCTGGTCCTTGTACAGACAAGTTCAGTCATTTACAGTCAATCCTACAGTTTTGCTATATATTATTTATATTGTATTATATTTTGACAGTAGTCAGTTTCTCTTCCTGAGGTTGAGAGACCCATATCAGCTGATAAAAGAACAAGTGACAACAGATTCAATGAAACATGAATAAAGAAAACTGACGTCTCACCAGAGATGTTCACTAGTCCGTCTTTTTTAAGTCCAAGTCACGTCTCAAGTCTCTAATGACTGAAATAAACGTTCTCTCATCAGACGCCATCTGGTCTAGAGAAGACTACATTGCTGTATGTTATGCATTGAGAGTATGCACTGTATTATCGTCTATCGTTGTACACCACAGTATCAATATTGATCAGAGTACGGCCATTTAAGAGGGCTACTTTAATACAGTGTTAAGAAACACCATGAAATCTTTGTCTGAAGATGATAAATGTGGGTCTTTAATGGACTTGTGAACTGTGGGTTTAAAGGGGGTCAGTATTTACCTGGAGCTGGAGGCTCAGGTGAGGGAGAAATGGTGTGTATCAGGGTGCTTTTCAACATATGACAATCATTTAAATAGCAGTTTAGATGGGGACTAAAGATGATTTTCAATGTTAACTTGTCTGTGTCTCTGTCTACAGACTCTGTCAGGCTGGTGGGTGGAACCAGTTCTTGTTCAGGCAGACTGGAGGTGAGGACTCACCAGTCTAACCAGCAGTGGTCCTTGGTGTGTGTATATGACTTTGACCAGCAGGATGCCCAGGTGGTCTGCAGGCAGCTGGGCTGTGGGCCTCCTTCAGTCCTCCAGGGGGCGCTCTATGGAGAGGTGGAGGCTCCAGTGTGGAGCAGAGAGTTCCAGTGTGGAGGCAATGAGTCTTCTCTCCTGAACTGTAGCAGCTCAGGCTCAGCTAGAACCACCTGCTCACCTGGTAGAGCTGCTGGACTCACCTGCTCAGGTAGAGGACGAGCTGCTGCTTTGATTTGGTTCATTTCTCTTCTCATCAGACTGACTGTACTTGTTTTACTGACGACTCTTCTTCATGTCCAGAGCCTGTCAGATTGGTGGGAGGAGAGAGTCGTTGTGCAGGTTCACTAGAGGTGAAGCAACAAAAGTGGAGACCTGTGATGTACGACTTTGACTGGAGCCTGAAGGAAGCAGCTGTAGTCTGTAGAGATCTGGACTGTGGCTCTGCTGTTTCACTAGAAAGAATAAAGGAGTCTTCAGACATAACTGTGTGGAGGATTGAGCATGGCTGCATTCAGTCTGGATCTACCCTGAGGGACTGTTCATCATTAATATCAACTCACTACACCTTCCAGATCACCTGTTCGGGTAAGTCATTTGTTTTAGAAACAGTCTCCACACAATCATCAGTGACTAATACAGTACACATGAAAAACCACACTGAACACAACGAATAAATGAGGAGATCAGTGACAGTAGAAGACTTTAACAACACAATATGAAAAATATATGAATGACAGAGTTATTTAAAGAGGTGATAGGAGCTGGGACAAATGAGTCTTTACTTCTCTTAGTAAATGTTTACATTTTGATTATAAATTAAATAAATCTGAACTTCTTAAACAGGATGGTTTGAGTCAATTAACACTGATTGGACCTTCTTCATAGTCTGGTCTTTGTACCGACAAGTTCAGTCATTCATAGTCAATCCTACAGTCATTCTTTGTGTGAGCAAAATGTTATCCCTTTTCCAGCATGGAAACCACCTGAAAATGACCAAAGTTTGTGAACTGATAATAATCATATAAATCATAATCCTTACAGAAACAAAAGGGTGTCACACCTCTATGCTCAGGCTCCGACCAATAAGACCACTATTAACACAAATTTAGCCATCACTGTGATTTCTGCGCACCTTGTAATTTTGACCAATCAGCAAAACTTTTCCATATTTTTCGGCCAATCATCATCATTGTCGTTTCCCGTGAAATATTGATAGATACATTAGTGAACTCGCTTCCTTCTTTCTTCTGGAAAAAAAAGTCTCACATTTATCTCCCAACATAACTGCTAAGGATCAATAGAAACAGTATCCAGGCAGATTTCACCACAGGGGAAGAAAACTATTTTATATTGTTGTGGAGCAACAAGAGGAAGTTGTCTGTTGAGAAACAACTTTGTCACCGAGAAACACAGAGAATATCAGAAACACAGGGAGGACGTCAGAATAGACACATCACTCTAACTCTGACTTGCTCACGCAACTTGCAACAAAACACCTAATAACACTGCAACTTGAAATCATGGAAATGTGAAATTAGGCAATTTAGGACCAAGAATGTCAAAAAATGGCTGAAATCCTGGACGGACCGACAAGAACAGTGTTCGTGTTGCCAGGCTGTAGAGACTCTTTCTTGGACTGACATTTTGTCTTTTCAATTTCTTTCTAATTTGGTGACTGATTGTGTCTCATCAGGTCCAACAGTGTTACAGTATACAGTCTTCATCATCAGACTGGTCGTCCTGCCGCTGAGCCTGCTGCTGGTCAACACTGTGGTCTGGTTCATCTTGAAGGTACGTTAGGGTTTGTTAGGGTTGCTAAACGTCTGTGTAGCAGACGGCTGTGAAGCGCTCAGCTTGTGTAGATTGAAGTGAACAGAAACTGATGAAGGAACTCTGTGCTCCTGTGTCTCTACAGGCCACCAGAGGGAAGAAACCAGTCCAGCAGGAGAACATGGAGCCGGATAATTATAACCTCGGTGTTATCAGAGCAGAAGGAGGTCCAGTACAACAGGAAGAAGTCCAGGCAGCAGAGTAGCACCTCAGAGGAGCTCGGTTTACACCAACGTGGGTTTCTCAGCTGGCTCATCTCTGGTTTCATGTCTTGTCTCAATCGTGTGATAAACCAACCAGGTTTCTGCAGCCCAGCGTCACTATGAGTTACATCAGTGTTTAACACGACCACTTAAAGTGACGACACTTCCACAAAGAGCACTCGGTAGATTCACTTTATCAGTGAACATCAGTCCAACATCAGTAAAGATTCAAAACCTGAATCATGTCAGTTCACTGAGACTTGATTACATTGATTTGTGTTCATTTGTTGCAGCTGGAACCATAGGTAGAAACACCTGGGCCCAGTGATCCTGGACTATAAAAACCTGCCTTCTTGCAGCTTTGCTCTGCTCTTCCATTGTGTTTTCAGTTGTTTGGCTCATTGCTACACAACTCTCTCACATTACAGGCTACACTCGTACTACACGTTACTGGCTTCCTGACACTCTTGTTTCACAATAATAGTTTGATTTTGACTTGTTGATTTTGTTCAAATAAATGATTTGATTTGCTTTAAATCTGCGTCTCCTGATTATTTGTCGTGACTTTAGAGTCAAACTGTGACACTCTCTGTTTTCATCCAACCAGCCGTCCTCTGCCTTGTAGGAGTCACACTGGTCCACATTGAACAGTGTTGTAGGTGGAGGACAGATGTTAGTCTCCTTTCAAACCATCTAGTTTTCTGTCCAACATGAGTCCATCTGAGTCTTCAAAAGAGTTTGAACCTCTGAGACAGAGACTCAACACGTTCTGCAGGAGAACGGATCAGAACCCGGAGCTGATCAGATCTTCAGATTAAATAAACTGTTACAGTAACAATAAAATTTCTGTTAAAGTAGAAGCTTTAATAGAAATACTCACATTAAGTTAAATAAAACAACTTTGTCAGTTTGATGAGGCAGCAGTGGTGAAGACGATAGTTTGAACATTTTCCTCCTCAGTTCAAACCTTCTGCTTGAAGAAAGAGCAGGATTTGAACCAGCAACCTCTGAGTCCTCAGTCCTGTGTTGAATCCTCTCTACCATAGATCAGGACAGTTTCCTCTCAAGACACTGAGACGTCCTCAGTCCTCAGAGTCTGCAGACGTCCTCTCACAGCAGCTGAGGTCGGACTGAGCTCCACTTCCTGCTTCTCTGTCGCTTCCTCGTCGTCCCACAGTTCAGTCCTTCCTTCTTCCGTCTCATCTTCTTCCTGTCTCTGCTCGTCAGAGTTTCTCAGCGCTGAAGACGGTCCGGCGGTGAAGGACGTGGTCTGGAGACCAGGAAACGTGGGTTCGGTTCTCGTCTGGGAGGTGAAGGTATGTGACACTGGAGTGTGTGACGAGTGTGAGGGTTCAAAACAAATGGGTCAATGAGTCAAAAAGCCGTTTGCGTTTGCGTCGATTTCTCGCCATTTCAACGATTTCTCATCAATTTCAACTTCAACCATTTCTCATCAATTTCAACTTCAACCATTTCTCATCAACTTCATCGATTTCTCATCAATTTCAACTTCAACCATTTCTCATCACTTCATCAATTTCAACGATTTCCTGCAATTTCAACTGTAACAATTTCTCATCAACTTCACTGATTTCCAACCGTTTCAGCATCATGACATCAAGGATCTTCCAGAGAGTCAATGTGACTCAGTCCCCAGGGTGGGAACATTTTTGTGATTAGTTAGTTTTAATCTCAATCTCATCTCAGTTTTTCTTGTTTCAGTTTCATGTTCCTGTCTCACTCTTTCCAACACAACCTTCTTACATGGGTCAGTGGTGACCTGGTGGCTAAAGGAGCGGACTTGGGTCCGGAAAGTCCCAGGTTTGAATCCACTGAGGTACTCCTGAGCAAGGTACCATCCCACACACGCTCCCTGCTCACCTAGATGATGGATTAAAATCAGGGGGTCATTTTTTTTTTGTGTGCTGTGTGCTCAATGACGAAATAGTATTCACTTTCACTTTCACTTTTCTCATTAGCGGAAGATGGTCTGGTGGTGAAAGCTGTGGTCTGGTGACCAAGAGATGGGGGTTCAATTCTCATCTGTGATGGGTGTGTGAGGGTTCAAAACAAGGACAGCAAACTAAACTAAAATGGGTCAAAAGACCATTTGCCTTCGTGTTGGTTTCTCATAATTTCAAGATAATTTGTTGCCAACCATTTCAATTTCAGCATCATCTTCAAGAGAGTTGATATGACTCAGTCCCCAGGCTGGGTTAGCGTTAGCTTTTTAGCTGTTAGAGGCTACTTTTACCGTTTACAGTCTTATTTGTCGTGACTTTAGAGTCAAACTGTGACACTCCCTGTTTTCATCCAAATCAGCCGTCCTCTGCCTTGTAGGAGTCACACTGGTCCACATTGAACAGTGTTGTAGGTGGAGGACAGATGTTAGTCTCCTTTGAAACCATCTAGTTTTCTGTCCAACATGAGTCCATCTGAGTCTTCAAAAGAGTTTGAACCACTGAGTTGTGAACATCAGAGACTCAACACGTTCTGCAGGAGAACAGATCAGAACCTGGAGCTGATCAGATCTTCAGATTAAATAAACTGTTACAGTAACAATAACATTTCTGTTAAAGTAGAAGCTTTAATAGAATACTCAAGTTAAATAAAACAACTTTGTCAGTTTGATGAGGCAGCAGTGGTGAAGATAGTAGTTTGAACATTTTCCTCCTCAGTTCAAACCTTCTGCTTGAAGAAAGAGCAGGATTTGAACCAGCAACCTCTGAGTCCTCAGTTCTGTGTTGAATCCTCTCTGCCATAGATCAGGACAGTTTCCTCTCAAGACACTGAGACGTCCTCAGTCCTCAGAGTCTGCAGACGTCCTCTCACAGCAGCTGAGGTCGGACTGAGCTCCACTTCCTGCTTCTCTGTCGCTTCCTCGTCGTCCCACAGTTCAGTCTTTCCTTCTTCCATCTCATCTTCTTCCTGTCTCTGGTCGTCAGAGTTTCTCAGCGCTGAAGACGGTCCGGTGGTGAAGGACGTGGTCTGGAGACCAGGAGACGTGGGTTCGGTTCTCGTCTGGGAGGTGAAGGTATGTGACACTGGAGTGTGTGACGAGTGTGAGGGTTCAAAACAAATGGGTCAATGAGTCAAAAAGCATTTTGCTTATGCGATTTCTCGCCATTTTCTCGCCATTTCAACGATTTCTCATCAATTTCAACTTCAATGATTTCTCATCAATTTCAACTTCAACCATTTCTCATCAACTTCACTGATTTCCAACCGTTTCAGCATCATGACATCAAGGATCTTCCAGAGAGTCAATGTGACTCAGTCCCCAGGGTGGGAACATTTTTGTGATTAGTTAGTTTTAATCTCAATCTCATCTCAGTTTTTCTTGTTTCAGTTTCATGTTCCTGTCTCACTCTTTCCAACACAACCTTCTTACATGGGTCAGTGGTGACCTGGAGGCTAAAGGAGCGGACTTGGGTCCGGAAAGTCCCAGGTTTGAATCCACTGAAGTACTCCTGAGCAAGGTACCATCCCACACACGCTCCCTGCTCACCTAGATGATGGATTAAAATCAGGGGGTAATTTTTTTTTGTGTGCTGTGTGCTCAATGACGAAATAGTATTCACTTTCACTTTCACTTTTCTCATTAGCGGAAGATGGTCTGGTGGTGAAAGCTGTGGTCTGGTGACCAAGAGATGGGGGTTCAATTCTCATCTGTGATGGGTGTGTGAGAGTTCAAAACAACGACAGCAAACTAAACTAAAATGGGTCAAAAGACCATTTGCCTTCGTGTTGGTTTCTCATAATTTCAAGATAATTGGTTGCCCACCATTTCAATTTCAGCATCATCTTCAAGAGAGTTGATATGACTCAGTCCCCAGGCTGGGTTAGCGTTAGCTTTTTAGCTGTTAGAGGCTACTTTTACTGTTTACAGTCTTATTTGTCGTGACTTTAGAGTCAAACTGTGACACTCCCTGTTTTCATCCAAATCAGCCGTCCTCTGCCTTGTAGGAGTCACACTGGTCCACATTGCACAGTGTTGTAGGTGGAGGACAGATGTTAGTCTCCTTTCAAACCATCTAGTTTTCTGTCCAACATGAGTCCATCTGAGTCTTCAGATAAAATGAACCTAATCTTCTTCCTGTCTCTGCTCGTCAGAGTTTCTCAGCGCTGAAGACGGTCCGGTGGTGAAGGACGTGGTCTGGAGACCAGGAGACGTGGGTTCGGTTCTCGTCTGGGAGGTGAAGGTATGTGACACTGTAGTGTGTGACGAGTGTGAGGGTTAAAAACAAATGGGTCAATGAGTCAAAAAGCCATTTGCGTTTGCGTCGATTTCTCGCCATTTCAACTTCAACCATTTCTCATCAACTTCATCAATTTCAACTTCATCGATTTCTCATCAATTTCAACTTCAACCGTTTCTCATCAATTTCAACTTCAACCATTTCTCATCACTTCATCGATTTCAACGATTTCCTGCAATTTCAACTGTAACAATTTCTCATCAACTTCACTGATTTCCAACCATTTCAGCATCATGACATCAAGGATCTTCCAAAGAGTCAATGTGACTCAGTCCCCAGGGTGGGAACATTTTTGTGATTAGTTAGTTTTAATCTCAATCTCATCTCAGTTTTTCTTGTTTCAGTTTCATGTTCCTGTCTCACTCTTTCCAACACAACCTTCTTACATGGGTCAGTGGTGGCCTGGTGGCTAAAGGAGCGGACTTGGGTCCGGAAAGTCCCAGGTTTAAATCCACTGAGGTACTCCTGAGCAAGGTACCATCCCACACATGCTCCCTGCTCACCTAGATGATGGATTAAAATCAGGGGGTAATTTTTTTGTGCTGTGTGCTCAATGACGAAATAGTATTCACTTTCACTTTCACTTCACACTAGCGGAAGATGGTCTGGTGGTGAAAGATGTGGTCTGGTGACCAAAAGATGGGGGTTCAATTCTCATCTGTGATGAGTGTGTGAGGGTTCAAAACAACAATGAGCTAAACTAAAATGGGTCAACAAACCATTTGCCTTTGTGTCAGTTTTTCACAATTTCAAGATAATTGGTTTCCAAACATTTTAGCTGTTAGAAGCTACTTTTACTGTTTACAGTCTTCATCATCAGACTGATCGTCCTGCCGCTGAGCCTGCTGCTGGTCAACACTGTGGTCTGGTTCATCTTGAAGGTACGTTAGGGTGTGTTAGGGTTGCTAAACGTCTGTGTAGCAGACGGCTGTGAAGCGCTCAGCTTGTGTAGATTGAAGTGAACAGAAACTGATGAAGGAACTCTGTGCTCCTATGTCTCTACAGGCCACCAGAGGGAAGAAACCAGTCCAGCAGGAGAACATGGAGCTGGATAATTATAACCTCGGTGTTATCAGAGCAGAAGGAGGTCCAGTACAACAGGAAGAAGTCCAGGCAGCAGAGTAGCACCTCAGAGGAGCTCGGTTTACACCAACGTGGGTTTCTCAGCTGGCTCATCTCTGGTTTCATGTCTTGTCTCAATCGTGTGATAAACCAACCAGGTTTCTGCAGCCCAGCGTCACTATGAGTTACATCAGTGTTTAACACGACCACTTAAAGTGACGACACTTCCACAAAGAGCACTCGGTAGATTCACTTTATCAGTGAACATCAGTCCAACATCAGTAAAGATTCAAAACCTGAATCATGTCAGTTCACTGAGACTTGATTACATTGATTTGTGTTCATTTGTTGCAGCTGGAACCATAGGTAGAAACACCTGGGCCCAGTGATCCTGGACTATAAAAACCTGCCTTCTTGCAGCTTTGCTCTGCTCTTCCATTGTGTTTTCAGTTGTTTGGCTCATTGCTACACAACTCTCTCACATTACAGGCTACACCCGTACTACACGTTACTGGCTTCCTGACACTCTTGTTTCACAATAATAGTTTGATTTTGACTTGTTGATTTTATTCAAATAAATAATTTGATTTGCTTTAAATCTGCGTCTCCTGATTATTTGTCGTGACTTTAGAGTCAAACTGTGACACTCTCTGTTTTCATCCAACCAGCCGTCCTCTGCCTTGTAGGAGTCACACTGGTCCACATTGAACAGTGTTGTAGGTGGAGGACAGATGTTAGTCTCCTTTTAAACCATCTAGTTTTCTGTCCAACATGAGTCCATCTGAGTCTTCAAAAGAGTTTGAACCTCTGAGACAGAGACTCAACACGTTCTGCAGGAGAACGGATCAGAACCCGGAGCTGATCAGATCTTCAGATTAAATAAACTGTTACAGTAACAATAAAATTTCTGTTAAAGTAGAAGCTTTAATAGAAATACGCACATTAAGTTAAATAAAGCAACTTTGTCAGTTTAATGAGGCAGCAGTGGTGAAGACAATAGTTTGAACATTTTCCTCCTCATTTCAAACCTTCTGCTTGAAGAAAGAGCAGGATTTGAACCAGCAACCTCTGAGTCCTCAGTCCTGTGTTGAATCCTCTCTGCCATAGATCAGGACAGTTTCCTCTCAAGACACTGAGACGTCCTCAGAGTCTGCAGACGTCCTCTCACACCAGCTGAGGTCGGACTGAGCTCCACTTCCTGCTTCTCTGTCGCTTCCTCGTCGTCCCACAGTTCAGTCCTTCCTTCTTCCGTCTCATCTTCTTCCTGTCTCTGGTCGTCGGAGTTTCTCAGCGCTGAAGACGGTCCGGTGGTGAAGGACGTGGTCTGGAGACCAGGAGACGTGGGTTCGGTTCTTGTCTGGGAGATGAAGGTATGTGACACTGGAGTGTGTGACGAGTGTGAGGGTTCAAAACAAATGGGTCAATGAGTCAAAAAGCCGTTTGCGTCGATTTCTCGCCATTTCAACGATTTCTCATCAATTTCAACTTCAACCATTTCTCATCAACTTCAACCATTTCTCATCAATTTCAACTTCAATGATTTCTCATCAGTTTCAACTTCAACCATTTCTCGTCAATTTCAACTTCAACCATTTCTCATCAACTTCATCGATTTCTCATCAATTTCAACTTCAACCATTTCTCATCAATTTCAACTACAACCATTTCTCATCAACTTCATCAATTTCAATTTCAACGGTTTCCTGCAATTTCGACTGTAACAATTTCTCATCAACTTCACTAATTTCCAACCGTTTCAGCATCATGACATCAAGGATCTTCCAGAGAGTCAATGTGACTCAGTCCCCAGGGTGGGAACATTTTTGTGATTAGTTAGTTTTAATCTCAATCTCATCTCAGTTTTTCTTGTTTCAGTTTCATGTTCCTGTCTCACTCTTTCCAACACAACCTTCTTACATGGGTCAGTGGTGACCTGGTGGCAAAAGGAGCGGACTTGAGTCCGGAAAGTCCCAGGTTTGAATCCACTGAGGTACTCCTGAGCAAGGTACCATCCCACACACGCTCCCTGCTCACCTAGATGATGGATTAAAATCAGGGGGTAATTTTTTTGTGTGCTGTGTGCTCAATGACGAAATAGTATTCACTTTCACTTTCACTTTTCTCATTAGCGGAAGATGGTCTGGTGGTGAAAGCTGTGGTCTGGTGACCAAGAGATGGGGGTTCAATTCTCATCTGTGATGAGTGTGTGCGGGTTCAAAACAACAATGAGCTAAACTAAAATGGGTCAACAAACCATTTGCCTTCGTGTTGGTTTCTCACAATTTCAAGATAATTTGTTGCCAACCATTTCAATTTCAGCATCATCTTCAAGAGAGTTGATATGACTCAGTCCCCAGGCTGGGTTAGCGTTAGCTTTTTAGCTGTTAGAGGCTACTTTTACTGTTTACAGTCTTATTTGTCGTGACTTTAGAGTCAAACTGTGACACTCCCTGTTTTCATCCAAATCAGCCGTCCTCTGCCTTGTAGGAGTCACACTGCTCCACATTGAACAGTGTTGTAGGTGGAGGACAGATGTTAGTCTCCTTTCAAACCATCTAGTTTTCTGTCCAACATGAGTCCATCTGAGTCTTCAGATAAAATGAACCTAATCTTCTTCCTGTCTCTGCTCGTCAGAGTTTCTCAGCGCTGAAGACGGTCCGGTGGTGAAGGACGTGGTCTGGAGACCAGGAGACGTGGGTTCGGTTCTGGTCTGGGAGGTGAAGGTATGTGACACTGGAGTGTGTGACGAGTGTGAGGGTTCAAAACAAACGGGTCAATGAGTCAAAAAGCCGTTTGCGTTTGCGTCGATTTCTCGCCATTTCAACTTCATCGATTTCTCATCAGTTTCAACTTCATCGATTTCTCATCAATTTCAACTTCAACCATTTCTCATCACTTCATCAATTTCAACGATTTCCTGCAATTTCAACTGTAACAATTTCTCATCAACTTCACTAATTTCCAACCGTTTCAGCATCATGACATCAAGGATCTTCCAGAGTCAATGTGACTCAGTCCCCAGGGTGGGAACATTTTTGTGATTAGTTAGTTTTAATCTCAATCTCATCTCAGTTTTTCTTGTTTCAGTTTCATGTTCCTGTCTCACTCTCTCCAACACAACCTTCTTACATGGGTCAGTGGTGGCCTGGTGGCTAAAGGAGCGGACTTGGGTCCAGAAAGTCCCAGGTTTGAATCCACTGAGGTACTCCTGAGCAAGGTACCATCCCACACACGCTCCCTGCTCACCTAGATGATGGATTAAAATCAGGGGGTAATTTTTTTTGTGTGCTGTGTGCTCAATGACGAAATAGTATTCACTTTCACTTTCACTTTTCTCATTAGCGGAAGATGGTCTGGTGGTGAAAGCTGTGGTCTGGTGACCAAGAGATGGGGGTTCAATTCTCATCTGTGATGGGTGTGTGAGGGTTCAAAACAAGGACAGCAAACTAAACTAAAATGGGTCAAAAGACCATTTGCCTTCGTGTTGGTTTCTCATAATTTCAAGATAATTTGTTGCCAACCATTTCAATTTCAGCATCATCTTCAAGAGAGTTGATATGACTCAGTCCCCAGGCTGGGTTAGCGTTAGCTTTTTAGCTGTTAGAGGCTACTTTTACTGTTTACAGTCTTATTTGTCGTGACTTTAGAGTCAAACTGTGACACTCTCTGTTTTCATCCAACCAGCCGTCCTCTGCCTTGTAGGAGTCACACTGGTCCACATTGCACAGTGTTGTAGGTGGAGGACAGATGTTAGTCTCCTTTCAAACCATCTAGTTTTCTGTCCAACATGAGTCCATCTGAGTCTTCAAAAGAGTTTGAACCTCTGAGTTGTGAACATCAGAGACTCAACACGTTCTGCAGGAGAACAGATCAGAACCTGGAGCTGATCAGATCTTCAGATTAAATAAACTGTTACAGTAACAATAACATTTCTGTTAAAGTAGAAGCTTTAATAGAAATACTCAAGTTAAATAAAACAACTTTGTCAGTTTGATGAGGCAGCAGTGGTGAACGTCAGACGTGGTTATATTGTTACCAAACCCTCCAGGGCAGCAGATTATCTGCAACCTTCATTAATTCACAATTAGAGTTTTAATTCCACAAATAATGTCCAGAGTCTTTATTTACTGAAGCTTCAGAAAACTCTGGTCTTTATGTGGAGCAGTTGTCTTTATTTCTACTCCATGTTCAGGACAAATATCATTGTTCAGTTATTTCTCAGTGTCAGTGAACACGTCGTCAGTAGATGATTGGCTGTGAGCTCAGTGAGGAGGAGACATGAGCGTCCACCAATCAGAAGAATCAAGTGAACCAAGGTCAGAGGTTGGTTATTGATTATCAACAGGTGAGGGTGTGTTCAGATTCTCACTGACAGATTCTCTGCTGCTCAGAAAGACGATCAGTCACATTTGATCTTTGACTAAAACACAAGTTGTTTCTGTTCAACTGTGACAATGTTTTATTTCGTATTAACAACGTTAATATCATGGATATATATGGATTCTACCGTTTTACATTTAGAGAAGAAGAAGGAAGTGAAGAGTTGAGACGTAACAACACAACCAGGTCAGTAGACGACGTTCGTGTCGTGTGAAATTGAATGCGGTTCATTTAAAATTAGATATGTTGGTGTGATGTTAAGACAAGATGCAGTAAGTTGTGTGTATGATTTTTTTTTAATCACTTTACAACCTGGACTCAGCAATAAATGAATAAAGGTTGAAGGTAACTTTATTGTCTCCTTAGGTGAACTTGTTTTACAGCTAGCAGCAAAGATAGAAGACACACATCTGGTCAGTGATAGTGAGGAGGTCAGACAGTCGTGGTTTTTTAATCTGTTGATCCTGGATCAGGGGAGGACATAACGTTTACCAGAGGACAACAGCTTGTACTTTTTACATAGTGGCTGGGTACAGTCATAGCTAACATTAACCCTGACCTTGTTACATTGGTGAAGTCATTGAAAGTCCTTCAGTAATTTGGCTGCACAGTGTAACAATGTAATCCAACTTCTCTCTGTTTTTAAAAGTTAGAAACATAAACCAGCAGATAAAAGACCATGTTAAAAGTGACTCAATCAAACGTTTCCATAAAACAACAGTTGACATGTTGACATGGTCCAGAGTCCATTGCTCCTCTCACCTTCAGCTGGACGTCCTGTGGAACATGACAGTGACAGTTTTCCACTGAACATGCTCCTCTGTTTGTTGAATGTGCTGTGTTAGGTGGTGGTGGTTATTGTCTATAACTGACAGCAACTTGTTATAATTTGATAGTAACATTTATGTTGAGGTGGGATTGATTTCACTATTCAGAGAAATCCTGCACAAGTAGAGTAGAGACACTATGACTGAATCATCTGCAAATGTAGACATGTGACTGACAGTTGTTAGTGTATGAAACTAATAATAACAGATGTTTCATTTTCCTCCTACAGCTGAATAAGTCTGTTGTTGTCAACACACGATGGCGACTGCAGGTGAGTCAGTTTGACTTGATGACTGAGTGAAGTTCCTCCATTAATCATTTGACCAAGTGATGAGTTTCCTCATTAGCTGTTGCTCTTTCAACATGATTTGACCTGAACAGTTTTCATCACATCCTCAACATGTGGTTTACAGGCAGAGCAACAGCAAGGAGTTCCTGCCAATAGACTGTGAGTTTGATTTATTTTAATGATCTGAAATCTAATCTGTGTTTCATGGAAGTAGTTAGTGTCAGTTGTTATCGATACACTCTATATTCATTTATAATATTATCTGTGCAATAGTAATAATATCATCTTTATTGAATGATTTGAGTCTTTTTCAATTTGGATATAATTTTCAATCAGTGTCTGAGAGGCCTGAAGAGAAGACATCAGCGGCTGGAAAACCTCAGGAGGAAGTGATGAAGGAATCATCAGAAACCTTTCAGATGAGAGGTGAAACCGAAAAGAAGTCTAGTTGCCTTCAACTTTCAGCACTTAAGATCAATCACAAATAGTTCTATACTTCTGTTATCTAAGTCAGCAAACACAGCCCAGTGAAACGTTTTGCAGTTTGTCCAATTTGTCCTATTCTCTAAAGTCTAGTTCACAGTAGTCGACTTGTGAGTCTCAGACACATCGCTGTGATTGTTGCCGACTTGTGTTCCTGTGATCTGGGGTCTCAACTGGTCTGAGACCTCACTGATTGAGCCTACCTGTCCAGTGGAAACAGGGCCACGTTGGAATCACTTTGCAGCCCTTTCTGGGCTTCAGTTGTCATCACTGTTCAAACGCAGAACCAATAGTCACTCTGGTCTTGGATCACTCTGCATCAGACTTTTTCTTGGCAGTAGCTTCCTCAAAAAAAAACATCTTTTGTTTGGAATCAATATTTCTGCAACTGTCTCATTGAATTTAGAAAGCTAGCATTAAAAGTGCTGCTCTGTAGTGTAGCTATATAGTGTACGTCTGTACAGTGAGTGTACTGTATTTCCTGCGGTGCAGAGTTGAATCTTTCCTAGGCAGTGAGATGCAGATTACAGTTAAACACCCGGTCGCATGCCCCACTGAGCACACAGGACAAAAAGGGCTCATCGTTATGTCCGAGAAGCGAGAAGCTGTCATGCTCACCATGAAAAATGCATCTGCTTTGTCTTTGAGCGCACTTCCATTTGAGAGCTTTATCTCACCTGGTATCTCACAGCAGCAGACACTTTGTGGGTCTTGTTTTTACTGTAGCTGCAGGGGAACAAGTGCCCTAACCCCTAGCTAATTAGGCTAATTGACTGATTGTCTATTATTCAGACCTGTCTCCTCAGGTGCACAGATCTCTGGGGAAATATTGGTACAAAATGTAAGTCTGAGGCTGCACTGACTTAACCTGGCTGTAAAAGACCAGCTAGCTACCTTAGGTTTACTGTTAACTTTGGCTCGGTGTTGTTCACACACAATGATTAATGGGTTAGTTTAAGTTTTGGCCACTGATATGTAGCCAATCTTAAAAAAAAAAAAGTGATGTTTATTTCTATAATTTCTTTGCTCATGATGATGTTAGCATGCTAACTAGTGTCACTTTTACTACTTTGTGTTTTTCTTTGGTTTCTGTCGAGAGACATTCACATTATGAGGTAAACTTTGATGTATTTTCACAGCAGCTCCACACAAAAAAACAAGTATGAGCCCATCCAGGTGGAAGTGAGTGGGGAGCATATGTATCCACCTAAAGTATAAAAAATACATATTAAAATGTTAAACAAAGAAAAGAAAAATATCTTATCTATAGTATGTAGAGTGTTGTAAGAAGCACTGGCCCCATAATAGAGTTGGGATGGTGTTATTACTTTTCTCCATCACTTGATGGCAGTATAACTCAACCATAGAGCCAAGTGGCTGAAACACCACCACCACCAAGTCTTCCTCATCTATACTTATGAATCTTCAGCTACAAATCCACTTGTTTTGATAAAACACCTGTGTAAATTTTCAAGGACTTTATTCTGAGTCGTTCCCCGTCAGACCCTCCTGCATCTTCCTCACAAACGTAATGAATGCGTGACCCGCTGTCTCCTCCGGGCCCGATCTGCCCACACCTTCTCCTCGTGCCCTCTGATTCATCTGTTCCCCCTCACACTGATGCTTCTGTCACTGCCTAATGCTAATACCCAGAACAATATGCTAATATGAGTCGATGAATATTCATCACCGATTGGAAAGCATTCAAGACGACAGCTGGGGGGCTGAGGGGGGCGAGACTCGGTGTCATTGGAAGAAAAGGTACAAACAAACTTTTGACTGTTGTGTTTAAAACTTCTTGTCTGGTTGAGTTGCTCTGAAGCCACTTTAAGTTGTTCCTTTGGTTTGAATAACTGATTTGTTATTTATATGAACTGTGAGCTTCCGCTTTGTCTTCTTGCTCAAAAACAAGAGCATTTATTCGATGTGGACTCCGATTTTGTCCCACGTCCCATCAAGCTAACATTAGCCGGCTTCAGACTGTCGAACCGGGCCGGGCCAGGTCAGGGTGATTTGGGGGCCACCTAGGTGCTAGTGTCCCAGGTCTAGGCCCAAGACCTTTGTGTTCAGGGAACCAGCCTCTCTGGATCACCCTTGGGCAAGCCCACATTTGTGAAAACATCACCAATACCGGCCATTTTCAAAGCAACAACAAACAACTAGCGGCAAGTAAATAATCAATCCTGTTGATGTTTTTAATTCTAGTTGTAGCAGCTCTACATGGGTCTGCTGTAAGAAGTTAGCTTGCTAACTGACATTTGTTTAGATCACTAGCATAGCTTTTACTGCGCCCGCAGTTTCTTAAGTTTTTCTCAGAGGGCATCTTCAGTGCCTCTACCTACCTGGGGTTGACCCCACCTCAAGCCCCTCTCTGGCCCCCAAATGGTCCAAAATCTGGAGCTAGTGGCCCTGAGACGGTCCCGAGATGGCACCAGTTAGCACCGTCTCAAGATGCTGGGAAAGTAACTAGCTCCAGCACGGCTTGGCTCGGCTTTATCACACCAGCTATCGAGGAAGCTGCGACCTTATACTGCAACCAGCCACCAGGGGAAGATTCAGATGATTAGGCTTCATGTTTTAAGGGAGACGTCACATCACCACAGCTAATTTGATGAACCATTTGAAGATCTGTTGAGTGAATCTAATCTAATTTGGCACATTCAGTCATGGTTTCCAGAGGATAAATTCTACTGTACCGGCATTCATGTCTGCTTCAGGATAAAATCAATCAATGTTATTTTTTTTTATTGGAAAATGTTGCGAATATGTGCAAAAATATTAAGTCCAGTGGCCAAATTCTTCTAATGAGAATGATTAAAATAATATTTATGGGTCTGACGGGATGAAACATGACAAAAAACACAGAAAACAGGAAGGTTTTTTATGTCGTCTTTACTAATTTATTTGAATCCTGAGAGCTGCTCTGATCAGATCCTGTGTGGTTCAACTAGGGCTGCAAATTGAATCCATCTAATGAATAAAAAGTTTCTGTGGTTTTAAATTAAATTAGGAACCTCTCATCCTGACATGAATTCACAAATCTTATTAGACAAAACGCACTGAAAAACAAAAGATGTCGTCAAAAGATTATTCATGGTTTAAAAGAGGTTTTACACTCAAAGTTTCTGTTTTTTATAGATCCTAGTTTGTATCACCTGGGGCATGAATTTACTTATTTTGTTCAGTTTGTGAAGCTGAACAGAAAAGCGACACTTTGACTTTGACCTTTATTTTTATGCACATTTTGTTGCTGTGATGATTTTTTTTTTTTTTTTTTTCATCCTGGTCTCATTTGCATATCTTAATAGGCAGCGACTTTGGTTTTGACAACAGTTATAACCTTCTGTTTTATCCACACTCACTGGAGGAACAATCACCTGCACTAAGACAAAATTAACATTTTCAAAATGAAACTAACACAAACAAATACACAACAAATAATCGAGTCATGTGTTAAAACAATCATGTTCCAGTGGATAGTGCATGTTCTAGTTGGTTAATTTCCTGTAGTAAAAAAAAAAAAAAGAGTGTGAACGTGTGATTCTAGATGCTGTATTTCTATGTTGAGCCTGACGACCTAAGTGGCCTCACCTGCTCCTCACAGAGTCTACATACAGGACCTGGGGCGGACCATCTGGAAACCTGACCACTGCTGCAAAAACAGCCAGTGCGGTCGGTGGCTGATGAGCTGTAATCCTCTGAGCTCCTGCCCAGTGAATGTTTGAACCATCTCCTGCAGAGTTAGCATTAGCCTTAGTGTTAGCAGGACAGAAAGGGTTGAGGTGGCACATGGTAGACGAGGCCCCGCTCATGTTTTCTGTCCAATAAAAGCCTCCTCAACGGCGATGCTCTCCGCTCGCTTCAGTGGAGACGAGCCAGAGTGTTTCCTTTTTCTTCTCTAAAAGCGAGGTCAGCGCGTCAGAGAACGAAGGGCCAGACCATCAAATAGAAACCTTTGCTTTTCATTATTAATAATACCGTTGGTTCTCTCCCGAGCGCGCCAGAGAAGTGGGTGGAGGTGGAGGTGTGATGCATCGCACCGAAACTGGACAGTGAAACTCAACAATGCAACCGGTAAATCTGTCAATTGTTCTCCTGCAAATAAAAGACCGCAGACAAGAAGCGAACTAAAAACTGCAGGAATATAAAACAACCTTGAGGATGACAGACATTGCTGACTGTAGTCAGACATTTGGATTCATTTAGTCCTAGAGGAAGCAAGTGAAGGTCTTTGGTTTGACTATGTCATAGTTATGGTTTAACACACTAGTTAGAAAGTAAAGGTCAACAAGGTGAAGACTTTAGTCTTGACTGTGGTGGTTTTTGGACTCTTTTTGGGACAGTTATGTCTATGTTTTGTTGTTCTATAATTTTATAATTTAGTTTTTTCTTTCCCACTTCTAATCTGGCCCATATAGAGGCCGTGCATCCTTCTGAAACTTTACCAAAATTGGGCCAAATTTGGCCTAAAGGTGAATGGTAAAATATGGGAAAGATGTATTCTTCAGTCCTGTTGTTTCTTGCGTGATGGCGACCTGTACCCAACAGCCGACAATCAACTCAAACTTAATTTATAAACAGCCAGAGCTGACCAAAGTGCTGTATAGTACATGAAATGCCATAAAACAAATCTAGTCCCATAAAACACAGATATGAAACAGATGAACAAATAAAATGCAAAAGTGCCAAGTCATTAAAAGGCCAAGGAGAAGAGGTGAGTTTTTAAGAAGGATTTAAAAGCCTCTATGGAATCAGCTGATCTAATGTGCGACGGCGACTGGTCAAAAGGTTTTATCACCTTTGGTCTTCAGTCTTGACTTGGGTACAACAAGTATCAGCTGATTGGAAGACCTCATTGCTCCGCCGGGGGCATAAATGTGGATTTCTCAGATGGAAGAAGCTGGTTTTTACAACCGAGTTAACCTGCTGGTCGAGCCTAAGTTTGGAGTCGAAGATTTTTTTTCTGATGACCCAACGTTTGGGGTTAATGGGCCAAGAACATCTGCCATCGATTCACAACCAAACATCATAATCTCTGTCTTACTCTCATTTAAATTTAAAAAGTTTCTGGCCATCCAGACTTTAATATCATCTTTTATATCCAGTCGAGCTGGTCGAGCTTTAGTAGATCTCAGATACAAGTGGCCAAAACGCAGTATTTCACAACCACATAAATATTCACCCGAGGGGAGGACTCCTTCCCGAAAACTACTGTGCTTTTGGCTTGTGTTGAAGAAACTATTATTAAAAAAGAACAGTTAATTATTATCACTAATGTTGAGTATCGGCAACAATCTGGAAATGTGGTGTGTATCATTGAGTTGTTGTGATGATGTGAGCAGTTTTCATTCCAGTTTTTGCATCCATACCATCATCTGTTTGGTTCACCAGGTGCAAATTCACATCTTTGTACTCCGAGTTACCTTTATTTAGTCTGAATGTTGCAGATTTTTTTTTTGCTCAGGTTCAGGTTCTTCTGGAAAAGCCTCTGAAACACACAAACACGACTTCTGAGCCTCCATGTCTTCACTAAGGCTGAATGAATTCAACACGACAGAGAAATTAAATGACATTAAATGTTTTTTTTGGGGGGAAAAAAAATTGGCCAAAATAAATGAGCGTTCAGCCTGAACGCCTACAAAGCTAACAGCCTCGGGGGGGTTTATGTTTCTTTTTAAAATGTTATTACACACCTTGAACCACTGGAGACAAATCAAACAAAGCGAGAGCAGAGGTTCACGTCTGAAGACGAGACCAACACGAGCTCTTTCCTCTGTTTTGTCTGAGTGTTGGAGGTCGATGACGCAGGCGGGAACGCCTGACATCACGGGCACGTAACCCGAGGATAACTCTATAAATTTTATAAACACTTTGGGTAGCCAGGGAGGGCTAACGCTGCAGATCAGGTGAACGTAATTTTAAAGAGATCCGGCTAAAAAACAGCACACCCACAACCTCCAAACGCCTTCACACCTTCATGTTCGCATCGCCGTTCCAAGGAGTTTGACCTTTCGCAGACAACCTGCAGCCTGATGAAATGATAATAAAGCTGCCTCCTCCTCTGTCTCCTTCAGACGGGATGGAGGAACCTCTCACTCTGAAATCCCTAGACTAAATACGAGGGAACAGTAGACACCTGTTAGCTGACGGGCGAGGATCAGCGCAGGAAGTCTGCTCCGACGCTCTGACGCACAAAGAACGACGCGGAGAGCTGCCGCCCGCAAAACCTGAACGTCAACAACTCGAGATTTACTGACCCTGACGCGTTCACTGTGAAATAAACGAGTCTAAGTTACAGCAGCTGCTCCAGAAGCAGACGTCTCGTGTTGTTAACGGCGACGTCTTAACGAGCTGCAACTTTAGCTCAGATAAGATCTGTTCCTCGTTAACGAGGCGCGAGGGTTTGACGACATCAGAAACGACACATTTGTGGCGTTTCACCGTCTCCAGGCGGCAGACGAGAGGTGTGACACAAATCGAACTAACAACTCTCCAGGATCAGCACTTCCTGCACTTCGTCTCACTGACTTTCACGTTTTTTTTATAAACGTGATCCTGATTTAAGTCAACGACTCAGAGAAGGGACGTCTGACGGATCATTGAGATCAATATCAGATATCAAACTGTTGGGAAAAGTGGTCAAACAAAAACTGTTTTTACAAATAAATGTTTAAAAAAGTTACTAATGAAAATTAATGCAAATTAATCCTGGCAAAATAAATAAAGAAATAAATAACCTGGTTTAATGAGTGATAAATCTATCTATATATATATATATAGAGAGAGAGAGAGAGATTTAATTCTTGAATATCCTGTGTCCTGGATAAGAATAAAATAAAATGTAAAGAAAAAAAAAGAAGAAGAAGAAGGGGGAAAAAAATAGATAGATAGATAAATAAATAAAATCCCAGCAAAAAATAAAAATAAAAATTGGTTCAATATATACTGAAAGTATTTTTTTTAAATATTCAAAAACTTTTAAAAAAATTATGAACATAAAACATGAAATTCATGTTCAAATTCATTTTCAAAAAAATAAAATAATATCAAGAATTATTTCTTAATTATCCTGCAAAAAAAAAGTATAAATTTGATAACTGAAGAAGACGGACAAAAAATAATTTAAAAAAAAATAAATTTAACAAAATACAAAATGGAAAAAAAATTAGAAAATTATCCCAAAAATTAAAGAAAAAATTGGATTAATGAAGATGATAAAAATCACTAAGTTTTTTTGATTGAATCCAACATGGCCGCCATCTGGTGCTTCGTTGGGACAGAGTCTAACTGACAGCGCGTCCCCGCGGGTCTGTTTGTCACAGTTGACTCATCTCTGCTGCTTTAATGAGGATCTGTCAGTGCAGATGAAAACCTGGTGCCTCCGGTTCAACAGAGGAAAGTAAATGTGAGGTCGAATCTTCTGTTTCAACGAGTTGTCGCTGATAAATGAGACTTGTATTTAAAACACCTTTTATTTCATGAATGAATAAAACCATTAAACCAGAAAAGTTTAGACGACGGCAGCGAAGGTTTTTATGTGTTTGGCAGCTGGTCTCAGATCAGGTCAGCAGCTCATCTGTCTGATTGAAGCGACGTCTCCTCTTAATGTCTCCTCCAGTCCAGGACCTGAACCCTGCAGCACCACAAATCACTAACCACTCCGGCTGCAGTTTATTGGACGATCAAAGTGTCCTTGACTAACACTAAATGATGGTAGTGGTCCTGGACTAATGATGGTACTGGTCCTGGACTAATGATACTAGTGGTCCTGGACTAATGATGGTAGTGGTCCTGGACTAATGATGGTAGTGGTCCTGGACTAATGACACTAGTGGTCCTGGACTAACACTTGGTGATGGTCCTGGACTAATGATACTAGTGGTCCTGGACTAATGATGGTAGTGGTCCTGGACTAATGATGGTAGTGGTCCTGGACTAATGATACTAGTGGTCCTGGACTAATGATGGTAGTGGTCCTGGACTAATGATACTAGTGGTCCTGGACTAATGATGTGGTGGTCCTGGACTAATGATGGTACTGGTCCTGGACTAATGATACTAGTGGTCCTGGACTAATGATGGTAGTGGTCCTGGACTAATGATACTAGTGGTCCTGGACTAATGATACTAGTGGTCCTGGACTAATGATGGTAGTGGTCCTGGACTAATGACACTAGTGGTCCTGGACTAACACTTGGTGATGGTCCTGGACTAATGATACTAGTGGTCCTGGACTAATGATGGTAGTGGTCCTGGACTAATGATGGTAGTGGTCCTGGACTAATGATACTAGTGGTCCTGGACTAATGATGGTAGTGGTCCTGGACTAATGATGTGGTGGTCCTGGACTAATGATGGTAGTGGTCCTGGACTAATGATGTGGTGGTCCTGGACTAATAATGGTAGTGGTCCTGGACTAATGACACTAGTGGTCCTGGACTAACACTTGGTGATGGTCCTGGACTAATGATGGTAGTGGTCCTGGACTAATGATGTGGTGGTCCTGGACTAATGATGGTAGTGGTCCTGGACTAATGATGTGGTGGTCCTGGACTAATGATGGTAGTGGTCCTGGACTAATGATGTGGTGGTCCTGGACTAATGATGGTAGTGGTCCTGGACTAATGATACTAGTGGTCCTGGACTAATGATGGTAGTGGTCCTGGACTAATGATGTGGTGGTCCTGGACTAATGATGGTAGTGGTCCTGGACTAACACTAAATGATGGTAGTGGTCCTGGACTAATGACACTGGTGGTCCTGGACTAACACTTGGCGGTGGTCCTGGACTAATGATGGTAGTGGTCCTGGACTAATGATACTAGTGGTCCTGGACAAATTACGGTGGAGGTCCTGAACTAAGGAATATAGTGGTCCTGCACTAACACTTGGTGATGGTCCTGGACTAACACTTGGTCCTGGTCCAGGATGTTTGTTCCTTTAATTATCAGATTCTTATTATTTTCTGCTAAAAACATCAACAGTTTCCAAGATTCTTCTTCAGTTTTTTGTGAAAAAACAAAACAAACAGACAAACTCTGTTAAAACCGTCGCGTTTCAGACTCGTCAGACTCGTCCTCGTCTTTATCGGACTTTGCTGCGTCGTTGTTGACCTGTCACCTGACTAATCCATGGGCCTGATGAGAGAAGTGGACAACTTGCACCAAGACCCCGTTTGTTTGAGGACGATGAGGGCGTAAGGTCCTAACCAACTTGTTTTCCTGCCTTCATCTAATAAACCCTCAACTGCAGCATCATGGAGAAGTTTGACGTATTTTCTCCAGTTTCCTCCGGCAGCAGCTGAGAAGTCGAAGCGTTGAAACGGCGGCGGGAGGAAGAGGAACAACCTCTAATGTCTCCACTCATTAATATTACAAGCTCTTGTCTGTGAAATCTCAGCCTGCTTTGACCACTAAATAATTCACACAATAAAATCCTCCTCTTCTTCTCTTCTTCTTTACAAACATATTTTTCTTTATGTTTTAAGTGAAGCAACAGAAGACGGAATCAGTTCGTCCAATTAAAGACGTTACTTTTGACGTTTAAACTCTTTAATGTTTGTGTCAAATCTGAAAATATCCTTAAGAAGACAAAAGTGTGCGGCTACATTACGACCTCGACCTTTGTAACAAGTTTGACGACATTTTCTCAAAGAGTTCAGATCAAAAACTTATCACAAATGACACAGATAGGACAAAAACCAAATCTTTACTTCTTTACTTTGTCCAAATGAGATGAATCAAACTGAATCAGGTTAAAAAAAAAGAGAGAGAGACGCATCTTTTCTCTGATGTGACGCGGTCGGGTCAGCATCAGAAATGCTCGGGCTGCAACTCTAGAGAGAGAGAGACACACAGAGAGAGAGAGAGAGAGAGAGGATGAGACTGGATCTGTTGTCCGATGTTGAGACGTAACATCCATCCAGCATTTTAATCATAAACCACGTCTTTGGATCGGGTTGGATCTGTTTAAGGTTTTGTGTTTATTTGGAGTTGAAGTCAAGAAAAGAAAATTTATTTTTTGGATGATACACAAGAAGATTTGTGGATGTTATAGAAACTGAGAGAGAGCTGTGTGGGGAAACTAACCAGTGGAAGAAGAAACGCACCGAGACAAAAAAGTGTGTGGATGTAAAACGTTAATTTTTTTTTTTTTTGGTTCACACCCCCTTAGGCTGAAACTGAAAACCGAACGCTGCCCGCCCTCCACCCCGAGCTGGATGGAGAGAAGAGAAACGAAATGAGACGATCCAAACTCTGATGTGATGGGTGAGAATACGTCTTTTATAAATGTATCTAATTTATGACAAGTGAGATTCTGGAATCTTCTGTTTTCTTTTTGTGACATCATATGCATGAAAATCCAGACATTTAATTTGACGTTTCTGCTTCAGATTTGTTCAAAATGTGATGAACATGATCGTGTTTGTGTCGATGATGTGATCGATCCTGGTTCTTGCGCGTAAAAGTTTAACTCCACGATCAATGAGCGCAGATGGAGACTGATGTTTTCATTTTCTAATATTATCAACTATTATCAACAATTATTTATTGGCCAAAATGCTCCTGTACAGACAATTTCAATCTTTCATCATAAATCGAGGTGATGTTAAAACGTCACAATGTTTGAATTTAATGTGCCAAACAAACCACTTGAACTGCTGGAAACCATGGACCAAATGTTACAGGATGACATAATATGCTAATGAGCATGTTCACGACATCATACTGTCGTCAGCTAACAGTGAACAATGCTGCTGCTGCTTCATCTCAGAAAGTAAAATCATTAGAGGCCAAATTTGGCCCAATTTTGTCAAAATTTCAGAAGAATGTTCCGCCTGTATATGGTCCATATTAGAGGTGGAACAGAAAAAACAAGGACGCCAAAAAATAGACATAACTGCCCCAGAAAGAGTCCAAAATCCACCACAGTCAAAACAAAAGTCTTCAGTAGTGTAGTGTGTTAAACCATAAGTATGACACAATCAAACCAAAGACCTTCACCTGCTTCTTCTGAGACTAAATGAATCAGAAAATGATAAAACGTCTGATAAACTACAACGACAGTCTTTAAATTCCAGGAAGTTCCTGCAACGGCATCGTGGTCGTTTGCGTTTGCATTTGCGACAAGAGGACAATGACCAACCACTAAACGCTGCTTCGGTTCCTCGGTTTCTTGTATAAAACATGAAAATATTAAAGATTCAGATTTAAATTCATGATTTGACTGAGTTGAGTTGATGAAGCAGATGCCTCCGGGGGGAAACTTTTTCTCTGATGCTAGTCATCTGTTTTTTGTTGTTTTTTTTAGAACAAATAATAATAAAAACATCATCGTCTGAAACTGCCGGGCGATTTTCCCCTCTGCTGATCACCTCTTTGTGTAACTGTCAGACTGTCGTAGGAACAGAGCACTCAGCCGATCCGCTTCAAGTTTTTAAAAAATGCTAATTATTTAATGGGCTTCATTTGACCGGAGGAAACAAAAACAGGTTTAATTAGATTTTCATCTGTGGAGTTATGTCACTCTGTGTGGTGGGAGGTTTTTCTCACCACTTAAAGGTAAAGTAGTCATTTTTTTAGCCATAAAAGACCAAAACATGGGTCTCACTGAGCGTTCATTCATATGTTTGATACGCTGGGTGTATCAAACATATCTGATTTGGACGTTGTTGATGTTTTATTTTGGACCATGTCCCATCTGGTGGCCTGTACTAGAACTGGCCACTAGGGGGCCACTTTTTGGAAGTGGTCATGTCAATCTGATAGTGTGTCTCAATTTGGACACTTCTGTTAGTTCACTTCCATGTAGCGTACTAAGTACACTATGTTCTTACTTCTGTAGTGTGTGAATATCAACAGGGTAGTTTTGTCTCAAATTCTTGTTCACTCACCAGAAATGACTCAACGCCTTCTTCTTCTTCTACTCTTTAATGGTGAATTGTCACTGGACAGAACATTAATCATTGATTTGGACCGTGATCGTCTCCCACCAAGATATCTGCCGTTTAGGAAGTTTAGGAAAGGAGGTTTCAAACCAGTGAGCTAAAGACTTGGATGGGAAGTGATGAAAGTCTTTACAGCAACAGAGCTGATGTTACAGCTGCAAGATTTCACAATCTGGAGATACTGACGATGAATGTGCTAAGGGAGCTAATGCTAGTGCTAACTGGGTTCATACTCAAGTTCAGCCAACAGCTGGAATCCTTTTTGGTTTTTAGTTGTGTCTCAATAAAGTAGAAAAACTACTGACGATACTTTCACGCCACATAATTGAAGAAGTTGAAATATTCTCAACTCAGTTTGCATCTGCCATAGTTTGTCTCAATTCAGATACTGTTAGTACACTTCTGTGTAGTTTACTACATACACTATGTGCTGATGTTTGTTGCTTGTATTATGTGGAGGTGGAGATTACGCCACCGATGCTACGTAGCCGAGAAGGTGTCGTTGTGTCCATTGTTCCACACTCAACTGTTTGACCGTGATGAGTGAAACCATCCGGGTATTAACATACTAGTGTACTTAACACACTCAAAATAGTAAATTCAAGTATGGAAGTATTAAATTTAAGACACACTGTGAATCTAGTTGTAGGTAGCAGGTGAAGAATAAATTACATTAGCACTTATCGCTAATGTTCCCACCTCTTAGTAGAAGGAAACGCTGGTAATATGACCCACACTGAGATGATGGGGAAAAATAAAATGTTCACAGTCTTACTGAACCTGAATCATCCTCAATATCCTCCTCATCATCATCAGACCTGTTATATTAATAACTGCTCTTGGCTGTCACTTATTTTATTGCCAGAAATGTGCACCGAAAACATAAAAATTGATTTTTCTCTCAGCTGTAATATTTTCAGTCATCACTTGTTGGCAAGAGGAGCCATGTTATTAAGATTTTTTTTTTTGAGTTGAAACCATCCTCCCTTACCTCATCTCACCTCTCGGCCCATTTCCCACTCTTCCTCCTCCTCCTCCTCCTCCTCCTCTTCTTCTTCTTCTTCCCCTCAGGCTGTTGATGGAGAGGATTTCGAATGTCAGCCGGGACAGTGGTCATCGCAGGAGGAATTCTGGCTACAGTCATCTTACTGACCATCGTCGCTGTACTGTGTTTATGTAGGTTGCAGGTACGAAAGGTTTTTCTGACGTCTCACAGTAAAAGTACTGAAGGCTTCAGAGCTGGTACCAGTCACTTTTCCTTCTGTTGTAAAAACAAACAACAAAGAAACCAACTAGAATACTGGATGAAATAATTGGACCGGAGCGAACGGTGTAAATCACTCAAAACACACCAAACTCTGCTTATAATTTAAAGTTTTCGAGAGTTTTTAACTGATCCGCTTGTTGTTGGCTTCGCTCGTAAACTTGCTGGGTCTGATTCTGATGACTTGGATCCCAACAAATCCATGAAGATACAATGTTCCCTCAGGAAGAAATGATAAAAATGCGACTTGAAACCACTGTGCTACTCCAACACAGTGGTGCTGCAACAAACGCGCCAAAAACCTGTTTATAATTTTAATAATTCTGTTTCTTGTGTGAGTATCAGAGACTCTGGTATTTTTGGATGATCTGCAGTTTGTTGTCTCTGACTCCTGTCTCTTATATATCATATTCAAATGTGTTCTATGATTTTCTATAACATAATAAACCGATTTCGTCAATTATTCAAAAAGTTGCAAAAAATATCCTCAGTTCATCCATTGCAGAAACTCAGCATTGTTAGATCTGTCCTGTTTAAACAATCATAACATTTGGTAGAAATTAGAAAAAGATCTGACTGAATTTGATGAGATTTGACCCAAAATGGTGTGTTTACTCTGCACAGCGCCCCCTACCTGTGACATAAGAGTATTTAATAAATCTTATGCTTCACCACAACGTATTTCTGGCATAGGAGTCGCATCTGGGGACCATGAATGTTAAAGACATGACGGTTTCCAGAAAAGCGCCCCCAGTGGCTGACTGCAGTATAGGTCATGTGGAATATTTAAAAGTATAATATATATTTTGAAACTGGGGCAAGACGTTATGATTGGTCAATGGGAGAAAGTGTAGGCACATCATCCATCTTTGGTCTTTAATGTTTCATCTAATAGCCGCTAAGACATTTCACAATTTTTAAAGTTTGGCTTTATATTACCAAGATATGTCGGTCGTAACATTATTAAAGTTTTTCCAGTGACTCATACGTGTACTTGTGTTCAACTCCAATAGTATTACTGTTGTAAGAGGGAGGAGTCTGAGAAGGGGGAAGAGGAGGAACCAGAGCTCGCCACCATGTCGCCGTCCCGCCCCCTGCCTCTATCCGCTCCTCCTACGCCTCCAACGCCGGAGCACTACAACGACGAGCCCGAGACCTACCCTCCAACCTTCCTGACGGAGGCCAACGGGCCCACCAGCTTCTCCCCAACGCCTCCACCACGTAGGTGCCATCGCTCGCACACCTTCTGCCCGTCCTGCGCCCGCTGCTCGCTGCCCTTCTACTTGCAGCACCCGGAGAGGTTGTGCAACGGCGGGCGCAGGATCAGCTACAGGACTGTGCAGCACCAGGATCTGGAGCTGCCCATGGACCTGGCCAGCTTCTACCATAAGCTTAACCTGATCCGCTCCGTCACCATGAGGGAGGTGGTCACCCACAGCGTCAGCACCGACGTCTAAGAGCAGGAAGCAGCGCCGCCCTGCTGGCCTGGATGTATACAAGCAGCTCTGAGTTGGTCTGAAGTCTGCGTTGTACAGCAGTTGGAGCAGTGATACTAAACTGTGCTGAAAAAGTGAGTTTCAGCCGACATTGAGGGCTTTTCCATGTTGGAGGTTCACGTCTCTAAAACAGAAGAAAACACGAAATGTTACCGACGCACTGGAAAGGACTTGTTTTTGTCAGGTGACTTAAAAACTGATCATGTATGATTTTGTGTTTTAGCTAGCTGTGTTACTAACTAACCAACCAATATGTGTGTGGTACTGACAAAAGGTCAAATTGTAAATGAACACAGATTTTATTTCTTTGAATGCACCACATGTTCGTACTAGAAGTAAAGTCCACATACAAATGAGGGTGACGGCTGCTTTGTTAAGCTAGCTAGCTAACTCTGCTCTTACTTACTTATGTGGATTGCTTGAGTGACATTTGTCAGAAAGTACAGTAAGTCTCAAATTGATGAACTACAGACTTGGATGGGAAGTCAATATAGTCCTTGTAGTAACAGAGCTCAGATTCCACAATCTGGAGATATTGACCCTGAATTCATACTTAGGTTCATACTTAAGTTCAGCCAACAGCTGGAATCCAGTAGCAGATGCTGCTTCTCTTGACTTCTCTTCTTTTACTTGTGTCCCTATAAAATAGAGAAACTGTTGCAGATACTTTTTGCAACACTTAATTGCAATTGCCAGTTTTTGGCTCAAATTCAGTTTGCGTCTAATTGCGAACACTTCTGTTAGTACACTTCCATGTAGTATACTATGTACACTATGTGCTGACGTCCACAGTGTGCAAATTTCAACAGGGTAGCGTTGTCTCAAAATGTTGTGCACTTACCAGAAAGGACGATCACCGATCTGGACCGTGATCGTCTCCCACCAAGATATCTACCGGCTTGTTTTCAATCCTAATCAATAATCAAAGTCCATGTGTCATGTGAGGTGGAGATTACGCCGCCGATGCTACGTAGACAAGATGGCGTCATTGAGGGTGAGAAGTGTCTCAACTGTTTGACCATGATGAGTGAAACCATCTGGGTGTTAACATACTTGTGAACTTAACGCAGTCAAGATAGTAAATGTAAGTATGGACGTATGTGATTTGTATACTTTGTTTACATTTGTTTCTGAATTTATAATTTTCTAGACGTGTTGGACCAGCCATCAGGCACATGTTATTGGATTGACTTTATGTCTTTAAACAGTAGCTTCCGTTTGGAGACGAGTTTATCAAACTGTCACTGACTTTCACCCACGGTCACAGAGTTATATCATATGTAGAGAATCAAACCACACAGATACGCAGACAAAATGTTTTATTGTGCGTTTGTTCTTGTCTTTTTTGTAGCAGCAGCTGTACAAAGTCCAATAACTGTTATATCTCACGTTTATTTCTTCTCACGGTGAAATTCCTTCACTCAACACAACCTTAGGTTTTGGTATTTTCAAGTACTGAAGTTTTGTTATGTGTTTAATGGAGTCAAAGCTCCTTCACGTCCACGGTGAAACCTGCAGAGGTGTTTTCGTTCACTCTGCGGACTCTAATCAGTGGAACTGAAAACACCTGTGCAGGTGCTGAGTCCCTGAACCAGCAGTCTGAACTGAACCTTATAAATACTTGCTCCTTCTCTGCATGTGGTTGTTTTGATACAATGGGACGTGGAAGTTTTCAGCGTGTGAATTCATGTTTGTCATTTTCAAGGGCTTTTACTGAATCACCAACAGTCTAATGACCCACAAGCGACATATTGTTGTAGGAAGAAACTGCTCAATCATGAGATACGGAGCATTTAAGTAAATAAGGCGTATGGATCCGGGTTGTGGTCGTGTGTAAAAACTTCTAAATTCCTTTGAGACATTTCGACTGTTTTCAACCATTACCCAAACTGAAAACACTTATCGTCACCAAATAATGTAACGTTTGAGATTTAATCAATATATGTGTGAATTACATTAAACTTGTACACACAAGTCAAACAGATGAAAAAACATGTTTAAATATATATAATTATTTTGAAAAATACATATATATATAAATAAACTGTATCACCAGTACTGGGTTGTGGATTAAAATTGGGGAAAAACAAAAAGAAAAACTGGTCTTAAGAATTTCTTTTTCTGTTTATGTCGGTTGCTAGTAAAAACTAGCCAACTAGCTTTGATGTTAGTTATCTTCTGCTAATGCTAGAGAAAGACGTTATATGTGAACTAGCTTGAACTAAGGAATTAAGTGTGAGGAATCTTTGACAGATCAGTTAAGGTGGCTATGTTTTCTCTTCATTTCCAACCGAATGAAGAATAAAATTGAGACACTTCGGTCAAAGCTGCAGCTTCTACACTTCATTGATGTGATTTGAAAGATGTGGTTTGAAGGTACCACTGTGACCAGCAGAGGTCACTGTGTGTGAATATTTCTTCATTTACAGTGTTAATAAAGCTGGAAGACTGTTGTGTCCAGTGTGTGATAATCTCTGGGAGAAAAGCTGATGCAGAGAAGCAGCAGAACAGGAAGTTGAAAACACAGACATGTTTTGTTTCTTTTGACGCTCATTGAATCGGACGAGTCGGCTCATTTACATTGGAGGAAACCAGAGGGAGGACAACTGATGACAACTGTCATGACATTTTCTCCATCAGAACCCAAACAGCAGCTCAGAGGAAAAACTAAAAACTCAAACTGCTCGGCTGAAAATACAGGGGTCATCTCTGTACAGTTGCTGGTTTTGAAAACTTTTACACTCAAAATGAAGACTGAGATTTTTAGTTCTGCTGCTCTTTCTGCTGATAAAGGGGAGACTCCTGATGGTGGCTTCCCAGTTCATGTGTGGACAGACTTTTTAAACTTTGTCAGAACCTCTTAGAGATGATTGCAGAGGTCCTTTACAGTTTAGGGGTCATAAAGGACCCATAGACCCATGAAAACACCTGGAGTACATGTTGAACCTCAATGGCCTCCAAAACCTCCTAATTGGTTCTTCCACAAACTTGTAAAACCTAGATTACCTTGGTGAATCTGAGAAGTTTCTAAAGGACCTTCAGAACCGTCTAAAGATCTAAAGGCCCACTAGAAACATATTGGACTGCTAAGACCTTTTTAAGGAACACTAAAACCACAAATAACCCAACACAATCCTGAAGTACCTTTTTAAACCTTTTCTGTGCAGCATCAGGATCTGGAGCTGCCCATGGACCTGGCCAGCTTCTACTTCTACTGATTTTCATACTTGGTCCCTTTAAACAAACTGAACTCAGTCCCCTAAACGTGGACCAACAGAAAACAAACTCGGTTCTGTTTGTGTTTGCATTGTGGAAGCGGACTGGGTTCTCTTTCTGGTCCACTTCAGCTGTGATGGAGTCAGTCCTGCAGAGTTTAGGCGAACTGTACCACAGACTTTTAAGAGAATCCTACTGAGACCACCTCCCAAGGTGGTCTAGGTTCGGTTCACTTTAAAGGGGTCTGAGAGTGTTCACATATGAGTTCACTTTAAAGGCTTAAAGAGACCAAGTGTGAAAACACCCTTAATCTCAGTTAGCCCTAAAAGGTCCTGAAGGACCTGGAAAACCTCGTTGCAAAATGCAGGTTCACAGTTTGAGTCTGAATCCAGTTGGTAGCCCAGGATCAGTTTCTGATGAAGACTAATTTACAATGAAAGATAAAGGTTTGAGCCTCCTAAAATGTCTCTAGGACATATTGACATTGGCCAAAAACACTGCACACATGGAACATTTATACTTCAACCTCATGTAGAAATGACAAAGACAACAAATTTATTCATTTGAACTGTTGTTTAATTGAAATACAAGTAAGTACCATTAGTTTTTCAGTTTATTATCAACAGTACACAGTCTCCATACTTAAGTTTTGTACAAAGAGGTATCAGTTATATAAAAAACACAGTACACAATAGTTAAAAATGAGACATACATGTACATGTCTGAATACATTTCAACCATACTTCAAGTGTCAGGAATCTTTCTGTCTGTGTTTAACTCTCCCCTCGTCCGTCGCACACACAGATCAGAACTGGCATCAGTTGAACCGATGGGTAAAACCATCAGCTGGCATCAGGAGCGTCACGATAAATGAAAATGTGCTATGACTAATAAATATGCTTCCATATCCTGCAGGCGTGCCGGCACGGCGCTAAACGACAGGGTGGTGGAATAGAAATATACTTTTTTTTTTTGTTGTTGTTTGTTTGTTTTTTATTTTTGTTTTTTTCTTTTTCTTTTTCAATTTCCTGTTGGGCCATGCCAGACACCAAACTGAAACAAAATTAAATAAGTTTTCACAAACGGTATCTGTATTAAATATTCTAGCCATGCAGTATATTCAGTTGAGAAATAATTTAATAGATCTTTTCACTGCAGCGATGAACACGACAAGAAGCGAGCTGCTAGCCGATGACGGAGGTTCCACTCCACTTTTTCTCCAACTCCGCAGGGTTTTTTTTTATTTTTATTTTTCTACCTCTTCTCAAGCTCAGACACTCGAGTGATAAATAATCAGCATCACCTGCTGTGAACAGGGTTCATGGTTGAGATGTGATAATCGGTATGAGGGGAAACGGTACAGAAATTTTATTTCCTAATTCGTGCCCCGTTTGTGTCTTTTAAGTGAAGCTTGTGACGCTGAACAAATGAAAATCAACACGACTGATGGATGATACTGGTTCACAACTGATCGGTAGGACTTCCTGCCGACCAGGGATCCACTACTGAGCAGAATCTGTCTCCAAGATGGCGTCGTTCACATCCAAGATGGTTTAGCTTCATTTTATTTATATTCCTCAATGTGGAGGAAGTGGGAGGATGTTGTCCATCTTTGTACACACTCACTGGTGCTGTACTATGTACAGTTATGAATGAATATCTGGAGGTTTTGGTAAGAAATGCAGCGAACAATCACTTTCTGTTTCACCAAAACCTTGAGACTTTGACACAAAGTTTCCAATAATAATCATATGCCAGATTGTGTTGTATAGATTTTCACTGAAATGGAGCTAATTTTCCTTATAATTTGCATCAAATCATATAGTTCCTTTCCAAGAAATGGACTTGGAAATTACAAACTTTTGAAATAAAACGTTTCTGTTAATGGACTGAAGGGATTCCACCTGCTCAGTCACTTCTGCCGCGTCCCATCTCTTCCGTTTTGTAGTTTTCCTCTGGGTATGTTTACAGGCACAATAGTAAATGTTTTTTAGTATTTTTAACTGAATGAAGACGCAGGTTGTTGAGGATTTAGATTTTTGAAATGCTACAAAACAAACGTCAAACATTGTCAGAAGGTGGCAACGTATGCAACGTTGTACGTGGCTGTAACAAAAAGACTTGGAAGAACTAGAGGTTGTTTGCCGATTTGGAAAGTTTTCCAATCGTCTACGAGATGTTTTCATGTTTTATAGGAAGATGCCAACAAAAACAAAAACAGCGGATCATTCATGTGAAGTAAAAGTCAGAAAAACGTCAGAACTTCTTTCATCTCCCAATAAACTCATTGTTTTTTTTTTTTTTTTTTGTTTTTTTTTTGAATTTCACGCAGTTTGAGACACGGCTGCCGTCTTTTCACGTGGATCACTTCTTCATTTACACCTCACATGCTCTAGTACTTTGATTTTAATAGGCAACGGAGACTGTACATAAAGTTAAATGACATGAAATCTACCCAAAAATGAAGCCAAAACATCTGGATCCCCCCCTGATGGCCGGCTAGCTGGCTGCAGTGTGGATCCTCACGTCAGTAGATGGGACATGAGCAAAACTGAAATATCAAATGATTTTTTTTTCTCAAAGATGGTTTGATGGTCCTTCCAGTTTGAACCTGCGTAGAGGTTTGGTCAGGAATGAAAACCACAAAACACAATCCACATTTTCTCTAAAAAAAAAAAAAAAAAAAATCTGTAACCGATCGAAATGTTTAGAAAATAAGTATGTCTCAGATTTCATTTTATATCATTCAATCTACCCAGATGACAGATGGACTGAAACGAATCCAGGTTATCGGAGGAGTTTTCTGTTTCGTAAAAATGGATGAGCGCTTCCAACTCTTTTTTAGCTTCCTCTCATTATTCACAGTAACTGCTGTACAAGTAAACATACCAATGTGTTTTCCTCATGCCGGAGTTAAGAGTCGGGGGGGTGGGGTGGGTGGAGAGAAAGAGAGAGAGGCTGCGGTGTCCTGAACTAGGAGGGCGGAGGTCGTACGGCGCGGCAGGAGTGGCAGCAGGCCTTGCTGTAGTACCAGTGACTGCACAGGTTGACCTTCAGAGCCAGCAGGCAGTTGGTGGAAGGACGGTCCTGGCAGCTCTCATCTGGGACACAATCAGGAATGTCAATGAGATCTGAATCCAGAACCAGGTTACGGTAGCCCATCTGTGATACCAGAACAATCCCTTCTTTTTGATAGCACTTTCTGAAATGTATAGATAAACACTACAAAAAATCCTTCATGTTATAAAAAAATCTTTAATTTTGGCACCATGACACTGATTCCTCTCACGGAGATGGTGGAAAGTTTCTGTTTCTGCTGTTTGGTGTCATATGAAGACAAGACTTCCTGTGTCGTTACCTGGTGGCTCAGTGGGGCAGGCCTGCAGGGTGCAGGTCTGTTTGGCCACCGGTTTGGTGAGGGGGTCGCAGCCTCGGACCAGCTCTCTGCCCTGGTAACACTTCACGTCCCTCATCCTCACGCCAACGCCACACGTCTTCGTGCACTGAAGACACAAACGCAGCTTTGTTAAACCCTTCATGCAAAGATCCACGTCCATGAATGTGTTGTGTGCCATGTTGACCTCACCTCAGACCAGGGGGTGGTGTACCATTTGAAGCATGGTCTTTCAAAACAGGTGTTTTCATCCTCGGGCTTCTCGTTGCCGCCACACGATTCGTCATCTAAGATCTGGAACTTTCCCCCGTTGATGCCGACACACATGACAATCCGTCGTTTTACGCCGCGACCACACGTCGTGTTGCACTACAAGACAGGAACTATTACACTCAGTAATCCACTTGAATCCCTCGACCAAAACCTTCTCTAGGATTCCTACATCTATGTTTCAAACATCAAGTCTTCCACATCATCTACTTGTTGAAATTCTTGTCCTATTTCAGATTCTACATCCATTAGAATAGACAGAAACAGAACAACAAAAATCTGAATTTGCAAAATTTTTTCGCTTTGTATTTTTACCCTAAGTTGACCTGATGATTCACTCTGGAGACTCTGGATGTTATAACCCAACACCCTCCTGGAATACCAATCAAACTTCTTCACTGGTCACTAAAACTTCCAAAACTCTACGTGGAGCATTTTCAATTCCCATTAAAAAACTGAAAAAGTAGAAAAATCCTTCTGATTCTTAAGGTGTTTTCACACTTGGTCCCTTTAAACAAACCAAACTCAGTCCCCTAAAACTGGACCAAGAGAAAACAAACTCAGTTGTGTTTGCGTTCACATTGTCAAAGTGGACTGGATTCTCTTTCTGGTCCACTTAAGCTGTGATGGAGCCTCAGTCCTCTTTCTGTTCATGCTGTAGCTTCTCTAAAGCTCTCAGACATTCACTGCTTGGCATTCTGGGTAGTTTTCTCCCAGGTCATAAAACTGTGCGAAAAAGGCAAAGTGGACCTGCAGTTTAGGCGAACCGCACCACGGCCTGTTTGGAGAACCATTCTGAGACCACCTCAGGAGGTGGTCTAGGTACGGTTCACTTTAAAGGGGTCTGAGTGCACTTAGAGTTCACATATGGGCCAAAAATGCTCAGTTATCGATCTGATTTTGCTTGAAAAGCTCAAAGGGGCCAAGTGTTGAAACATCCTGTGACATAGAAGTTAATTAGGCAGGAGATGCCGTCTGACCAACAGTCCAAAAATTGCGGTTAATTTTCACCAAATTCTTTCATATTTCAAGGCCTTACCCTCTCCCAGTCTTGGCTCAACCAGTGGGGGGCACAGTCTTTCTCCCCACAGGGGTGGATGGCCAGCGGCTTGTTCTCCGCAGGGCACTGGTTCTCAGGAACCACGCGACCGTCCGGAGCCTTGCAGTACACATGACGCACCATCTTCCCCTGGCCGCACGACCCCGAGCACTGCAACAACAAGGTCAGAGGTCGTGAAAATGCATGAGTCAGAAGAGATGGCAGCAATCCCGGTTTCCGTTTGTTGTTGAAGAGCTGAAGAATCTAAAAAAAAAAGGTCTCGCAGAGTCACGTCGGGCCACCTCACGATGAAGAAGAGCAATGACACATCACAGCACATCAGAGGGAACGGAAACATTGCATCATGGCGATTCACATCCAACAAACTCGCATCATGTCACACAAATTGACATGTTATCTGAGCCGATTATTTACTGAAGTTAAACGATTGAGAAAAGAACGTTTTTTGGGATAAAAAGCTACAGGAAACCTATTTAATCCTTCAAAGTAAAAGCAAACTTCTGTAGTCTTCAGTTAGACACATAAAAATTGGATATTTTTAATGACGCAGATTAGTGTTGCTGTGTCAGATTGTAAATCTCTGTATTAAAGGGTATTTGTGTTTTTTATCCAACTCAGTTACTTACAGGAGACACAATATTACAAACATCTCTCAATAAAAGCAGATTTATTACAGGGGCTGTTATATTGGTTTTGTCAGATCGCGCAGCTGTACATAAATAAACTGGTAAATCAGAGTTTACTGGAAATGCAAAGTTACATGTGGTCTCAGTTGGTAATTTTCTAAATAACAATAAATATTATTGACCCAACATTAGCTGTTGCACTGGGAATTGAATTTTTACAGTGTGTAAGGAACATTTTTTCTCAGCTGTTCTGTGCTCCTGCCTGGTCTTTTCCCAAGTTTGCCTCAAAGGTTGTAAATTAGACCTGAAAGTTTCCAGACTTTTGACTTTGAATGGAACATCAGAAACTACATTTGTCTGTATGACACAGTAAAAACCATAAATTCACACTGTGGCACTTATAACAGTTAGTTTTTTCGTTGAAATAGAGACAGCTGGGGATAAGCGAGCTATCAATCTCTAAAACATTAGACAGAGGAAAACGTGTTTAAAATAGAAGGAAAATTTTTCTTTAAACAAATGACTCGGACACGGGGTATAAGAATAATCCTTAAAATCAAGTTTTGGGCAGGACATATAGTAACTATCTACTGAGTATTTCTACTGAGAGCAACAAGAATGGAAACGTTAATAGAAAAAAGTTGCAGCTTGTTGGAATAAATTACAAAACAAAATGAAATGACACGCATCGTCACATAAGCAGATTTATAACACTCACAGGCCCCCATTCAGACACAGTCCACTGACGTTCACATGGCGGACCGGTGCAGTTCTTGATGTTTGGTGGTCTGGTCATCGGGTCACATGGTCTGGACTCATCAGAGCAGCGGACATCTCGGGTCACCTGGGCTTTGCGGCCACATTTCGCAGGACACTGGATTGATAAGATGCACAAAAAGGACAAGTTAAACTTATCCGGTGAAGCAGGATGGAAAGCAACCCTTCCCCAAGATATGTTGAACCTCTACAGTGCCCATTACTACCTTCTTAATAGATACTAAAAACACCCAAACCATCCATGGATCCACCTCTGAGATCACTAATATCATAAAGAAGCTGATCTTAAACATTGATCACCAGACTTTCCAACAGCCCAACCTCTCGAAGACCCTAAAATGCCCAACATCAGACGTACAACAAGGAATCGTAATTCTACAACACTTCTTCAGGGGAGACTGGACACTACAGTGACTCATCATCAGAGAGTCACGTGAAAAGACAAGGCTAGATGATGACTCCAGAAGCAATAACCTCCTAGCAACCTGCTAAAGGCATCGAGACATCTAAAACTTTTAGTGGCCAATTACAAAGTACCCCTAAAACCTTCTAGAGGATCTTTGCAGCATCCTCACCGAACCTCTACTGGAGGAACTTTAAGATTGTGTCATTTACTAAACTAACTAAAACTAAAATAACATGTAGAACCTTTTCAATGAACAGTAAAACCACCAAAGGACCCTACAACCTCTTAGAAGTCATTACCGTGACTCCAATCATGAGTCTTCAGAACCATCTCTGAAAGGAACTGCTTCAGGACCATTTAAACTTCTAAAACAACCTCCTGTTCAACCAGAATCCAAGAGTAAATAAACAAAATCACAAAAAAATATTAATGGGAAGCAACTGGAGAGAGTTACTGAAAAACAAAACTGTGGAAAAACCAAAAACCCGATAGTATAATTCATCACAGTCATTTCATACCTCAGTCCACTCAGCCACCTCCCACTGCGGGCCGCATGCGGGGCTTTTGCAGGCTCGTCTTTCCACGGGTCTCTCCAGGTCGGCCATGGTGCAGAGGTCACTGTAGACCGAGCTGTCCAGGCCCGGCGACAGCATCTTCCAGCAGCGAACTTGACGAAACTGGAAACCCTCACCACACGTCCTGGAGCACTCGCTCCAGCTGCTCGCCTCCCACCTGAACATCAAGTCAGACTCTCAGATTGTGATAATTTCTGGTTCAGTTTAATCTTTTTTTTTTCTCTCTCCGTACCTGGGTTGACATTCTCTGCCGATACAGAAGTCATGGACTGGTTCTGGTCTGGTCAGAGCGTCGCAGTACATATCGTGTACCTCGACACCATCGTAGCGAATACACGTAACGAAGGACTTTGACACTCCTGGGTCGTGAATAAAAATCAAAAAGCTGAAGGCAGGAGGCAGCCTATTCATACAGAACATTTTACACTTAAAGAAACTCCACCCAGATAGCGAGGACTGTGGCTGTACTCTGGCAGACATTTGGCATTTTTGGCACAGAGGAAGCAGGGTGAAGGGCTTTGGTTTGACTATGGGACTTTTGACTTTTGGTCTTTTTTGGGGCAGTTAAGTTTTAGAGTTCCATAATTGTTTTTTTTTTTTTTTTTTTTTTTGTGAGTTTTGGCATTCTTTTGTTTTTTCTTTTACATCCCTAATTTGGGCCATATAGGGGCTGGACATCCTTCTGAAACTTTGCCAAAATCGGGTAACATTCGGCCCGTAATGATTTTGCCATCTGGGCAGTGTTGAAGAAACTTGTGTTTGCATGTACCTATGGAGCATGTCATGCTACAAGGCTCCTGAGAGGAGAGTTTCCAGCGGTACATGTCTGCAGCGCTCAGCTTCAGGTTCTTCTGGAAAAGCCTCGGATTCCCCCTGAAACACACAAACACAAATACGTAAAAGGAAACTTCAGCTGCATTTGGAGAACGATTGATCCTTGTATCATGCAAGTGACCTTATAGCTGCACTTGATCATTTTTCCTTATACCATCACAGTCCACTTTAACTGCTGTGAATCCAAGCTGATAACCATTACAGTCCTCTACCAAGAACTGCGACGCAACCTCTTCTTTTACTTTCATTTCCAGGGAAATATTTTTTTTAGGACATTTAAGGATACCCAGCAGTACACAGCCTGAAACACACACACACACACTGACTGAGACTGTCCCCAGGGCCTCAGACAACCACAGTGTGACAGCTGATTCACAGCCTGCATCCCAGCAGACGAACTTTGTTTTTTCATCACATCACATAAAAGTCATGTGCACATTCTTGTCATAACACCGGCCGTTCTCCCTCCGCTCTCCGCCAGCCGCCAGACGTTTATTTGAAAATCACAGGCGCTTTGAGTTATACCTCGCCGGCATCCCTCCGAGTAAGCCAGACTGATTCCTGCACATTATTTTCTCCCCAGAGGTGACTACAGTCTGACAGCACACTCCCCCCCCAGCCCCCACTTGCATGATATTTTTCACTTTTCTTGAAAATACCTTGAATTATTTGTTCTTTAAGTGTGGCTGTACCCCCTTCCTCTCCCCCCTCCTCCCCTCTGTGCTCCTCTGCTCTGCTCGTTTCCTCTCCTCTCTCTGTCTCTCAGAGGAAAGGGCGTGTCGTCGTGTGTTTTATAGCAGCTGGCTTCAGGACCGGGGAGGCTGTGTTTGGACACAGAGCACTGAAGCCAACATGAATTATAAATATGATGAATGCAAAACCTGCTAGGTCTACCTGTCTACCTGCTGTACAGCATCTTATCTACCCGTCTGTCTGTCTCTCTCTGCCCTACAGCATCTATATCTACCTGTCTTCCAGCTCTACATCATGCAGATCTATGCATCTGCCGGACAGGTAGACTACTGCTTGTTGAGCTACCTGTCTACCCTTCGTCTCCATCTCCGATTGTCTCGCTCTTATATTCTCCTCGAAATGTCTTTGTGTCATAGTTTTAATTGGTTCTGTGGTTTCGGTGTACCTTGTTCTGTTGACTACCTGGTGTTGTGGAGTACCTAGATCTGATGAGTACCTCATAGTGTGGAGTACCTGGTTCTATTTGAGGACCTAGTTTCATTGACGTACCTGGTTCTGTTGGAGCGGCTGGAGTTCCTCCCTGTCGTCTGCAATGTTTTGTTGTGGTAAGAAGTATCTGCACTGTCATTGCGTTTGCGGCCCAGAGTGTACTCCAGGGTATCGTTCAGACCGAATTCTCGTTCCAGTCGGGCCAGGTCCACCTCTGCCGGTCCATCCTCTGATGAGAACAAACCGTCTCCCTCTGTCAGCAGCTGATTGGTTGAGATGTTGATGAGCAGCTCATCGGGGTTAATTCGGTCGTCCAGCAGGACCCTCCAGATGAGGTTTGGGGAATCTGGTCCTGCATCCAGAGGTGCACCGACGGGGGCGGGTTTGGCAGTACTCCCCGTGTGGCTGCTGTTTCCTTCTGATGGATCAAAGTAGGGAAAAAAAAATCAACTATGCATGGGTAAAGTAAATTGATATATTTTCTTCAAGAACAATCTGTGTTGTAGCTTTTGATCATGTTCTCGGTTCAGAACATAATTTACATATTCAGTTTGGTCCGTAAGACTTTGCAGCTGCTTTCTGGTCCACAATCACTTTCTGTGGGAATGAGCAAGTAAAATAACGTCCTGTGAAGAGTCACACCTGCGCATCAAAGCAATGTTCAACTAAAGTTTGTTTAGCTTCCCACAGGTCACTGCTTCATATTTCTTTCAAGCTAAAGATTTCTGAAAGTCCAGACGTTAGGAGTCTTTTTTGTCATTAAGTAATTTGGAGGAAAAACGCTAGATGAGCCGAAGCCGGTAGTTTTTGTGATATACTGAATATAATGATTACACAAAAGACCCACAAAGTGCCTTCCTAAAACTGTTTAAAAGGATGCTAAGATAAGATAAACGCAGTTCAACCTGCCCCAGCCTGTGCTGTAGAATGACGTCAGATAAAAAATGTAATATCGACCCTTTCAACCATCCTCTCCATCTCATCTCACATCTCACCGCCCCAAGTAGCTGTAGTTGTAATGGCCTGAGCGGTCGGCTGAACGAGCCGAGAGCGCCCGCAGGAAGTGCCATTACCGCTCGTGTTTGCTATGCGGCCCCACTTTTTTTTTTTTTTTTTTTTTAATAAAAAACGAGAAAACAACCACGAAACTCTGAATTTTTCATCCAGCCCTTGATCCTCTTTATGTGTCTGCGTCTTGAATAATGCAGAGCTGTGAAGGTGCATCTCACACACATACAGGCGAACAGGGGCGGGATAGTGGATTGGATTAAAAATCTGACCTATTTTATCCCGTTTGCTGATGGACCAGTGAACCAGCCTCTGGTTTACTCTCTGTCACCGCCTCTCTCTCTCTCTTTTTTCTTTCCGTTAGAGCCCTGCCAGTACAGTATATCATGGAGCTGCAACATTCCCACTGTCTCAATGTTACCACAAGACTATAAACACCATTCCTTGGCACAAACAGTGGTTTGGTCAGGAACTGCTGCACTTTCCTGCAGTTAATTGGCTGTAAACTTCATTATGTGTCTTAGTAATACATTAGTATTATGGTCTTACCCGGTGCCACTGAGGTAATGACATTTTATGACCACAGATGTCGCCAGAGTCAAGAAAAACGAGCCTGTGAGCCACAGCTCAACTAAGTTTCAATAATGAACAAACACAATCTATTTCACCTGCCTTTACCTTTGCCTACTTGCCATTGTTGCATAACAACAGTGATCTACTCCTACATTAAATCAGGTTGCAGTTCATGTATTTGCTCTGAGTTGACCCCCCTCAAACAGCTAATGTGCTTTGTGTCAGATGTTTTCTAGAAGGAGGTTGGAAAATATTGTATTTGGAGTTGTCAGTTCAGTTCTGTGGTTACATTTCCTAGAAGAGGCCACAAAAACCGGATGATGCATTTTGCAAAAAATGCTGCTGTGTCCCCAGATATGAAACTAGAATTAGCTCCTCTGACAGCCAGTAAAGTTGTACACCCTTGTCTTTTCACACTTCAAATCCTAAACATTTTTGAGTGGATCAGTCAGGAAACCAGGACTTGAACCCAACAAAGACACTGTTGATCACATCGTGGCCTTTGTTTAGCCATTGTGTATTATTAAGGTGGTCCATACCTGTAAATTTGGGTGCACCTGCTCCATCCTGGTCACAGTCGATGGCCGCCGTCTCCTCGTACACCTCATTGGTCTCTTGGCCCTTCTGTCCGTCCACACCTCCCGGCTCCAGTTGGCCCTGAGGCACCGACTGCTGGTAGATGCTGCTGTTAGGGGACAGCAGAGTCCCCATCTCCACAGACGCCTCGCCGGCTGAGGTCTCCGACCCGGTGTAGACAGGAGGAGGTGGGATTGGCGGCAGGGAGTCCCGGAGGACTGTGTACTCGTAGGTGATGTATGGGGTGCGACCATTCTGGTTCCACACCTGAGCAATGGGAGGAACTTGAGTCAAGATTTAAAAGCAAGATTTATAGAAAGATAGATTTAAAAGCAAGACCAGGAATCAATATATGGATTTCACAGTAAGACTTTGAATTCGAGATGACGAAGAATTTGAGTCTAGAAGAAGTGAGAAATTTTGTCTAAGACAATCGGAGTTTGGTTGGGTCAGGTGTACCAGAATATTAATGGCCTGATCGATGGGGCCTTTGGCGACAATGTACTCGATCCCGGTCTCATAAACATCCATCGGCCTCCGGTACTTGAAGACGGTGCCGGCAGCGTGGAAGTTTTGTGGACTGTCCACCTTGTAGGCGCCGTTAAAAAAGAAGTTGCCGGCCTGGTCGGTCACAGCTGCAGAAGTTAGTTAGTTAATTAGTTGAGTGTGTTTCCGAATGTGCATGTGATGACCGGTAAAAAGAGAAATGACCCACCCAGAACATCAGCCGACTTCTTCCTCTCAATTATCTGGATGTCCCATGATCCTTCAGGGATTTGAGTGATAAAAGAGTAACCTTGATGACAAGAAAGAGAAGGATTGTTGACACTGTTCATTTCTCTTTAAACATTAATTTGAACATGTAGAGTAACAGGATGACTGAACGCTCACCCAACGTCGTGGCCCCACGACGGAAGTTTCCGGTGACTCTGCTGCAGCTGCTGCCGTCACCTTGACAGACCCCACACTTATCCAAGGTGTTGGAGGAAAACAGCACGCCGTCACATCCAATTGGCTGAGTGGGAAAACAAGAAGTGAGAAAAACTGAATGACAGAGGTGTTTGCATCATTAGCAGCATTCTGCAAACCCACAAAGACAGTTTGGTTCGGAAAAGAAACATGACTAATCTCATGTGCCATAGCAGATGTGATGCAGGTTGACAAGGTTGTACGTTGTTTCTACTGTTGGTCAGAAACCTGAGATGACACTGTAGTGCTTCTGATTTAATGCAGAGACTTTAAAATGAAGTAAATAATTAGCTGGACTCACCTCGCACTTACCGTCCACGCAGACGCCACGGTAGCTGCTGTACTTGCAGGACGTGCCGTCTCGGGCCGTCACCATCAGCTGCCTCTGGCCGTCGGTCGTGGTGCAGTGGAGGTCGCAGGGGTTACTAGAGATGTGAACATAGTCGTCTAGAGAGGAACGCAGGTCAAAGGTTTGTTCAAATACTTTCAGATCCCACTTAGCCACTTTCTGCTCAGTAACCATTACCAGATCGGGTGAGGTTTTGAATGTGCTGGTCGGGTCATTGTGTCATTTACAACTAAGGTTCAACAGTTCAGTTTCACCAAGTTATTTCTTTTGGATTATTGGTCCAAACCATTTTGGCTTTATAAGATATTAATCAGGAACAGCTTTATAAACAGCGGACTGGATTAAATTAGACATTTTCTTTAAATAGTCATATGACGGATGCTGCTGTTTTGGATGCAAGGCCGAGCAGCTCCTCGTTCCCCTCTAGTGTGTTTAACGGGGTAAAGAAAGGCTGTCAGGACATTTTATGAGTGTTATTACCAGGATACAGGGGTTTCCACTGGTAGTTCCTCCCATTGTAAAGTTGTGAGTTGAAGGACCAGCACTGCTCCTCTCTGAAGCTCCTCCCAGTGGCAGGACATTCCTGCAAAGCAGAGACAGCGCAGACCATTAAAAGAGCTCTGTTTCACACTTGTTAAGACTCCGATTTTACAGTATGTTACACAAATAAATTCCTCTTAAGAGTTTATTTTATTCAGGGCATAGTTTTCTGAAAGCACACGGGTCTGTCTGAGCCCCGCCCGGTTCTACTTTCAAACACTCCCTGGGAGCCGCCGTCTCTCAGCCACTCAGAAGTCCCGTGTTTGTTTTAATAAAAGAGGTAAAATGAAGTGATGAGAAATTAACTGGACGTCCATGACTCACTTTAGTGTTGCAGAGATGATATTTCTTTGCGGTTCCTGTACAGGTCATGTTGTCCTTCCCGGCAGCAACTTTCTTTCTTTGGACAGAAAACGATCATTTAAAGAATTATTAACACAAAAAAATCAGATCAAACATAATAAAATGCGTCATCGTTATTGTTAAAGTTAAAGGAAGTGTTAGAAGTGATTTCATATCAAACAATTCAAAAGTGTTGTATCAATTCCAGTTGGACCACGTTTGACTTCACAAAGTTCTCAGGGTTGTTGAAGATCTCTGGGATGGTTATAAAGATTATCCAGGGGTTTCTAACGGTCTTAATGATTATTGAAAAGATTCAACGTGTAGTTTTGGTTGTCGGAGGTTATTTATGGTGCTAGAGCAACGTAACCGGTTACAAGGTTTAACCGATCATTGAAGAAGATCTATGCTTGGTTCAAAATGTCCAATCAAAGGGTTCAAATTGCTTTAGACGTCATTTAAGATGTTGCAGTGAAAGGGAGCCTAAGTCACGCCTCTTCCAGTTGTCCCCACCAGGTACTTAAATCAGAAAAAAAAATTAATGATGGTCAATGGAGAGATAAAAATGATCTTCTGATCCACTTTGACTTCTACCCTGAATCACACATATCCTGTATGTTAATTTAAATGAAACTATCAGTGAGTCAAGACTGTGTTTGTGGTGTAATTGTTGATTTAACTGGTTCGACTACAAACCAAACAGTCTGGTAGGTGACGTCACGTCACAGTTTCTCTTCCCAGCTGAAGAGAGAACGAGGAGCAGGTGATAAAACTGACCAGGTCAGATATTTTCCTAGGTTAGCGTAGCTGCTGTTAAGCTAACGTTAGCGTCACAGTTTGATGGTGACGTAAACGTAGTGAGACGAGCGTTGTAGTCGCTATGTGGTCTCACACTAAACCTACAGTAACTAAACAGACTCTCTCCATGTCAAACATTATCTTTAACATTCACTAACATCACATGTTAAAACCAGGACACATTTCAAATGGGACCAGAAGATCATCTTTATTTCTCCGTTGGCTCTCGTTCATAATTTCCTCAGTTTAGGTGCAAAGTTTGAGAAAGCAGATCACAAATTAGCAGGAACAAACAGAAAATGGCAAAGGTGAAGAATGAATAGAGTCAGAGTTTGAGTTGTGTGTGTCTGTGTGTTTGCAGACCAACTGACCTCTGTTTGAGGCAGTGTCTCTCCTGTGACATCACTCCGCCTCCACAGGTACGAGTACAGGCGGTCCACTTGGCCCACTCCCCCCACCAGTACGTGGTCACCTCCAGCTCCTCCTCCAGACTGTTGGAGGCCACACCCTCCTCCTGCACACGTGAACAGTGGTAATCCAGTTGGCAGTTGCACAAACAGCATTAATCATCTTAATAGTATTACAACCTTTGTAGAAGCAGCTGTTTGTGTTCACGCTGCACGAATCTGCCAACATTTTCAGACAAACCAAACTTTTCAGCTTAAACAGTGAATCAAAGTTCATGACTTTTACTGCCTAATTTATATCTTCCTTTATAGCTGGACACTTTCAATTGCAGTTTTGTGTGAAGAGGGTAATTAAATAAGGAGTGATTGGGTTTGATTTACGGGCGCTGGTGCAGCAGTGAGTAATGGCCCGCTGCTTACCCACATTACCAAATTCATTTGGCTCAAATTCCAGCAGGGGCTGAGCAAAGAATCCATCAGAACGTGCCTGTGCAACCACAGCCATAACACAACCTTGGGCTCTGAGCTCTTATACAACTTTCTAAGAAGATTACATTTGATTTGTTGCTATTGGGCAGTCTAGAATGACAACACTTTCACAATCCCAAAGACAAATCCCACACAGCGGTGCAGCAATGTTGCCTCATCAACGTTAACTAGGTTTTAATCTGCTGGGCTCTTCTGAGCAGCGTCTGCTTGGTCACCGCTTCCTCCCAATGCTTAGATGAACTGGCAACTTGAAATTCATAAGTACATCCTCATTCAGTTGGTTCTCAAAGTGTTGATTTGATGAAACAGAGATATATTACAAGTATGCCAAACATGTTGGGATAATTTGGTTTACCTGGAACACGTCAAAAGGACTTTGAGCCTGGGAAGACTACTCTTTATTTGTGTAATGCATGGGCAAATCAGATTTATGATCATATCTTCAAAGATATATGTTAATGCAGGTAAGGACCAACGTGTCAGACCAGACTTCTAACTCTAACCCTAACCGCTCTTCAGTTCAAACCCCACTCCCTCCGTCTCTACTGAAAAGGAAATAAATATCACCATCGGGTCCATTTCAGTTCTTAAATCTGTTCTTTACATCAGACCCACTGCCCCAACCCAACACATCGTACCCCCAAAATCTTCACAATAACCTCTAACACTGATATTTATATATTGTTTTAATTCATTTAAGAGTGTCTTGGTGCTCATCAGAACACCATGTCTTTACAGAATCTAACCTAACCTCGGGCTCATTACCCTTACTGGTCAATAAGTGCATTCAACCATCTTTTAGCCATATGTCAAAATAGTAATATTTGCAATAGTGGCAGCAACAGCAGAAGCATTAGCAGCAGATGTCAGCATGTTTGGAAGAGGTGACAGCAGTTGTCGTATTTGTAGTATCAGTAAAGCAGTAGTCTGATTCCACAGTGTAAAAATGACTGAACCATCAGAGCGCAGTGCATCAGAGAGAAACAGAGCGGTTTGTTTTGCAACTCGGGCTCTGACATGTGAGGACGTTCGGCATTTCACACGTTCCTGATGTGCAGCATTAATTCAGGCCGGTGGCTGCATCCCGTCATTCAGACAGATTCATCAGAGTGACCGCTGGAATGTGCACTGAGCTCCTTGTAAAGGTGTGAGACAGAGCAGCTGTGAGAGAGGGCGAGAGACACTGGAAATACCAGACAGAGAGCGTAAGTGAGAGAGAGAGAGACAGAGAGATAGATGGTACAGAGAGGGACAGACAGAAACACAGAGTTAGGGTAAAAAGAAAGGAGTGGGTTGGGTGTCGTTCAAACACTTTCAGTGCCCGATGCCTCGGCTTGGTATCAGTTTACGTGATTGTAGAATATATAAAGTCTATAATCTGGAATTATTTAAATAAGATGAATGAAAGACGTCTGAGTCGTTTGCAGCGGTGCAGTGATGTTACCGAGTGAAGACTACTCTCCTGCAAACTATCTTTGACCAGAACAAACAGTAGAGTTCAGAGACACAATCTGAAAACAGCTGATTTTAATTTTTAAGATCTGAACCACCAAAAGAAATCACCCTCCAAGTTCTCTTGGAGGATCCATGTGTCGTTAGTGCCCTTTCAGCATGGTGACATCGTATTCCAACAAATTGGAGGGTATGTGGATGTCCAAACCTTCAGATGACGACATCTAGAAGTTGAACCAGTAGCCTTAGAGATGAGATGGAGGGAGACCCTCACTCGAGTACTTGTGAGTTAATGTGCACCCATTAGCTACTTTACCTGCAACCCCCTGGTGGACAGGTTCCCCATAGACACCACCAGAGTCAGGAAACCCAGCAGGACCACGCCCGTCTCCCCACATTGTTCCCATGACCACAGCCTCATCCTGGTTGAGAAACAAAGACAGAAAGGCAGGTTTATTATCAGGATCATCTAGAATGTTTCAGTTAATTATGGGAAGGGTCTAGACGTAGATTCGTTAGATTGTTTTGTCGTCTAAATGGTCACTGAAGAAGGTCCACGGGTTTTAGGGGCTTATGAAGTTTCTTGTGGTCCTTTAGGAAGCTTCGAGGTCACTTTAAGGTTAATGAAGATGTTCTAGAGAGTTTCTAGAAGTCCTTTTGTGGTTCTAATAGTAATTGAAAATATTCTATATGTAGTTTTTAATGTTTTGGAAAACAAAAAGAAGGTTGGAGGTTTTAGTGGATATTTCTATAGGTCCCACAAATCATGGTGGCCAATGAGAAAGCTCTGATGCTACATTACAAGGTATTCTGGGATGTTTGTAGTTGACCTTTAGGAGACTTTAGAGGTTCTGTTCAATACCCTTGAAGAAACTCTGATCTTGTCTTTCAGTGATGAAGGATGTGGAAACATTTTGAAAATATACAACAACCAAGTTTCTAAAGATTACATTTTTTTTCCTCGGTGTGCAGTAGTAAAACAAAAGCTTTTCAATCTGTCTGAAAATTGTCAAACCTACTTCAACGCAGAAAAAATTGGGAAAATGTGAAAGTACATTGTGGAGTTTTGCCTAAATCGGCCTTGTGTCCCGTTAGTGATGAAAGACCATCAACTGCCAGAAATCAGGAACCTCTCAAGTACTCAGCACTCAGACCAACATCACACACGAGACAGTTTTCACCAAACACAGAGCAGCCCAACGTTATGATTAATGGAAGGAGTCTGAGCCAGAAACTTTTCTGTGTTTCTAGATGGAGGCACCCAGCGATGAGTCTTTAACAAAGACTGAAGGGTATGAAGGGAAATATCATAACCACTAATGAGCTCTCGTGGCATTAAAAACCCACGTCCAGGCACTTATGTGAATTGTGGATGAAAGCATATTGCTGAGACATGTGGGTGTTTTTTTTCATGTCTTTTCCCTCTCTTAAATTGAGGCTCCTCGGCTTCCAAACCCACAGAAGGGCCCGGACTTGGATTTTTTTACGCCACGAGAACACATTTGTGGTCATAATATTTCCTTTCTGACTCTTCGGTGAAATCCCTTGCCTCCTAGAACATCTGTGGTTGTTTAGTGAGGGGATACCTGAAGTGCTGCTGCCGCTGCTGCCATCTTCTACCTTAACAGAGACAGAGGAGGGGGCACTTGACAGTAAATCACATCAGTGTTGACCCAAGATTCAACAGCACATAGCAGTAATTATACAGTCTGCTGTGGCGATACTTCATCAATCAAACTTGACGATAAATACTTGACATCACTTCAAGAAACAAGGTGATCAGGTGATATATGTAGGTTTTTTTTTTTCAAGAGATTCAGGCATCGTTGCATTTGTAAGACTAGAGGTTATACTATGCCCTCTGAAATCACTACACTGGTGTAGACTTGTAAGCGAAGCCTTAGATGCTAACGGAAACATTTGCATAAAAGCTGTAAACGGGAAAACAGCCGGTCTGATTGTGTCCAGAATAAAAAATATGTACACAGAGACACCTCTGACGCTCTCAGAGCTGTTTTACATCGATCGTTCCCAAGACCTCGAGCTGTTTCTCCCAAATCTTAACAGCATCAGTGATGCCAGAAAGTGTTTACAAAGCATCTTCCTGTTTCTCATTACGGCCTCACTTGCATTCAAACTGTATGTTGTGAGTGTAAATAAAGTCGGTAGCCCAAAGATGTTGTGGATTACGGCATCAGGCGAGCTGCTCTTCAGATGTAACCCGGTACAACCTGTCACGGCTCCAAGCACGTAAGCACCAAAACAACACCCGCGGCGAAGCAGAGGGGTTTTTCTTTTCTTTTTCTTTTTTTCTACTCAGACAATGCGCGCTCGACGCCAGAACCAGCGTGCCAGCAGCAGGTATTTTTCGAATGTGCTGGCAACCTGCGGCGGGCTGGCGCTGGCAGGTGGAGGGCGACACAGACAGGCTGTTGAGAGGCCACAGGTGTTGGAGACGGGAGTTGGACAGCGGAGGGGCCCGAGTAAAAGTTAAACAAGCCTCAGTGTTGCTGGAAGGACTAAGGTAAGTTTCCTTGGACTTTACACAGGTAGGTCTTTGTTTGGCCGTGCTATACGAAGGCTGCTTCAGACTATAAGGAAATGTAGATGTCTGTATGCAAAGGTGAACAGACACGCAGGAAAAGGAGGGTATTTGAAAAACTGCAGTTGTATATGGGACTCGACTCAATGAAGCCTTTGATTTAGAAAAGTCCGTCTGGGGAGCGGTGGCTCGGAGAAATTTCTATCTTGCTATTTTGTGGCGGTTTGGATCTTTTCTTTAAAAAAAAAAAGCAACGATTCGTTGATTCGATTTGGGTCAAATTTGACCCGTTTTCAAGCTTAGGTATGTAAAAAGCTTTTTTTATTTTTTTTATTTATTGGAACAAGGTTTCATGATATCTTCACAAACAACTATTTTAACACAAGAATAAAGAAATTTTCACCATTTTAGTAAATTCTGGAGGATGTTTGCGGTGTTACGGGCCAAAAATGACCCGCAGCTTCCTGACACATTAGAAGAGTTAATTCTGTTAGAATATGTGAATCAGCGAAAGTCTTCAGAGCTGAATGATTTCTGGAGGATTCGTGCTACGCACACATATACTTCGACAGACACACACACAGATGGAGCTTCTAGGAAAAGGCTCATAGTACATCCCGTGTCCTCAGGTCCAGTTAGGCAGCCTTGTTAAAATAAGCAAACAGCTCGTCTCGCCCTGTTTGCAGTCTGGCTTTCTCTGGCACTAAATATTGGTGACAGGTGTCTTAAAGCAGGCGCAGCAGCACCTGGACTTCATTATCCAACCAGACGCAGCTGGAGCTCTGCCAGCTGCCAAACACACACACACAGAGGAGACGGACACTCAGTCAGACACAGCTACACATGTGTCTCAGCCAGTGGCGTGACTGAACACACACACACACACACACATACATTCGTGCACTTACAGGTATGCAAACGCCCCAGCGTGAACGTACACACTCGGCTCTACAGGCACACGTGTTTGTTAATGCTTTTGCCTGAACCTGAGTTTAAACCGCATGGATGTTGTCCTTGTTTTGTCCTCACGTTACCTGTGTTGTCCACTCCACAAGTTGTCCACTTTGTAAACGTTGGCACCGCGTCATCATTGAATCACACACACACAAAAAAAAAAAAAATAGCTTTGCAGAGAGAGAGAGAAAACAGAAATCGGACGGTTGTGTTTTGTTCATCCTCCTCCTCCGCCCTTTCTGCTGTCGCTTCCCAGCCAGCCGGGCAGGACAGGGCAGGGCAGACCCTCAAGACAAAAAGTAAACACAGTCCCCCCCTCATCCTCCCTGTCTCCCCCTTACCTCACCCCTGTGCCGTCCCCACCCTGACGACCCCCTGAGGCCCCCATCGCCTCACTGTCTTGTTTTTCTACAACTGGCAGACGGAGCTGCAGCAGATCATGCCAATACTGGATGTTTTTCTCTATAATATCTACATTACTAAAAATTACATTATACGTATGTTTGCGATTAATTAATGTGAAAGTGAACATCACATACCACAAGGTGGCAGTAATGCACGCAAATAAAAAAAGTTGTCAACCGCCATCAGACACGGCAGGTGTGGATTTAATTTCTGAAGACTTGCATCAAATTTTAGTGTTTTATATCAATTTTATTCAATTCAATTCTGGTCCTGTGATATTATGGATGTATTAGTAATTTCTTTATGTCTCTTCTTCACGACATCATCGTGTCTCTACTCTACTGGACTCTACTGGACTCTACTAGACTCTACTGGACTCTACTGGACTCTTTATGACTCTACTGGACTCTTCTCTACTAGACTCTACTAGATCTGGATCTACGACTCTACTGGACTCTACTGGACTCTACTGGACTCTACTGGACTCTACTAGACTCTACTGGACTCTACTGGACTCTACTGGACTCTACTAGACTCTACTGGACTCTACTGGACTCTACTGGACTCTACTGGACTCTACTGGACTCTACTGGACTCTACTCAGTCTGGTAGCAGACACGTTGTTTTCCATCAGTTTGGTTCCTCCTCCACGTGAATGTGGTGAGTGGAGTCAAACTGCTGCGACGTCACGACACTAAAACATCAGTAAACATTAATGGACATGGAGGAGATGCTGTACTTGTTGCTGGGTTAGCTTACGACCAGGTAGCTACGACGATGGCTATCACTCTTGTCCTGTTTAAAAATGGAGCTTGATTATTTTGTTGACGCTCTCTCAACTCAACTGGCGTCTGGTGGCAGCTTGTGAAGACACTCCCTCTGACCAATCAGTGGCCGGCGTCTGTTCACGTCACGTTTTAGTATCGACTCAGCTCCATTGGTTCCTCCACAGAGTAGGAACTAAAACAGTAGCTGGAACCAGGAACTAGCACCAAGTGGAAACACTAGAGACTGAGTAGAATCAAGTCAACTATGGATCAAAATTGTTAACTGTTGAATTTGGATAAAAATCAGAAATTAAGTTGACTTAAAACGACCAAAAAGGACCTTGAAGTGATGCCAGATGAAGTTTATTTCTGAGTTAACAAATATAAATAAGTATTTTAAATGAATGAACTAACTGGATTGTTGTTTCATTAATAGTTTAATGAATAGACAGGAAGAGAATTCCTTGAAAGACCAGATACTCGTCAGAACTGAATTAGCATGTTTGTTTGGATATTTCTTATAGACGACGTCCATGTGGTCACTCACAAATTTCCCACAACAGAGTCCAAGTCTAAGCACTTAGATTGAGGCCTGGGAAGATGGTGGTTTTATTTTTAACCAAACGTTAACTCTTCATGAGTCTTTACTTTCTACATGCTAATTAGGTAGCACCAACCCGTCTTGGCCCTTTCTGCCCTGAAGGTGTCGCACTGCTCAGATTGTGTTTTATAAGCTCTCGTCTTGTAAATAAGAAGTGTCTGAAGCTAGCTGGAGCTACAGAGTCCCACAAGAGGTCACAAACAAACCATCTACCATGCAAAGTTTGGGTTTGTCCTACAGAGGCAGTTGGGACTTCAGAGTCCTGGACAACAACACAGCTAAGCCAAAACATCTGTGTCTCCCCGCGGTGGCAGGCTGCAGAACAACTCAAAATCCCTGGTCCAAACTGAAACAACAAACTCAGATTAATGTTTCTGTCAGTTTTGAGTCGTTCTTGTTTCTGATCAGTTTGGTTTTAATTAGTTATTTGTCATAACTTGGGTCGAATATATCGACAGGCCTTCGTTTTTTTTGTCCAGTTGGAGGAAGTGGAGGCGTCAGCTGTTTTATACAGTGACTGGTTGGCCCTCAGGCAAGATGCAAAGACATACTAGTGTGTAACAAGTTGTTATAAGACTTTTTCTGACACTTTTGCAGCTCGACTGACATTTTCTACAGTTTATATGAAGAAAGACACAATGTTCCAGCTCTAAAACCCAGAGAAGTCAGTTTCAGCTCAGACTTGGTTAGATCGGTTATGATAATTTTGTTGATTGATTAACTTTTAATTAACTTAATTAAAAAATATTCGCAACATGACATGATGGTGATTAAACGAACCCCAACGTGTCGCTATTTACGTCCCCCAAAGCCCACACTGGTCAAAACCCTGAGGAGTGTGGTGGGGTGACTGTGGACGTCTGTGCATGTCAGTGGGCAGAGTTGGCTCTTTTGCTTTTTCGTTTGCTCTGGTCTCTTCTCAAGAACGTAAGCATTTCCTCAGCCTCAGACCGATAGATAGACAAAGAGATGGAGCGATTGGATTGGAAAGACTCAGAGGATGAGTAAGCGAGTCAGTCTGAGAAGCTGAGGAAAGGTCAACAGAGGTTAGTTGCCCCCGGGGGGAAAACAGAGGCTGGGTTGGATTGCTCACACTTGAACTCTGACCTATTTATTGACTTGCTCTTCGTGACTGGCTTTCCCAGGAACGCAGCCACGCTCGCTTCATCTGTATTACATTCACTCACAAAGAAAAAGAAATTACTCTCAAGCAGTTTTTTTTTTTTTTTTTTTCTGCAAAGGCAAGTGAGCCTATTAGTGGTTTGTCTGACCACCAGACTTCTTGGAGCAAGTCTGTGCAGTTTAATAGCACATGGGTAAAGAAGCACACAACACTGCTGCTGTTGCTGTTGCTGCTGCTCGGAAACAAATACACAGACGTATGTTATTTACAAACTACACAATGCAAATCCAAAGTCCTGCCTGAGATTTACATAGGAACATTTAGAGGAAAACAACAGGAACAGATCTGAGAAGTTTCTTGAGATATCTTTGGAAAACATCCTTATAATCTGTCGCTGTGAATCAAAGCTGAACGGACATCTCAAGGATGCAAAGTCGAGCGATCGGACGGCTGCTCAAGACCAATCAATTCGAATCCCTCAATTGCCTCAACTAGGTGGCAAGCAAGAAGGTGGAGTTGTCTTAGATAACTAGTTTCACCACGAATACGAGTCAAACTCCCCCTGTAGAGATATTTTATGTTTGAGTTTGAGTTACGTTGAGAGTTTGACTGTCTTTTGTTTTCACAACCAAATAGTTAACAATGAAAGTAAATGGGGCAGTCAGCCAAACGTATCTAAACTGTCATTTTTTAACCACTAATAAAGCTCAAAATATCACTTCACTAGTGACCTTTGACTGGTGACCAGCTATAGCCACAATTAGATGAATTAATGGATCAGCAGATTCATAATTTTCCTGAACAACAGGTCAATGTGTCCGTGAAGAACCACCTGTCATCCATCTATCTGACTGTGTCTATAGCTGGTCACCAGTCAAAGGTCACTAATTAACCTAGTTGCTAGTAGAAGCTAGGTTACATCTTGTTTTCATAACAACTGGTGATGAAGGGTCCAGATTGTTGTTGTGTAAGTTCAGAAACATCTTATAACTTTTTTCTGTATCTTAACAGAACTATTTTCTCTGAAGCTACGTTAACGAGTGACCTTTGACTGGTGACCAGCTATAGACACAATCAGATAGTGGTTCTTCATGGACACATCGACCTGATGAATCAGCTGATGTGGAACAACTTTCATCACCAGTTGTTATAAAACAAGTCTTGTAAAACAGTGTTTTTTTTTTTTTTGGACCATCACTTCCAAACGAATGCATGACTTCTGTCGATCTATAAGTTGGGAAGGACACCTGGAGGTTTTGCAGCGGATAGATACTTTATGTTGATCCAAAGACGAGACACACGAGACAGAAATATCAGTTCTGAGGTTTTATGAGGTTTGAATTAACGACCTTCAAACGAGCGAATCTATTGAACGACTGTTACGTTAATGAACTGAAAGCTGATGATAAAATGATGGGGGTTTTTTAAACACTGCAAAGATTAAATTGAGAAAGGTCTGAATGTGAAAGTCGACACCGAACGTGAAGATTTTTATCCTGTAATTCTGTTTTAAAGCCGCAAAAACCAAAATCCACTTTTTTTTTTTTTTTTTTGACAAGAAACACTGGCACAAATACTCGCCTCTACCTCACCGGTTTACACACACACACACAGACACATATACACACACATCTCACAACAGCTGACAAGTTTCCAGACAAACTCTGGCCTCTCCAGACACACACACACACACACACACACACACACACACACACACACACACACACACACACACGGCTGCACAAAAACACACACTTCTGAAAGAGAGTCAGCATTATTTTGTGGATTTGTTTTGGTCTGGTGCAAAACACAAGTCTCATTGGCTCTGGTGTACCTCATAAATAACACACACACACACACACACACACACACACACACACACTCACAGAGCAGATGCAAACCACACCAGCACATGCAGACATGCAAACAGCCAATACAGACACATATTAGAACACACACACACACACACACACACACACTGAATCACAAGTTGCACAAACTAACACACAAACACAAACACACACTCTGAGGAGGAGGTTTCAAATATTTACCCACTCACCTCGCCTGCAGCAGTCCAAGGGCGTCTCGGTCTGTGTTGAGGATGCCACTCAGTGAGTGTGTATGTGTGTGTGTGTGGTGTGTGTGTGTGTGTGTGTGTGTGTGTGTGTGTGTGTGTGTGTGTGTGTGTGTGTGTGTGTGTGTGTGTGTGTGTGTGTGTGTGTGTGTGTGTGTGTGTGGTGTGTGTGTGTGTGCGTGCCAGTGACAGCAGTGGTGTGTTGTGATGTGTTGGTGAGTGGTGCTGCTGTTGCTGCTGTGGAGTGAAGAGGGAGAGACAGACAGAGAGAGAGAGAGAGAGGGAGGAAGAAAAGAGAAGGAGGGAGGGAGGGAGGTAAGGTGTACTCTCCCTGCATCCCTCTTCCTCCTCCTCCTCCTCAATCCTCCTCCTCCTCCTCCCCTGTCGGCAGGAGCAGAGTGGCAGCAGACGGTGAAGGTGGGAGTAACTTTGGCCGACAGAGCAGCTCAGACTGGTTTATTAGCATCTCGGCTGCAGTGAAGCCCTCGTGGACGCTCACAAATAAAACGTCCATGTCTTCATATTGTATCCGAAAGTACCCACCGTCTACTCTCCATCTAAAGGGGGGGGGGGGTCACTCTGAAAAAGACAAAACGACTGGACAACGTCACAGACAGATTGGAGACGAAGGGGAACTCCCCATTTCCCACAGTGCTCGTCCTCCCCAGGGTCCTCTGCCTCCATACTGAGCTGGAACATCAGTTTCCGCAAGAATTTTTTTTTTTTATATATATATATACCACAGGTTACGCTGGTGTGTTTTTATATTTATTTGCTCTATCTTTGTACGCCGACAACGTCTCCATTATAGGCTTGAGAAAGTATTCCAGATGTGATGATGAAAAATTAAAACTTAGCAGAAAAGTAAAAGACTTAATAACATAACACAGACGTTAAAAATCACTACGGGGCCAAATTTGGGCCAAATTTGGCAAAGTTTCAGACGGACGAACATGGCCCCTATATGGCCCAAATTAGGGGCCAAAACTTACCCAAAAAACCAATTATTGAACATAACGATAACTGTCCCAATATCTAGGATGTCCGACATCTTTACATTCAGTGCAACATCTTCTACAGACACACCCTGTTGTCCACGTTTCAACTCCCCAGATAGCAAAATCATTACAGGCCAAATTTGGCCCAATTATGGCAACGTTTTGTAGGGATGTACATGGCACAAATTAGTGGTACCGATGGAAGAAACAAAAGTCAAAACGTATGACAAAACGACGCCAAAACGTACCCAAAACCAATTATGGAACTACAAAGCATAGACATAACTGAGTCCAAAATCCACCACAGTCAAGACAAAAGTCTTCACCTTGTTTACCTTTACTTTATAAGTAGTGTGGTTAAACCATAACTATTACATAGTCAAACCAAAGACCTTCACCCGGCTTCCTCTAGGACTAAATGAATCCAAACATGACAAAACGTCTGCCAGACTCCAGCCGCAATCTTTGATATGTTTTTGGGGCAGTTATGTCTATGTTTTGGAGCTTTGTTGGGTTTTTGGGTAAGTTTTGGTATCCTCATAATTCAGGCCGTGTATCCTTCTAAAACTTTGCCAAAATTAGGCCAAATTTGGCCCACTGATGATTTTTGTTATCTGGGGTGTCATCCATCTTTATATTTAGTGCAACTTCTTCTACAACACATCTGACACATCCTGATAGCAAAATCATTTGGGGCCAAATTTGGCTCCATTTTGACAAAGTTTCAGAAGGATGTACAGCCCATATATGGCCTAAATTAGGGGTGCAAAAGAAATAATCAAAAGGATGCCAAAAATGATTAAACTCCAAAATATAGACAAAACTGCCCCAAAAATAGACCAAAATCCACCACAGTCAACACAAAAACGTTTATTTTGTTTACCTTCACTTTTTAATTAAAGGTAAACTTTGCTAAAACTTCTGAAATGTTGCCAAAATCGGGCCAAATTTGGCCTAAAGGTCAATGGTGAAATATGGTGAAGGTGCATTTTAATGAAACAACTGCAACGCCCTCTACAAACATCCAGTTTAGCCCAAATTTCCAAATCCAAATCCAAAAAAATCCAAATTTAGCCCAATTTTGTAAAAGTTTCTGAAGGATGTTCAGCCCCTTTTTGGTCCAAACTGAGGGTGTAAAAGAAAAAAATCAAAAAGACGCCAAAACGAATTATGGAACTCCAAAAAATAAACTGAACTCCCCTAAAAAAGAGTCCAAAGGCCTTTACCGTGCTTACCTTTACTTCATACGTAGATATAGGGGCCATGTATCCTTCTGAAACTTTGACAAAATTGTCGTACCCATCGTACCCAACGATCGTAGTGAACCAGTCGAGCTGGTTTCATCTGTAGAAGATCTCAGGCACAAGTAGCCCAAACGCAGTATTTCACAACCACACAAATATTCACCCAAGGGGAGGACTCCTTCCTGAAAACTACTGTGCTACCATAACCAAAACCGACAGCTGGAATCCACTAGCAGATCCAGATGTTCAGGTCTTACCTGGTCTGGTCGTCTTCTGTGTTCTATTCTGACTTTTTCTCCTTGTTTCTGTTGCGTCTCTATAAAGTTACAGAAGTCGTTGAAGTCGAAATATTCCCAAGTCACCTGAGCGTATCGTCGTGTTTAGATTTAGATGCATATTCTGAATTGATAATTTTCTCTTGTGTCTCTATAAAGTAGAGAAGATGTCTCACTGAATTAACTTGTGTCATTAGTCTGGAAAACGTCCAACTGGTCGGAAACTTTGGGATCTTTGACTATGTGGTTGATTTGCCGCCACTAAGATCTGATCCTGGATCAGAGGCTGAGAACTGACCTGATCAATCGGGCTTTAATCATGACGACAGTTGATGAACGCTGAATCTAATATTATCAACGATGCATTGATCACAAAATAAGATAAAGAAGTCGTCAGACCTCAGATCAGTCTTGTTGTCTTGGGTTTGTTTGCTGCTTTAACTCATTTATATTTTGTGTAAATAAACTCTTCACCAGTGTGTTTAATGATAAAACTTCTGCTCTGGGGATTGTTTTCTATCTTTTTTTCTTTCTTTCTTTGGCGAACGTCTCCTTTTCAGTGACGGCGGCCTGGGATTCCTCCTTTCCTCCGAAACAAGACGAAGAAACGAGCCAAAAACAGACGAGAGGAAGGACGGCGGAGGAATGAGACGACGGGAGAGGAGAGTGAATGATGGGAGGAGGACGAGCAGACGTCTGAGGACCACCGTGTCTGCCCACCATGTCGTCTTCCCTTCTTTTTCCTCATCTGTCTGTCTCCCCCGCCGCCGCCACCACCTCCCCTCAACCTCTGCTTTATTACGATTCCTCCTCTTCCCTCTCTCATGTTTTTCCTCTCTCCTCCTCCTCTGCTGTTATTTCTCACCCCTCCTCTCTCTTCTATGTTTCTTTCTCCCCTCTTCTTGGTCACACTCCTTTTTTTTTTCACTTTTCACTCTGTTTCTACAGCTGTCTTTCTTTCACTCCGTGCAGCTTTTGCACTTGTTCTCTCTCCATTACCCTTTCGCCTCTCGTCTTTTCGATCAGCTTTGACGAAACAACAAACGCCGACACGTTAAAGTCGCAGATCGAGAGCTGCCGTTCTCTCGTTCTTTCTTTAAGCCTTTTTCTGTCTCTCTTTAACTTTCCCTCCTGAGTCTGCTGCCGGTGTGTCTGCTGGCCCACGTTAGCCGCCGCTCTGCTCCGTTGCCAGATTTTATAAGCTGATAGATGGAGTTCAGGGAGGGTTGCCAGACCCCAACAATATCAACACCAACGCCAATTAAAGCCCATCACCCTCTGCACGGCAAAAAAAAACAACAAAAAAAACAAAACCGCAGAGAAAATGTGTTGCACGAGGCCTCGCTACGCTCCCATGGGTGTGTTTGTATGTGTGTGTGTGTGTGTGTGTGTGTGTGTGTGTGTGTGTGCCCGTTTTGCAGCGCGGCCAAACAAAGTCTGGAGTCATTAGGGTTGGCGCATGCAGACAAAAGAGCAATTAAAGGAGTTATAAACACAACCGCAGAGAAAGAGAAAGAAAATGGAAAAGAAAAAAGCTGCCCATTTTAAGCCTCTCTCTCTCTCTCTCTCTCTCTCTTTCTTTCTTTTTCTGAAATGTGTGAAACGAAAACACTTCATCCTGAAAACACTTAGGTGAACAAATAAACAAGTGAATACTTAGAAAATAGACGAAACGCTGCAGTTTTTTTTTTTTTTTTTGGCAGTCGTGCGCAGGCTGCGATGTAAGGTCGCGCACATCAGCTTCAACTTGAGTCAGATGATGATTTTTTAAGTTTTCACGTCGCTGCTGCAGGTGGATCCGCTTGAACAAACTGTCACATAAGTGATCTTATGGTCCGTTTCCACCCGCGCCTACTCGACTCAGTCTCTAGTGTTTCCACTTGGTGCTAGTTCCTGGTTCCAGCTACTGTTTTAGTTCCTACTCTGTGGAGGAACCAGTCGATACTAAAACGTGACGTGAACAGACGCCGGCCACTGACTGGTCAGAGGGAGCGTCTTCACAAGCTGTGACCAATTGCGAGTGTCAAGAAAAATAAGTTGTGCGCTACAGAGACAAGGCTACCTTCCGCTATCATTAGTAGTGGTGGATTGTGGGTATTTTAACAACATCGAGGACGCATCAGTGCAGCCTCGAAAACTCTACAAACCAAGAACTTAGTCCTCGGTGGATTGATGAAGTATCCCTGACATTAGAACAGTGTTTGGAGACGACGTCCTTGAAAAAGCTTCGTCAATTTCCTCGAGAAACGAACGTATCCATCATCGTAGCTACCTGGTCGTAAGCTAACCCAGCAACAAGTACAGCATCTCCTCCATGTCCTCCATTAATGTTTACTTATGTTTCTATGTCGTGACATCACAACATAAGTAGTCTGCAGAAGGTGAAATGTTTGGTTCTTCAGTGAGAATCACTGCTAACGTCACCTCCAGGTTCCCACGTTTAATGTTGTTTGGTTCATCAGAGGTGCAACAGTTCAGTTTGTGCAGTAATGCTTCATGTTAACCTCCAGGGGGCGATGTAATACGAGCCTAATCTGCTTCTGCTGCGTCGTTTCCTATCTTCTGTTTGAGTTTTACCTAAAACCACAAGCAACAAATGAGCAAAGACGAACGGACGTCACCATCTGACTTGAAAGATGGTTTGAAAAGTAAACTTCTGATCCGCTGAATTTGCAGAACTCAAGTTAGAAAAGCAAACAAACAACCGTCGGATAAAAAAAAAAAAGAAAAACCCTAAAAAGAATCAACTCGTTCTGCAGATCAAACTCAACGTCAGTCTTCATCTTCTTTGCGAATCTTTTGAACTGTTCGTGTCACTTCCTGTTTTATTTTGCATTCATTCCTCTTCCTACACTTCAGTTGGTTTCACTTCCTGTCTTTTTTTCTCCACCTGTTCCTCATTACCAATCAAGTCATCTAGCACATATACCTCTAGTCCGTCTCCACATGTTTGTCAGATTCTCTTAACCTCAACCTGTGATCCAGTCTTGTGAGTGCTTCCTTTTGTTTTGCAACTTTTTGTGGGATTTGTTTTTATTATTATTATTATTTGTTTGTTTCAGACTGATTTTGTTCTGCAAACTACAAGTAAATCTTGTTGATCTTGAATCAGTTTCTGCACTCGGCCGTTGAAAAGTCCAGAAGGAAAACAAAGTTTTTAATAACTTTTAATTAAAGTTTGCAAGAGAAGAAACATCCAGAAGTCTCTGCAGGGAAAAAAAATATAATTTCCTGCTTATTAAGATGTTTGATATAATTAAAAGAGCAAATAGAGGAGTCGAGGAAGTTGAAACAGCAAAATATCTGGTGAACTAAAAAGCAACAATCAAGGAACGATGAATGGTCCGTTTACGCTGGTTCCCGTCCGTCTTCAGTGACTAACTGGGCGGAAACATTAAGAGCTGCCCTCCAATTATTTGTAAAGGGGAAAAAAAAAAAAAAGCCCAGAGGGGGTCAGAGGTCGCAACTATTTATTACTGAATCAAAAGGAAGCCCAGTGTTTTTTCAGATGCGTCCAGGAAGTCTGCTCCACATTCCCACACTAACCCGCCGTGTTTAGACTGTAGGGGCTCCTGAGGTGAAAGTCACCGCGGGCCACGAGCTCTCCTGGACCAGAAGAAGAAGAAGATAAAGAACGGAGAGTCCTCGCGTTTCACTGCCAGGGAAGAAGAAAAAAAAGGAAGGACAGTCCAGTTATGAGTCTAAAAGAAGCAGTTGTCTCGTTTAGTATGAAGCATGGACATTTTCTCATTTGATTATATTGTGTTCAAGTCGAGTTTGACCCGTTTTCAAGTTGAGGTATTTAAAACGTACCTTGGAACATGGGTTCATCTTATCTTTAGAAACAAGTATTTTAACACAAGAATAAAGACATTTTCACCGGTTTAGTAAATTCTGAAAGTCTCCAACAAAAAGTTTCTGACACATTAGACGGGTTAATTCGTCCAGTCGCTGTGATGAAACTGCTTTTATTCACCAATTAAACAGCGACACATGATTTTAAAAACTGTCACGTGAAACATAACACGTCAAACCATCTGGCCCCCTGGTGGCCGTTTACATCCACGACTGGTTTGGGGGGAAAAAATGGCTCCAAATATTCAAATCTTTCAGATCTTTTTAGCTTCAGTTTTGCTTTTAAAAGATGGTATTCATAACATCTTCCTCTTAGCTCCTCCCCCTCTGTTTTGCACATTCACGTTAGGAGAAGTTCCATCTATCTCGACCCTCCAAATGACGCTATCCTAGGACATGTCAAACGACGGGGTATGAGAAATATCCCAGCATGCACCAGGACAAAGATGGTGACAGAGGGGAAGCAGGACACCTATAATTTTATATGGCTGCTCTCCAAAAAGTTAGCGATTAGGTTAAGTTAGCTAAGTTATCGCTAACCGCTTATCAGTAATGTTAGCTTAGCGACCGAGAGTTGTCACTTTGCTGACGTCTTTTCTGACGGCGATGATGTAAATGTTTTTAATCTGTCACCAACTTGATGGACACAAACGAGTCTGTAGACGCCGTCTTTGTTTGTTGTCATGGAGACTTGGCTCATCGTCTTTTACGTAGCAACTAGCGACGACTTCTGATGACACTTGACGGACGTGCAACACTTTGTGTTGAGGAGGGACGTGAAGTAAAAAAAGAGAAATGGGACTGGTCTTCCCTTAGTTAGGTTGAAATCTCCAACTTCGCCACTAGATGTCGCTGTGTCAGAATCAGCCTCAATGATCCAGTATTGTTCAGATTTTAGCTCGACTTATACTACGACAAAGAATGTCCAGCACGTTTAGGTTTCTCCGACTTTCACACGTCACATTCCCAAGTTAAACAAAGCCTTGACCCTCTTTGACCTCCTGACCTGAACTTTGGCATGTGAGGTCATCTGAGGTCATGTGACTCGCGCTGCCAATGACAGCGGTGCTAACGAAGATGAAGAAGTTAACACCTCAACCACAGGTGGGTTCGGGACATGCACATTCTTCTTCAGGAGAAGAAGAAGAATTTCCTTCTTTATTGGACAGACACATGTCTGAAGCTCAAGATGGGAAAACACAGGCTGCAGACACGTCTTGAACAAAACAGGAGGGTTTACATTTTGCGGAGAGGTTCCCGGCAGAGGGCGTGGTTAAGCCACTGGAAGCTTTTCCAGAAGCGTCGGGTCTGAGAGTTTGTTTCCAGCCGCGCGGCCCCCGGGCAGCTCGGGTTACCGAGACACTCGGAGAATCTGAGGCGTCTCCTCGGCAATACTGCACCCTTTGTGTCGCTGGCCTCGAGCCCCCAACCCCCTCCGCCCCGAGCAGGTGTAACAGCTGAGAGCGGAGCAGAGGAGGGCAACTGCTCCTTCGATACAATCATGGGATCACTGAAGACATTCATGCTGAAAATCCTTTTCTGGGAACAACAAGCAGAGTCAAATATGGCAGCGCAAACAAAGAAATTGGCCTTTTATGGTACGTGACGTATCATTTAGCTGTTTCGAACATCTGACTTGTTACAGCTGAGATTTAAAAGGTCACTTCTCTTAAGTAATCCACGTTTCTCCAGGATATTGAAGTTTTTACAGGAGAAAGGAGACAGAGAAAGAAACATTCATGTATTATCATTGAAAATAAGCGAATAAATATTGAAAAAATTTTTAAAAAAACTAAGAGGGTCTGAGAGATTCTGTTTTTAGGGTTTTATATAGAAATAAACTTTTGGAGTTTGTGGCTGCATAAATTTGTATAAAATAAATAAAAATAAATAGATAAAATAAAAAAATTTCCAAGGATTAAAATGATACATTTACACAAAAATGTATATTGTATACTCTCTGAAATTAAAGAGAAATAAATAAATAAATCAATAAAAATAAAAGTTACAGTCTTCATACTGTAGTTGTTGCTGCCTGCAGTGCATCATGGGATGTTTTTCTGTTCGTCCACTGACTCGTTTCAGTTCCTGATGCAAAAAAAACCTCAATCACCTCGACCGCATCGACGTCTCCTCAAAGTCTGGATTTTCTCGATAATCTGATGATTCTGGGATGAAATCATCATTTTCAAACCCTCAGTCAACCCAGCGACGGCCAAATGTGGATTTTTTTTTTTTTTTTTTTAACGCCTCTGGCACAAAACGATCGTTTAGATGAAACGATTCGAATTTGGTCAAATTTAACCGTCGCCTTGAGAAACGTGCGATATCTCGGGAACACTTACTGAATTTGGCACAAACGTCGACTCGTACTCGGAGACGAGTTGATAAAATTTTCTTGGTTAAAGGTCAAAGGTCAAGAGAAATACGACGATATCGTGACGGTCGGCGAAATCAAGAGAAAAACGTGGAGAATAACATGAAGTTGATTGTGACTTTAATCAATATACGTTGATATCCTGCAGAGTAGTGTAGTTAGACACTGTGTTTATGAGATTATGAGTTTATGAATCAATGGGAACGTCCCTTTATTAGGGTCAGTGCCAAATACAAGCGGCTACAATAAGATCTGTTCTGCAAATCTTCTGCAGTAAGTAGCAATACTAGTCAATTTCATTATTTTTGGTATGTGAATTGTGATGATATAAGAGCCAGGGAGAGAAAAAGAGAGAGAGGGAGAGGGGGGGCATTTATTTTCCACACCAGAGGCATTTACCAGTGTAACCAGTGTTGGGGCGATTGAGTGTTTTGTCTTAACAGGAGCAGCCGAGCTGGTCGGGCTCGATGCCACGTTGTTCAGCCACAACAAACAGAAAGTCATGACAGCTGTTTTAACGTCCTCTACAAGATCCCGTCTGTCGACTTGGTTCAAATCTAATTTACCCCAAAAAAATTCGTATTGTTTGTTTTTAATCTGATTTAGCAGCGTAGGATTTTTTTTTTTTTATTATTGGTTGGAGGGGAAGAAGGGGAGGGCGTGATACTCGCCGCCGCCGGCTGCCAACAGATGCGATGTTTCTATGAAAACGAAAGAGCAACAGCAACAGAGAAGAGTCTGCAATAAAATAAAATAAAAAACTCTCCTCTCCACAGGAACTGACCAATAAAAAGCACAAACTGAAGAAAGCTGGACTCATCAGCTCGACATTTTTTCTGAAGAAGCATTTTTGACCAGTCTGCGAAAGTGACTAGGGAATCGTTTAAATGACAAACCTTTCTAAAAACAGATCATTCATTTAATGTGTTTACTCCGGTAGGAACACTGCTCTCAATAGGATCAGTGTCTTTGGAGGTTGTTGACACTGATGATAATGTTTCCTTTAGTGGTTATTGATGAGGTTCTCCAGATCTTTTGGGATTGCTGTTTGTTTGAAAGCTTTTATGTGATTGTGATGAATGATTTTAGAGGTTGTCGTCATCGATGAAAGGTCCTTTTAGAAGGTTTATTTAGTTGTTAGAAGGTTGTAGTGGCTATTTTTTGGAGGTTTTGGTTCGTTTAGAGGATCCTTGTGGAATCTTAGAGGTTCTAAACGTCTTTACTGGGTAATGAGAGGTTTTATAGACGTTTTGGATGGTTTAGTGGTACTTTAAGAAGTGTAAGGGCTCTACGGGTCACTAATGTACAAGTTTCTTATGGCTCAAGATCTCTCATGATGCTCGATGTTCTGTGGTTGTGTCCGAGGTTTGAGTTAAAACTGATGGTCTTTTAGAAGGTTTATGGGGGTGTTAGGAGGTTGTAGTGGTTACTGAAAAGGTTTTCTAGGTTCTTTTAGGAATTTCAAAGGTTCTAAACATCACTGAGTAGATTTTACATCTAGTTTTGTATATACCATATTATTGGTTAATGAGACTTTTATTAAGATGTTTTTTTTATGATGATTCTTTTTGGATGTTGAATGATGAGTATTTCATTTCAGTGTTGGTGGTTTTTGCAATGAAACAGGTTCTTGTAGTCCTCATTTTGTAGGATTTTAAGGGATCATAGGGTTCCTTTAGTTTCTAGTTTCTTTGTCTTTTAATTTGTTTTGACGCAACAGGTCTCAAATTCTGTGGAAAAACCATTTTGTCCGTTGTTCAATCTGAAATTAAAATAGTCCAGATTGCAGATGCCGTGTCTGAAGCCCCTCCCGTGTGGTGGCACTGGCATGCAAACAGCTGCCCCTGTGATGACACTGCACATACAGGCCTGTGTGGACCAGTCAGGCCATTTAAACTTTAAAGGGCCAAACTGGACAGCTGGGTGTGTCCATGCAGCGTGGGTGTGTGTGGGTGATGCGTATGCATTCTCAAACTCACAATTTGCACACACAGTGAGGACTAAAGGACCCGAAGACGACCACTTTTTATTCATTCGCTAGAAAACTTCTCCAGACCGAGGCTAAGGACCTTCTGAAGCTCACAGGACATTTCACCTTCACCGTCTCTATTCCAGCTTCATCATGGGAGCGTTCATCGCCAAGATGCTGCTTCCTACCGTCAGCAGCCTGGTGTTCCTGCCCGCAGCCAGTGTGGCCGCCAAGAGGGGCTTCCACATGGAGGCCATGGTCTACTTCTTCACCATGTTCTTCGCGGCGGTGAGAGCGCTCAGTGCTTTTCTGTTTTGATGTGACAGACTGAACGATGTGTTTCTTCTGTTTGCTGGTTGACTATAATATCAGGTTTCTGAAGATCAGACCCAAATTTCATTGATTATAAGAAACATTACAGTATCATGAAAGAGAAAGTAGATTCTGAACTGCATGTTTTCCTGTAGATCTACCACGCGTGTGACGGACCGGGCCTCTCCATCCTGTGTTTTATGAGATACGACATCCTGGAGTACTTCAGCGTTTACGGCACGGCTCTCTCCATGTGGGTCACGCTAATAGGTCAGTCCTGATCCTGACAACAGAAGTTTCCAGGTTTCTTTTATCATGTGTAGAGACAATAACAAAACTTAATTAACACTGAGAAGGTTGAAAACAACCAGCTCTGCCTTTAACAGCTGCTGAAAACATATGTTGTGACTTTGAATCGTGCTCACATGTTTCATATGATCACACATGAACACATTTGCTGCTCTCCAATCTACCAACAGCTGACTGTGCTGATGGTTGTGTCAGGGAGGTTATAACACGCCCTCTGAGTGGCACTACTCCTTCTTCTTTTAGGGTGTTTTTACACTTGGTCCCTTTCAGCCTTTAAAGCGAACTCAGATCGATAACTGAGCATTTCTGGCCAATATGTGATCACTCTAAACGCACTCAGACCCCTTTTCAAATGAACCAAACCGAGTACAGTTTGCTAAAAAGTCTGCGGTACACTTCAGGTCCAATTTGCCTTTTTTGCACAGTTTTATGACCTTCTGAACTTCCCGTAGACAGGTCACAAACACCCAGCAGTGAAGGTCTGAGACCTCTAGAGAAGCTACAGTGTGGACGGAAACAGGACTGAGGCTCCATCACAGATTAAGTGAACCAGAAATGTGAACACAAACAAAACTGAATTTTCAGTTTTCTGTTGCTCCACTTTTAGGGGACTGAGTTTGCTTCGTCTAAGGGACCATATGTGACAACACCCTTAGTTAAATTGGTACATACACAACCTTCAAAAATATCTCAACTACTGGAGAAGATGTTCAGTAGTTCATCCATTATTAGGCCCAAAGTCTTGACATAAAAGGTTTAACGTGTTTTATTATGGCAGCTCTGGGTGACTTCGACGAGCCTCAGCGCTCCAGTATAACCATGTTTGGGGTGTTGACCATCGCTGTGAGGATCTACCAGGACCGATGGGGGTACGGGATCTACTCCGGTCCCATCGGATCGGCCGTCTTCATCATCACTGTCAAATGGGTGAGTGGGGATGCAGCAGTGATAAAAAAAACACGAAAAAGACAAAAAAAAAAAAAGAAACATCACACTCTTGAATCTTGTTGATTTTGATCGTTTCCTTGTTTTTCCAGCTGCAGAAGATGAAGCAGCTGAGGGCGGTGTATCCAGAGAAGACGGTCTACACGCAGCAGGTCGGTCCAGGCTGCTGCTTCGGCGCTCTCGCTCTGATGCTGCGTTTCTACTTTGAGGTGACTACCTATAAATCGTAGAGTTAAAAAAAAAACCTGAATGCATCAGCCCCTACGTTCTCACTTCACGTCTGACTGTGGAAATAAAGTCCCCATTAATAAATTAAAACCGTCTTTCCCTGCAGGAGTGGGACTACGCCTATGTCCACAGCTTCTACCATCTGTCTCTGGCTGTGTCCTTTGTCCTGCTGCTGCCAAAGAAGAACCGATACGCAGGCACGGGACAAAACGCTGCCAAACTCAGCTGCTTCGCTCTCTGCTGCTGTGTACGTTCATATTTATTTATTTATTTCTAAATAAGAGCATCAAGGCCAAAGAGGGGCCACGTAGAAGAGGACGATCAGTGATAAATGTCCTGAATCTTTGCATCTTTGAATCTCACATCACGTCTCACTGGGTGATAGTCAATGGAGAGATAAAAATCATTGACTTCTACCCTGAATCACACATGTCCTGTATGTTAATTTAAATGACAACTATCAGTGAGTCAAGACTATGTTTGTGGTGTAATTGTTGATTTAACTGGTTCGACTACAAACCAAACAGTTTGGTAGGTGACGTCACATCACAGTTTCTTTCCCTGAGGAGCCGGTGATAAAACTGACTAGGTCGGATATTTTCCTAGGTTAGCGTAGCTGCTGTTAAGCTAACATTAGCATCAGAGTTTGATGGTGACGTAAACGTAGCGAGACGAGCGTTGTAGTCACTACGTAGTCTCACACTAAACCTACAGTAACTAAACAGACTCTCTTCATGTCAAACATTATCTTTAACATTCACTAACATCACATTTCAAACGGGACCAGGAAGTCATTTGTACCTCTCCGTTGGCATGTGACCCATGGACCTGAAGTAGATGGGCGTGACTTAGGCTCCACATAGCGTCTTTGTACCATTGACTAGCAGGGATGTTCTTGTATCTGTAGATAAAATGTAAAAGGTTCAATTATTCTGGGGGAATCGGAGGCAGTCGATCTTAAACGTGCTTTCTGTTTCTCCTCCACAGTCCATGTCTCCTGGTACTTCTAAAGAAAAGACGGACAAATCAAAGAAGAAGAAGTCCTCGCGGACGGTGTGGACGATCCCGACGGAGAAGCCGTGGAGTCGAGGCTGTAGCACCCCCACCCTGCCTCTCTACACCCCCCCACCCTCCACACCTGTCAAAGGCACCAGCATCAGCAAACTCAAAGAGATGAACGGCTGGAAGTGAACCCAAACACACTGTGTGTGTGGGTCAGTCCACCGTGGGGAGGACTTTGTCCTAGAAGGATAGTGGTCGAATCTTAAGCGGGAAAAAAGGGGAAAATCACCAAATAACTGTCAGCCAAGCGCTGATAAACTTGTACGTGGCTGGTAAGTTAATCTACTTCAGCAGGAAACCAACCATCATGTGGATCCTCTCTACTCCAAAAAATCATTTTTTGGCCGGTGGAATATTTAAGGTCAGCAGCGACTTTAGGAATCCACCGGCCAACCGTAGCCAGCAAGGTAGAGAAACAAGAGTTACCCCGACGCTGGTTGTAAAAGCTGTAAAAGAGCAAAGGGCAAAACAGAAAGGCGACTCGGAGGGGCCTCCGCTGCCCTCAAAGACCCGATAAGATCACAGCTGTCTGAAACACTTGTCCAACGCTGAGGACAGGCAGCACGCTACGCAGGAACACACACAGCACAAACAGGGAGACGGTGGCTGAGACAAGCCAGTAAAACTGACTGGAAAATTTATGAGAAGAACAAACAGGCAGATGGTTTATCTCTCCAAAATATATAAATTGTCTTTAGAAATGTTCCTCAGGGGAGACCCTTCGTCTGCTCGCCTCCGTCTGTCCGCCCTCCCTCCCTCTTTCCTCTTTCTCTTTTCCCGTCTCGCTCAGGGAAAAAAGGAACCACGCGGCCGAATTCGGTTATGAGAATTACAAGACTGTAAAAGCACATTTTACCGTTTTTATATGTCCTGGAGGTGCCAAATGTGTCATGCGGAGCATCAGACGCTGGAGTGGAGGGGGGACCCAGACGTCGGTCTCTAACCCGACTGAAGCATCTTCTCGGCGTCTCTGGATCAACAGGTGGACTCGTCTCGTCTGGTCTTGTTCAGACTGTTTTATCGTTTTATTGACATGTTGGTATTTATTGCAGAACAGAATATTGTATATTTGTTTTAGCGTGAGTTGGGTTTTTTTTGTAATATTTTTACAAATAAAGTATAAAGTTGTGTATCCATTAGGAGTTTCACTTGTCCCATCCATCCACAAACTGTAAGCACTGACAAAAAAAAACAAAAACCCTGACTGGCACATACTTCAAGGCCCAACACTAATCCAATTCCAAACCAACGTATCCCATAACACTTTTGCTTCAGGACGACACGGAGTTGTGCGTCCACACACGTCACCTGCCGCGAACACTACCCAAAGACTACAAACGTATTCAGCGTATCTTAGACAAAACAGTCTGCGGCCAAAACGTGAATGAACCCACCACCCCCACCCACCCCCTCCGACTTACTGCCACACAATCCACACCCCGCTTCCACCAGGGAATGTTTTTTGAGCCGGGGCCAAGCCGCCAGCTCTCCCTCCATGTGCCCAGAGAAAGGTGTTTTTGTCTGGGGCTCGGAGGAGAGACCCGGCTGGCTGGGCCGCGGCACCTCCCAGCTTGGCTGCACCTCTCGGCCCCTGACAGGACGGTAACTCGAGCCTTTTATTGCACAAGTGTGAAACACTTTTCAGCTCCTTTACGACCACTGTCTATCCCGCACCGACACTGGCGAGAGGGGGGCTCGAAGCCCACACACACACACACACACACACACGTTCAGGACTTTTGTTGTTGCTGCTGCTATACGTGCGAAGACTCCCTATACCGTCTAAAAATTCGAAAACCAATCCGTGAGCCACTGATGCAGGCAAATTCTGATTCACCAGATCGACGTGAACCCACCCAGTCGACAGTGTCAACACAATAAGCGTTGACTGACAGTCCGGCGTGGTCGCCTGCGCCCACATTCCAACGGCGGCGTGGAATTTCAGCGGGTATCGAGATATAATAAAGAAATACGTCTGAACAAATAAAAAAAATAAAAGACTTTTTCTCTTTTTCTGCTACGTTCCACACTTGACGGTGATGGTGGCCTGATGGAGAGAGAAAATATTCTGTATCTATGAATGTATTTTCATTAGAGTCAATTAAGCTGCCAGGTGACAGACCCTGGTATGTTCGGTATGATTGTGGTGCATTAGGACACTTTCTATAGTGAGAGTGCCACAGGTCCTTTCTCTCTCTTTTTTCTCTCTCAGTGTGTGTCAGCTGTTGTTGCCACAGCTGTTGTTAATGCTCCGAGAGGCAGCTGCCTCCCGGAGAACAACCACCGAGCCGAGAGCCGAGGCCACATCACATCACCACAGATCGACATCTCCCAATCAGAGCTGTAAACAAGGTTTACATCGAGCAAACTAATCAAACTTCACTTCCTGGCTCTTCTCTGAAGATTCATAAAAACTGACCCTTGGACTCTCAGGTTTTTTGTCTTTGAGCTACAAAACAACCTGCTGCAGCTCGTGTCCGCTGGAGGACGAACTTGGACCATGAAAGGGGTCATAACAAACCACAACAGGGGCTTCACTGACACATGAGTCACAGATGAGATCAATCAGGGTTCAACCCAGAGTTCAGAATCTTAATAGACTTAATAGACAAATCAGATTCTCTTGCACTGTTTAGATGAAAATCTACAACTAAAGGTTTGGATCTCATGATGAAACTTTGTTACTCTGCCGCACTCTAGTGGACAATGTCTGTAACAGCATCTGGAAATAAAAGGTCAAAAGTCTTGTTCCAATTGACCAGAAAAAACAAACTTTTCTCAATCTTATGACCCAAAACAGGTTTTTGTGGCCTGTTCTGGTCATATTAGACACATAAAAACTAATAGTTAACTTCGACAAGTTTGAGTTAAAAGACTGTAGTTGTTTGCATATTATCAAAAAAATGAAACACTCGGAAATAGATCAAACTACATTTATAATTTATAATTCTACAATCATTTCTTAGATGTAGATGCCAAAGGCCTCGAATCTTTAGTTGCAGCACCGCCATCCTTCACGTCTGAAGATAGACTAGCTCTGGTCCACTCTGCTGATGGTTCTGGTTCTGGTGGTGCTGGTAGCTCCGCCTGACGCTCATTTGGGCAAAGAAATAATGTAGCTGCTTCCTTAACCTGCGAAGATCAAACAGCTGAAACTTAACCTCCTCCTCATAGAAATCTGTAGCTTTTGTTTCTGATTTTCATCAACAACATCACCTGCAGAAGGTCCTTGACGATGATCTGCACCTCCGGCTGGTTTCCAAACAGCTCCAGCTCCTGGTCTGCTTCGTCATCTGATCGACCATCAGTCAGAGTTATGTCTTGGAGCTGCTCATTCAATCTGAGAACATGAGAACATCACGACGAACATTACGACTAAGATCTGTCAGCTGTTCTTCAATTAGTATAAAGTAGGTGTGACGCTGACCGTCGCTGTTGTTGCTCAGAGGAGGAGCTGCAGGCCTGAATCGAGTCCATCAGCCGGACTCTGACTTCGTGTCCTATTGGACTTGACAGAACATTAGTCATGCTGCAGCCGGGGAACAGACTCATGAGCATCGGAGGCAGCTGCAAACACACAAACACATGCAATTTATGACCATTTACTACTTTTGGCTGCGGAAATACTGTGTCTAAGAGGACCAAAGTACATCCCCTAATTTGGTGTTGAACCAGAAGTAGAAGACCACTAAATCCCCCTGAAAATCCCATTAGGAACCTCCTGCCAGACCACCAGGACTTTAGGTATGACCACCAAAACCCCTAAGACTCATTGAACCTACTAAACTAAGAGTTCACTAGAAACCCCCCAGGAAGTCAAACCATCTTCAAGAATCTATAATACTCCAGTTTTCTTAGATTCAACAACATCAGAAACCTCTAGAACAATCTAAAGGACTTTAGATTGGACTCTGATGGACCAACTACTGCTAGGACTTCATAAAAGACCACTATAAACTAAAAACCTCTTCATTGGTGGGATCCAGGATCAGCAGGCAGATGAAGTCCTGTCTGGCTCCCTCCGTGTTCGGGATCTTTTGAAACGCCTTTGATCGGTTCTCGTAATACTGAGCCTCTCTGGGGTTGTAGAGAATCGCCTGAGAAAACATGTCCGCCGCCTCACGGAAACACCTGAAGACGACAACAGTCACATAAGTATTATATAGCATCTTGATAATATCCTTTATATCTGTGTGGGTGTGGTAGTTTGGTTCTGACCCGTCCTGGAAGGAGAGAGAACCCATCGTGTTGTGGAGGACCGCCAGGCGAAGCCAGACGGCGCGGCCGTCAGGCGCCATCATCTCCTCGGCCTGTTGGTAGTCGGCCAGGGCGAAACGCCACTCGCCCTGTTTAAAGAAACAGTCTGACACACAAACACTCCAGTCAACTGACAATACTGTGGTTGAAGATGCTGATACATCTTGCCCGACCACTGTGGTTGTTGTTTCCCGCGCTTGCCCGTTTGAAATTATTTTGAAATCACCTATGTTTTGCTTTCCCTTATGTATGTATCTGCTTTACTGGTCCTGCATGATGGGAATTCCTCAAAAAGTAAAGAAAGAGATGTACACACACAAACCAAGCATCCATATCCTCACCTCCTCGGTTCAAATAAAGGCCTGCCTTGCTCTTGTCTTCCTCGATGGCCTTGTTGATAAGCAGCGTCGCCTCGGCGTACAAGCCCCTGCTGAAGCACTGAACGGCAAAGTCGTTGTAGGTGAGAACCAGCTGGGACACCACCTCCTTTTCCAAAGAGGCTCCAGTTTGACCTATGACCCCCTCCTTCTCGCTCAGCTCCACAGCCTGGACCAGATCTTCGATGGCAGCTGTGAAGTCTTTCAGACGTCGGTAGAGGATCCCTCTGATGGACAGAGTTTGCAAACAGAAGCGGTGAGCAACATTTGGTTGGTTTTAGCTTCACAAATAGCGTAATAATAACCCTTCAGAACCAGAAGGTGTAGCATCCAAATACCCCCTCCTTTTAAACGTGTAAGGAAGCTACAGTCAGAGAACAACTCACCTGAACAGGTAGAGGTGTCCGTCCCGGGGGCAGTTCTCCAGAGCGGTGTTGATCATACTGAGGGCTTCAGGCAGCTGGCCTGTCAGAGATCTGTCCACAGCTCTTTGTCTGGCCTGTTCGCTGTCTTTCTGCAGCTGTACCAGCAGCACTTTGGCCGCCGGACATGTCGGATTTAACGCCAACGCAAGCTTCACGTCTCGATAACACTGTGACGTCTGGATGAGAAAGAGAAAATCATTGTTTTTTGGGGTTTTTTTTTTTTGTCGGCGAGACACTGAAGACTGTAAAGTGGAAACTCTGCAGCTGTAACCTGATGGAGCTGTTTGTGTAGTCGAGCTCTGACGATGTAAAGATCCGAGGTGGGACCATCTGACGACATCCAGTCGTTCACCAGCTTCAGGCAGTCGTTGTGGTGACCTGCAGCAGCCAGACAAGCCAGGCTGGAAGAAAAGGTAGTTACAAGTTACAAGTAACATTTGGTAGTAACAAGGTAAACAATGTACTTCACTTCACCTGTTAGTGGTTTTAATGTTGTGACTGATTATGTGATGAATGATGTTATCATTCCCCAACATCTTTATAACTTCCTAAAGGACAACTGACACTAAAACTTCTAAAACTAACCCGAGACTACATGTAGGACATTATTAGCAGCTATTAGGACCTCCCATAGGACCAGCAAAATCTCGTCATGGTCATACGCTAATTAGACGAACAGTAGTTTGAGTTGTCTTTGTAACCCTGATGGGATACCAGTTTATTGACCACTTATTTCACCTAAAAAACACCTAGAGCATCTTAAAGAACCTCTAGAACCTCAGAAACACCCATAAAATCCCCTGAAGACTTATCAGAAACCTTTTAAAGGACTAATGGGTCCATGAATCACCTAGAGTACCTGTAAAACATCCTCAGTGGTCACTATGATCTTGTAACTTCCTCTTGAACTTTCTAAACATGTCTAACGCCTCAGCCTTGAACTTGACAGAACATAAGTTATGACTCATGAGCACTGGAGCAGCTGCAAACAAACAAACACATGCAATTTACAACCATTTACTCCTTTTTGGTTGTGGAAACACTGTCTCTAAGAAGACCCTTTGAGAAAAACTTGTGTACCAACTCTGCTCTAGGACCTCTAGGACCGTGGGTATGACCACCAAAACCCCTATGACTCCTTAAAACCTCCTTAACTAAGAGTTCACTAGAAACCCCCGAGGAACAGAGGGAACCAAAGAAGACTCATCATGAGAGTCTTCAAGAATCTATAATATTCAAGTTTTCTTAGATTCAACAATGTCAGAAACCTCTAGGACAATCTAAAGGACTTTAGAAACCCTCTGATGGACCACTAGTGCACCCTCTAAAGAGGTTTTAGGTTTAGGTTTTATTTTTCAGTGATGTTGGGGAATGATGACATCCAACTTGAACTATTTGGCAACATCCAATGAACAACATCATTGCAAGGTTATAAGAAACCCTTTAAAGGACAACTGGGTCCATATTTCTCACCTAAACATGTAGAACATCTTAAAGGACCTCTAGAACTTCGGAAATACCCATAAAATCCCCTGAAGACTTACCAGAAACGTTTTGAAGGACTACAGTGATAATGACCATGCTCAATGGTCATTATCACCTTGTAACCTCCTCTTGAACTTCTTAAAGGATGTCTAACGCCTCAACTTTAGCCACTGAAACTTCCAAAAATATACGCAGAAGCCTCCTGAAGACCTCAACAACCAGTTGGAGCTTCTTAATGACGACTAGAACCATGAATAGAACCTTATTATTGACCATTTAACCATCTAGAACCACTAGAACCTTATGAAGAACTTCTAGAACCATCTTTACGTTCTCTACTAATGAATGAAATGAAATGAAACAGGTTTTGTCCAGTTCTTCACCTTCTGACTTCGTAGATCCTGCAGCCAGGTTTCACCTCAGCAGCTTTGCTAAAAGCCTCGAGAGCCTCAAGGAAAAGACCTCGGTCAAACAAACACTGCCCCTAAAGGATGATGGGAAACCAGAAAATGTAATTATAATCAACCCTGAACAGTCAACTGAAGCCAGGACAGAGGAAACACTGTACTACCTGGACGTAGTAGATGGAGGCCAAGCGGTCCCTGAAGGCTCCAGGATCCAGGAGCCAGACCTTTTTATAACAAACCGCTGCAGACTGGAAGTCACACAGCTGCAGGTAGGCCTCAGCTTGACCCACGTACAGCTGAGTCTGAAACGCACAGACAATTAAGTTATGACCACAGAGACGTCAGAGCGGTGGTCGGGTTCAGTCGACTACCTGCTCTGGTTGCAGGTTGATGGCTTTAGAGAAGCAGATCACAGATTTCTCGTACTGGCGCTTCTGCATCGCTTCGTTTCCGTTTTTGTAGCTGCAAAGAAAAAGAAAAGGTGACCGTGAGGTCGAAGTTGAAAGAATCAGCTCAAACATTTTAACTCACTGATCTGCAGCTCGGCTCTGGATGATGAAGCTCCCACGGAGGTTTGGTTCCTCGGGACGTTTCTCACACGGCGCCAGGAAGATTTTACTGGAACCGAAAAGCTGCTTGAAGACGCTTTTTCTTCTGGCTTCGTCCAGCTTCTCCTCTGAGACGGTGGTGAAAAACAAACTGATCTGCTCCTCATCCTCAATGAGCGATTAAATGATAATAATTAATAGTAGAAATGTGAAAACCTCATAAAACAAGGAGGATCCGTTACTACTACCATTAGATTCAAATGAATGAAATGCTGAGTGATAGACTTAAAATTAATAAAAAATTAAATTAAGGTAAAATAAATATGTACTAAATTAAAATAAATGACATCAAATTAATAAAAATGTAATATTAATAAATACATGTAGAAATGAATTAAATTATATATATATATATATATATATATATATATTAATATATGAATTATTAAATTAAAAGAAAATCTAATTTTAAATAATAAAAGATAAAATAAATATAACTAATAAAATTAATGTTCTCATAATGATAAATTAGAACATATTAAGATTACATCAAAAATAAATATATAAATCACTAAATCAAGAGGAATTAATACTAAAAGTATTAGTCGTCAAATAATAATGAAATAATAAAGTAAATACGATAAATGAAAACAACAGTAATGAATTGAATAAAAGTTATTTACCTTCTGTTCCTCAGTCTCCATCGTGCTGATCAAAGCTTCTTTTTATTTATTTTATTATTTTTTTACATTAAATCAGCGACTTTGACTCTGTTTTCGTTTCCTCTCGTTTCTATTTTAAACTTTCCGGACGTCGCTATGGAAACTGCTTTTATTTTGTAAATAAATTTACGACTTCCGGCTCTAGCTGCTTCCGGTCCAGACGAATCTACTGTTACTATAGTAACCGGCTTGATTTTTTAAAAATATTTTCAGGTAATTTTCGTACTTTATGTAAAGAAAATATAATTTAAAAATAATTTTGGTTCTGAACCGGAAGTAGAATTCCCAGCTTACGAGGCGGCTTTTATTTTGAAAGGCTAAACCAGGAAGCGGAAGCCGCCGCTGAATCAGCTGACTGGCTTGTTGACAAAGTAACAAAGTGTCTCGTCTCTGGTCGTTCCAGGGACAATAAAAGAAGAAGATTAATGAGCGAGACGACGTGAAATGAACCCGCGTTTCCTCCGCGGATTCCGTAGATTTTTATTTTAAATATTTGTATATAGTTTTTGAGCAGAAAGATTAAAGATACGAGCAGGTGAAGGACGAAGGATAAAAACACAGGTATGGACATCCAGGATGAGAGGAGGCGGCTGCTGCAGGAGGACGACGACCCGACCGGGCTCGTGTCAGAGCACGAGGCTTATATGAGGTCAGAATAAACTTTATTTACTTATTGATCTGAAGGTTTTAAACTTTTACTGCAACTCACTGTGTGTTTCCATTCATTCATTAATTAAACACAAAACAGCTGCAAACGCCAGTGTTGTCACCAATACAACTGTAATAATAATAATAACAAACATTTTATATTGTTTACTAAATTATCAATACTCAACTGTAATGATAAATACTATTAAAAATATATTTTATTGATTTTTCATGATTGTTTCAGCCATTACTTAATAAAATTACGCTTTGAAAGACGCTGAATTTATTTATTTTTTGTAAGTTATAATTTGCAAAAAAAATAAGATAAAATTTATTTTTATTATGTTATGTTATATTACAATATTGACCATTTTTTAAAATAAAAAACCGTAATTATATTTATTTTAATTATTCAAACATATTTATATATTTTTTAAATTACATATATTATAATTTAATTTGTTTTATGATCATTATTTTAAACATATTTTAAAACAACATGTGTTTTTTATTATTTTTTTTAAATATTTTTCATTTGTTCATTTATTATATTATTTTTAATATAATTTATTTTATTTATTATGTTAATTTTGACCATTGTGATTGATTCAGAATTATTTAAAATAAATTAAAAATGTTTTTTAAAAATATATTTTAATATTATATTGTGACACGTAGATTCTTTCTTTAAAAAAAAAAAAAAGGCGGAAAAAACAGGTTAAACGAGTTAAGCGTCGGCCATGTTTGTTGGTTTAAAAAGGGGGCGTGGCCTCCTGATGTGGAGCAACATCAGGTCACATGATGTTGACATTTATTAGAACTAATAGAGAAGTTGTGTCTGTTGAAATGATTAAAACCAACATGATCGACGACGTTCAACCGGTTGATTAGTTTGTCTGTATCAGCCGATCACGTGACCTTTGACCTTTACACACACTCTGTCTGTTCCTCTTTCCCGTCTCCAGCAAAGTGAAGAACAGGAAGTTGTACCTGGCCACGTTCGCGGCCGTTCTGGGTCCCATGAGTTTCGGGTTCGTGCTGGGTTACAGTTCACCGGCTCTGCCCGAACTCACCAACACCGACGACCCGCGGCTGCGGCTCGACGACGTCCAGGCCTCGTGGTTCGGAGTAAGACGACGGTTTCATGTCTTTATAGTTTATCAGCACTTTTCTGTCGCCGCATGTTCCGCAACCAAATAGTTAACAATGAAAGTAAATGGGGCAGTCAGCCAAACGTATCTAAATTGTCATTTTTTAACCACTAATAAAGCTCAAAATATCACTTCACTTCAGCAGTAGCATGAATAGGGTCCCTACACATAAACTGAAGTACTGATAACTTAGTAAGTGAACCCAGAGTTTATTAAAAACACAGTTTTACAAGACTTACCCAACGTCTGGTTTTATAACAACTGGTGATGAAGGTTGATCCACATCAGCAGATTCATCATTTTACTGAACAACAGGTCGATGTGTCCGTGAAGAGTGAGAATAATGATGAATCTGCTGATCTGGAACACCTATCTATCATCTATCTAATTGTGTCTATAGCTGGTCACCAGTCAAAGGTCACTAGTTAACGTAGCTTCAGAGAAAATAAAATAGATCCTTTATGATAAAGAACAACGTAAGAGAGACAAGAGTTTATTAAAAAAGGCAGGTTGGTTGTTCAGTAAAAATGATGAATCTGCTGATCTGGAACACCCTTTATCACAGTTGCTATGAAAACAACCTCTGACCTTTGACTGGTGACCAGCTAGAGCCACAGTTAGATGGAAGGATAGATAGGTGTTCCAGATCAGCAGATTCATCATTTTTATCTCTCTACACGGACACATCAACCTGTTGTTCAGAAAAATGATGAATCTGCTGATCAGGAAACCAGACGTCGGGTAAGTCTTGTAAAACAGTGTTTTTAATAAACTCTAGGTTCACTTACTAAGTTATCAGTACTTCAGTTTATGTGTAGGGACCCTATTCATGCTACTGCTGAAGTGAAGTGATATTTTGAGCTTTATTAGTGGTTAAAAAATGACAATTTAGATACGTTTGGCTGGCTGCCCCATTTACTTTCATTGTTAAAATTAATCCAGACTATCACTGGTTTCACAGGTTTGATATAATATATTTCCTTTTTCCCGTCGCGTCATATTTCCTTTGTGGCAACTTTCAGATCCTCTTTTAGAAGAAGAGTTTTATCAGACATTGTTTGAATGTTCCTTTATTTTTTAAATGAACATTTGTGAACGTGTAAATGGTGTCAGTCCATAGTGACGGTGGGCGCGGCGGTGGGCGGCATCCTCGGCGGCTGGATGGTGGAGAAGATCGGCAGGAAGCTCAGCCTCATGTTCTGCTCGCTGCCGTTCGTCTTCGGCTTCACCATCATCATCGCCGCTCAGAACGTGTGGATGCTCTACGTCGGACGAGTCCTCACGGGTCTCGCCAGCGGCGTCACGTCGCTCGTCGTCCCGGTGAGAGGCGGCGCCCTACGAGGCGTCGATGTCAGATAGAAACATTTCACTGCATGAGTGGTTTGTTTACTTTCTCTTCTCGCAGCTGTACATCTCTGAGATGGCACATGAGCGGGTTCGTGGCACGTTGGGCTCCTGTGTGCAGCTCATGGTGGTGCTAGGCATCATGGGAGTTTACCTCGCAGGTATGGGAGCTCAGATTTTCACGGTTTGTCTCATTACATACTGAGATATTACAGCCTTTGGCTAAGAAGCAGGATTCAACGTTATGCTAACGTTAGCTTGTTTTATAATTAGCTGTAACAGGTTCCAACCTCATGCTAACATTAGCATTATGGCCAAAAAGTTGGAATTTACTTTATGCTAACATTAGCTTGTTTTATACTAGCTAGTTTTATACTAACTAACTAGGGAACCAACCTCATGCTAGCATTAGCCCTTTATTTTTGCTAAGAAGCAGGATGCAACGTTATACTAACGTTAGCTTGTTTTACAACTAGCTGTAACAGGTTCCAAACTCATGCTAATATTAGCATTATGGCTAAAAAGTTGGAATTAACTTTATGCTAACACTAGCTTGATTTAATACTAGCTATAGCAGGATCCAACCTCATGCTAGCATTAGCCCTTTATTTTTGCTAAGAAGTAGGAAGTAACTTTATGCTAACATTAGCTTGTTTTATACCAGCTACAACAGGAACCAACCTCATGCTAACATTAACCCTTTATTTTTGCTAAGAAGCAGGATTAAATGTTATGCTAACGTTAGCTTGTTTTACAACTAGCTGTAACAGGTTCCAACCTCATGCTAACATTAGCATTGTGGCTAAAAAGTTGGCATTAACTTTATGCTAACACTAGCTTGTCTTAAAACTAGCTATAGCAGGATCCAACCTCATGCTAACAGTAGCATTTTGGCTTCAACTTTATGCTAACATTAGCTTGTTTTATAACTATATAATAATGCTAACATTAGCATTTTAATACATTAACTGAAGCATGTAGATGACAGACTGCAGGAGCTTTATGCTACTTTATGCTAACATTAGCTTGTCTTATAACCAGCTAACGTTTTCATCAGGTTAGTTCTATGCTAGTCACGTTTTTTTAATTGTTTTAAAACCTGGTGTAGTGTTCATCATCATATATCTGAGATCCAGTTCATGTGACTCGAGTCCACATCTTGACCTCTGAGGTCAATAAAACAGACCAGTTCTTGAAAGGTCTCGTCAGGTCAACTCAACCGCTGGAGTTTACAGGCTGTAAAACGAAGCAACGGGAGTTTTTAACGACCTGCAGCAACATAAAGTCGTTAAACATCTTCCCTCTTATCTCAAAAACATCTTTCAACTGTTTTAAAAACACTGGATCAAATGTTGTGACACGGGTCATGTGACGCTGCCGTGACCCTCAGGAGCATAACTTCCTGTCGCTAATCAAGTTAACTGCATGCCATCCACTGTCTCCTCCACTCAGTCCCTCGGTTATAACAGGATCCAATATCATGCTAACATTAGCATTTTTTAACTAAAATGCAGGATTTAACTTCATGCTAACATTAGCATTTGGGCTTTATCTTTGTGCTAACATTAGCTTGTCTTACAACTAGATAACATTAGGATTTTAACAAATAGCAGGATCCAACTTCATGCTAACATTAGCATTTTGCCTTTAACTTTATGCTAACGTTAGCTTGTCACGCGTCGTGTCTGTGTCCGTATCTCGGTAACAACTTGAGGGATTTTCACCAAATTTGGTAAAATGTTCTCTGGAAGTCGAAGATGATCTTGGACGAATTTGGAGATCAAAGGTCAAAGGTCAAGGTCTTGGCGACCTGCTGAAATTGATTTTTTTGTTTTTGTTTTTTGGCGTCTTGAATGTGATGTCTCAGTGGGATGAGCTGATCAGAGTTTGGTGATAAAGTAAAGTAACTAACAAGTATGAAGAAAATACTTTGTTTAGTTGGAATAACTTGGCGTGTCCGTTTTGAGTTTCCAGAGCAGCGATTGTTCAATGGTATGTGAGCTCATAAAAAAAAAAAAACGTTCACCACAAACCAGCTCCTGTTTGAACACTGCGGCCGTTGTTGGGAATCTAGCGGAACAATCGGATCAGCGGCAAAATGTTTCTTTAGATGTAGAAGAAGAAGACGTTGGTGAGAGATAAACTGGACTAAAGCCGGTCTGTGTCGGACCGTCACGGAGAGGGTCGTATGTCTTTAGTGTTCACACGTTCCTGCTAAAAGACAAACAACAAACAGAGTCTTTTAACCTCCACGTCAACAGGTGGCGCTGTCAGTTGGTTTAAAAACACCAGCAGTGAAACCAGAAGATCTGTGTCGCCCCCTGGTGGCCGCATGCAATATGAAAATAAGCCCCGCCCCCTTTTTGTGTCAGAAAATGTCCAAACTAGACGAGTCAAACACCCCCTCAAGAGCACCTCCTATCTATTTATCTATTTATCAATTTACCTGTTTATCTATTTATCTGTTTATCTGTTTATCTGTTTATCTATTTATCTCATTGTGGCTATAGCTGGTCACCAGTCAAGGGTCAAACCACCCTGGCCAACTGCCCCACTTTTAAAACTAAAGTACCGATAACTTAGTGGGTCTAACCCAGCATGTGTGACCTTGTGGCCTCAGGTCTCTTCGTGGACTGGCGTTGGTTGGCGATCTGCAGCTCCATCCCTCCCACGCTGCTCATGGTCTGCATGTGCTTCATGCCGGAGACGCCTCGCTTCCTGTTGTCTCAGGGAAAGAGGCGAGAAGCTGAGGAGGCGCTTCGCTTCCTGCGAGGTCCGGACGCCCCCGTCGAATGGGAGTGCGCTCGCATCGAGGACGCCTGTCAGGAGCAGGTGAGTCCGGACGGTCCTGGTTTCACCAAAGACCCGACGATCCTTACACTCGTGTCACTGATCTCCGTTTGCTCCCAGGACTCCAGTTTCCAGATGTCGGACATGAAGGATCCCGGCATCTACAAACCGCTGGTGATCGGCGTCATGCTGATGGTGTTTCAGCAGATGACGGGGATCAACGCCATCATGTTCTACGCTGAGAACATATTCCAACAAGCGCACTTTAAGGTTTCCGTTTAACCGGTCGCGTTATCGATTAGTGGCTCTGATACGACGAGTTCAAACAATCCATGTTAACGCTGATGTCGTTGTTTCCAGCAAAGTGACCTGGCGTCAGTGATCGTTGGTGTGATCCAGGTCGTCTTCACGGCGATAGCAGCTGTGATCATGGACAAAGCTGGAAGAAAAGTCCTCCTCATCATCTCAGGTTAGAGTACAAATACACACTCTAAAGTACAAGTACACACTCTAGAGTACAAGTACACACTCTAAAGTACAAATACACACTCTAGAGTAGAAGTACACACTCTAGAGTACAAGTACACACACTAGAGTACAAATACACTTACTACAGTAGAAGTACAGTAGAGTAGAAGTACAGTAAAAGTACACTAGAAGTATGTCGTATTTCATTTATTGAAGTTTTCCTGTTTGAATTGTGAAGGCGTTGCCATGGCGACCAGCACCACGGCCTTCGGGGTGTATTTCTACCTGGTGTCTCAGCTTCACCCGTCGTCGCCGGAGGCAGCAGGAGCTGACGAGGACCTGGCCTGGTTGGCTCTGGCCAGCATGGCCGTCTTCATCTCAGGTCAGGGGTCAGAGGTCGCTGGACGGAAGCTAACGTGGCTAAGCTACATTAGGATAAAAGATTTATCAGCTTCTCACATTAAAGGAACACACAAGAATAAATTATAAAAAATAAAATAATAACATATATAAAAAAAGATGAAAATTATAATAAAAATAAAATTAAAAAATAAAATAACATGTAAGAATAAAGAAAGATAAAATTTAAATTTTAATAATAAAAATAAAATAGTGTTAATGAGAAAATATGAGAAAATAAAAAACAAATAATAAAATAAAACAATGATAACATAATATAAAAGAAAAAAAATTTAAAATAAAATAAAAATTTATATAAAAATATTTAAAAAAGAAAATAGTAAAGAAAATAAAAATAAATAAAAATAAAATAAATAACAATAAAACAATAACAAAATATAAAACAAAATAAAAATAAAAAAATATTAATATGAAATTATTTAAAAATAAAATAGTAAAGAAAATAAAAAATAAATTAAAAGTAAATGAAATAAAATAAATAATAAAATAATATAAAACAAAATAAAAAAAAGTAAAATTAATGTAAAATTATTTTAAAATAAAATAATAAAAGAAAGTGTTAACATAATATACAATAAAATAAAATAAATAATAAAATAAAATGATAACATATTATGAAAGTATATATAAAATAATATAAAAATAAAGTAGTAAAAAAAAGATAACATAATATATATAAGAAAATAAAAAGTAAAATTAAAATAATAAAATTTGAAAAGCAAAAGAAGATGAAAATTGATAAATTAATAGAAATAAAACTAAAATGTTTAAAATAATAAACAAATTAAATAACAAAACCTTTTACATAAAATCTCTAACATAGTCTGTTCTGGTCTCCGGGTCCAGGTTTTGCTCTGGGTTGGGGTCCCATCCCGTGGTTGGTCATGTCCGAGATTTTTCCCGCCAAAGTCCGAGGCTTCGCCAGCGCCGCGTGCGTCCTGACCAACTGGGGGATGGCGTTCGTCGTCACCAAGACGTTCCAGGACATGATGGTGAGAAACCGACGTTTTCCTTTCTTTTATTTTTTAAATAACATTCCTGTTGCCGTGGGATACGTGTGGTTTGATCTGTGGTGAAACTTCCAGAATCTTCTGACGAGCGCCGGAACGTTCTGGATGTTCGCCTGCATGTGCATCCTCAACGTGGTCTTCACCATGGTCTTCGTCCCCGAGACGAAGGGGAAGACGCTGGAGCAGATCGAGGCCACGTTCAGAGGGACGGCAGGTCCTTGACCTCTGACCTCTGACCCGTCACACGTCTGATCAAACTCTTTGTACGTTTTATATAAATTACAGATAATTCATCAGTCGTAATAGCTAAACCTTTCAAAATAAAAGCCTCTGACCACGCAGCAGCCTCGACTCTGCCCCCTGCAGGTTCACTAGAGTAACTGTGTCTGGATAATTCATTTTATTTTTTTTTTTTTTTTAATATGTTTCCTCAGGTGTTGGACAGTTTGTGATTAAAGTATCAGATTAAAATAAATAAAATAAAAGATAATTTTTAAAAAAAGAGAAGAAAAACAGGGATAATATTTTAAATAATCAAATCAGTAAATGTTTCTTAATCTAATTTTTATTTTTTTTTTTATTATTTTATTAAATTTCTAAAATAAATGTCTGCAATGAAAAAAAAGTAAAAATTCAGAAAAATATTTTAAAAATATATTGATACTTAAATAAAATAATATTAATTTTTTTAAGGATGACTTTTTTTGAATTACAACACCATCTGTTGCAGATGCAAAGTTAAAAATAAACAAAATAAATTCATTGAGACTTTTTTAAACACTATAGAAGCAGAATTAAAAACTGTCAACTGTTATAAACTCTGTTTTTTATGGAAATGTACAAACTCAGATTTAATGTTTTGTTGTTTTTTACAGTTTATATGAATGTTCTGGTGTTTGTTTGTTTTTTTAATTCAGTGAAGCTGTAAAACAGATAAAATCTTTCCGGTCTTTAAGATGTTTCTCTGTTTTCTGTCGGGATCTTTGTGACGTAGAAACATGAGAAGAAAGTTTCTGACTCTTGTGAATCTGTGAATAAAATCACTGTTGTTTGGAACAAGTGTTTTTATTATTATTATAAATACTATTAGTAACAATATACTTTATAATTGTATATAATTATACATATGTGTTGTATTATTTTTATAATGATAACGATTATTTTATAATATTATATAATATATTTCTTATCCTATCACTATTATTATTATTATTAATTTAATGTTTAATTTTAATAAAACATTTTAATTTAATATATATATATATATGTATGTGTGTGTGTGTGTGTGTATATGTATTTATTTAGTACTATTATATTTTATTTATCATTATTTATATTATTTTATTATACTGTATTTTATCATTTATTATCATATTTTATCATAACTATTGATAGAATAATAAGAATAATAATTATTATTATTATTATTAACGGTTTGTAAATCTTCCCGTTTAAATTCTGAGTCTGCGCACTAGCGTCAATGCGACTTTTCAAAATAAAAAAAAGCCTCAGATAAATTTCTTGCCCACGTGACAAATTTCTCCATTTTTGCACGCTAAAGTTCACAAAATTACGCTAAAATAATTTTAAAAACCAATATCAAGTTAATACGCGTGTTTTATTTGATTTATCTTAGCAGATATTTGAACAATCGAACCCTCGTGGTTTTATTGTGAAAGTTACCACAGTAGCACTTCCTGTCCGCGGTCAAAAAAAAAAAAAAAAAAAGAAATAACCGGAAACGCTTGTTGCCCGGTGTCACCTCGTTTACGGTCCGTGTCGGTTCCTCCGGTGTGTTTGTGCTTCTTCTACCGCCGCCGCTGCTGCTGCTGCTGCCGCTGCTGGTCGGGCTCCTCCGAGGCTCCGGGCTGGAGACGATGCTACAACCACAAAGATGGAGTTGAACCACAAAAACACCAAAATGTCGGACTGAGAGTTTGAGATTTAAAAAAAAAAAAAAAAAGACAAAAGAAGAAGAAAAGAAAAGGGCGCGTGAGGTTAACGTTAGTTCAGTTACTTTAGTTCCGCCCGGTTGACAGCTCGACGGACGTTATTGTTAAATATATATATTATTAATTGATAAAATAAAAAACCGGTGGACATATATTTTTTTTTTTTTATACTTTTTATTTTTTATAAATATGAAGCTGCTTAAGCCGAGCTGGGTGAGCCATAACGGTAAGTTTGTAGCGGAATGTGTTGCACCAAGTTGGGAGCTTTTGTTGTCCGATGAGGGGGGGGGGGACATGATGGTAGTGGCGGTCGACACTTGTTTGACTTGTTTGTCACTTAAATATCGACATTAATCCAACTTAACTCAACAGTTAAACGCACGTTTATCACTAAAACACGACGCACATCACTTCACACGCCGCTTTGACATGTTAATGTTGAGCTAGCTAGCTTGCTAGTTAGCTAACTAGCTAGCTAGCTAGCTGACGTTAGCTAACTTACATTACCATCGCGTTGAAGTTGTTTTTTTGTTTTATTTTACTATTTTTACTTGATTTACTTATATTTTAACACCTTAACGTCATTTTAGGATATTTACAACATTTTATAGAAAGCGGTAAAGGTTGTAAAAATGAGCTAAATTGATTTTATTTAATTTAAAATACCAAAAAAAGTCGGTTTTGTGAAAATTAAACGTTAAAAAAGCAGCTAAATTGATAAAAAATCAACTGTTTTTAACCATTAACCATTAAAAGAAATATATAAATTAATTTATTTTAAATATAATATAAACAACAGGAAGTTTTAATATATCCAGAAACATTTAATCAGTTTTATCTAACGGAAAATAACTGATATTTTATTCTGAAAGGACACGGAAATAGCGTTAATTATCAAAATAAAATTAATTAGACTTTAATTAATTAATTATAAATAAAATAATAATATAAATAAACTCTATGTGAGCAGCAAAAATCATCAATAAACTGCGACAATAAATGATATAATTTATTTTAGTAAATATTTTTTATTTATTTAACTTTTTTGATGTTTAGCCTTAATTTGCTTAAAGACGACAAATGTTATTTTTATTATTTATTGATTGATTAACAGTTAGTGCCATAATTACTTGAATAATATTGACAAAAGGAGTAAAAATGAGTTGTTTAGTTGCGTTTTGGGTTGAAATAATTGACTGTGTTGATAATTTTTACCATTTTAAACCAATTTATTGATGAATTAACGTGTTGATCAATTGGTTAAGTGTTTTGAATCAGCCTCAGACACTGATCAATAACGGTGACGCCACAACAAACAACAAATTGTTGTGTAAGTTTCTCTGAAGCTGCGTTAACTTGGTTACGTGACCTTTGACAGCCGCAATTAGACGGATTCACGGACTTTATCGACCTGCTGTTCAAGGAAAATGATGAATCTGCTGATCTGGAACAACCTTCATCAAACGGTTTAATTATCAGAGTTAGATAAATGTGATGAAGTGACAAATCTTCTTGTCGTTTCACAGGCAAACCCATATTTTCGGTTGATATTCACCCCGACGGGACGAAGTTTGCGACTGGCGGACAAGGTGAGAAGAGCAGCGTCGTCCGTCTCATCTCTGTTTTTTTTTATTTATTTATATAAACACATATTTATGTTGTGTTTGTTTACAGGAGAGGATTCTGGGAAGGTGATGATCTGGAACATGGCGCCGGTCCTCAGAGAGGAGGACGAGAAGAACGAGAACGTTCCCAAGATGCTTTGCCAGATGGACAATCACCTAGGTAACCGGCTTTAAAGGGAAACAGTTTGGGAGACGGGCTTTTTTTTTTTTTTTTTTTTTTTTCAAAATAAAAGCGCTAACCTGTTTTGTTTGCCTGCAGCGTGTGTGAACTGCGTGCGCTGGTCCAACAACGGTTTGTACCTGGCGTCGGGAGGAGACGACAAGCTGGTGATGGTGTGGAGGAGAGCAGCGTACGTACACGTAAACAACAACACTGTGCTAATAAAGATGACATCGTCATGATGATGTGTGTGTTTGTGTCTCTGCAGGTTCATCGGTCCGAGCACCGTGTTCGGGTCGAGCAGTAAACTGGCCAACGTGGAGCAGTGGAGGTGTGTGACCATCCTGAGGAATCACACCGGAGGTACGGAGGACGCCGTTCGTCAGCGGCAGCGACCGCTTCTCTTCCTCCAGACGGCGATGTCATCGTGTGTTTGTGTGTGTGTGTGTTTCCGTAGACGTGATGGACGTGGCGTGGTCTCCTCACGACGTGTGGTTGGCGTCCTGCAGCGTCGACAACACCATCGTCATCTGGAACGCCCGCAAGTTCCCAGGTACGAGACTTTTAAACGTCCCTTTATTACGACGACAACGTACGTAGCGACGCTGAACTTACTGACATTACTGCTCGGATATGATGTCAAAGCTGCGCTCGTCGTAACGTGCATGACACCTGTTCTGTCAAGCTTTCCACAACCTTTATACCCTTATACGTCACTGTTAAGAGCTTCTGTCGTGTTAGGATCTTGTGTATATTTATTTAAAGCTCATGTGTTGGGTTTAGTCGTCATGAAACAGTGGCCAGTTGTTGTCGGGAGCATCACGGCGGTTTCACATTGCGCCTGGTGGCTAAATCCTCTTGGTTTCAATTGTTTCCCCCAGAGCAGTGCGGGAAGCGTTGCGTTTCCACGCCGCCCAAAACGTTTGTCGCAGACGTGACGTGTCTCGAAAACCCCGCCTATCATCACCAAGCGACCGCCGGCGTCAGCGGCAGACGCAGCGCAACCACAATTGTCCGTGTTGAGCAGAGCGACGTGTTGAAATATAGAAAAAATGTTTCTTATCGCATGCTGCTACGCATCGTCATCCACCTCGATATCTTCTGAAATTTTGCTCCTCTGGTGGATCTGAGCTGCATTAACGCTAATGCTAACTAGCGGTTAGCATCTACATCGTCGCCGTCATTAGCAATGTGACAGCTAGCGATTGCTAAGCTAACGCTATTTATTAGCATGTAGCGGTAAGTTCGCGCAATAGAAATGAAATTACTAAAACATAGCTTTATCGTAACTCGTGTTAACGTGATGTTCTCGCCGTCCGTGTCCAGAGATGGTGACGTGTCTGCGCGGTCACACTGGTCTGGTCAAGGGTCTGACGTGGGACCCGGTGGGTAAATACATCGCCTCGCAGGCCGACGACCACAGCCTCAAAGTGTGGAGGACGGTGGACTGGCAGATGGAGGCCAACATCACCAAACCCTTCAGCGAGGTACGAGGAGACGCGCGCTGAACATCATCAACCACTTGTCGGAGTCTGTGACATCATCGTTTTTATCTTTCCCTCCTAGTGCGGCGGGACGACCCACGTCCTGCGTCTGTCCTGGTCTCCGGACGGTCAGTACCTGGTGTCGGCTCACGCCATGAACAACTCTGGTCCCACGGCTCAGATCGTGGAGAGAGACGGATGGAAGACCAACATGGACTTCGTGGGCCACCGTAAAGCCGTCACCGTGGTGGTGAGAAGAGTTTCAGCCGCGTCGGTTTATCGTTAACCAACGAACCATCTACACACGTGATTGACACGTTGTTGTTGTTGTTGTTTTGTAGAAATTCAACCCAAAGATCTTTAAGAAGAAGCAGAAGAACGGCAGCTCTCCCAAGCCCAGCTGTCCCTACTGCTGCTGCGCCGTCGGCAGCAAAGACAGATCGCTCTCCGTCTGGGTCAGTTCACGAAAAACAAAAACAGCGTCACACCGTGACGTCGCCAAACTACGTCAGCTAGACAGGATGTAGCCGCTGCTTCTCACCGTGATTTACAGCCGTTTATTGTTGACGAGCACCGGTGAAGATGCTAACATTTAGCATCGCTAATGTTTAGCATCTGTAACACTTAACATTGATAACTCTTAGCATAGCATTGCTAAAGTTTAATGTCAGTAACAGTTAACTTTGCTAACTAACATTTAGCATCGCTAGCACTTAGCATCGCTAACGTTTAATGTTGGTAACAGTTAACATTGTTAACTCTTGGCATTGCTAACATTTAGCATCGCTAACGTTCGATATCTGTAACACTTAACATTGCCAACCCTTTTATCGCTATCCCTTAGCATTGCTTAAATTTAATGTTGGTAACAGTTAACATTGTTAACTCTTGGCTTTAGCATAGCTACTAACATTTAGCATTCCTAACTCTTGGCTTTGCTAACATTTTAAGCATTCCTAGCGCTTAGTATCATTAACATGCTAACATGTCGGTAAACGTTAAAATTGCTAACTTTTAGTATCGCTAGCGCATCTGTTACACTTAACAATGTTATCTCAGGGTATTGCTAACATTTAGCATCTCCAGTGCTTAGCATTACTAGTGTATAGCATTGCTAACGTTTAATGTCGGTGTCAGTTAACATTGCTAACATTTAGCATTGCTAACACCTGACATTGCCAATTCCTGGCATCACTAGTGCTTAGCATCAGTAATATTTAAGAAAGCTAGCGCTTAGCATCATTAAAGTTCAACATTATAACATGTAACATTGCTACCTCTTAGCATCACTAGCTCTTAAAGCGTCAGACTTTTAAACGTGGTTGTGAGTGCAGCAGCATTTATCTCACATCCCTCCTCTGATTGGCTGTCGCTCTTTGTCAGTCTCTTTCGACTCACACATCCAGCCCCAAGTCTCCGTTGGTAAAGTCAACTAGTGTGAACTAGTGTTAACAAAACCTCGTCTGTTTCTCTTCTCCAGCTGACGTCACTGAAGCGCCCCCTGGTGGTCATCCACGATCTTTTTGATAAATCTATTATGGACATTTCCTGGTGAGTGAAGCAAAACGAGCAGAAGTGTCTCTTTTACGCGTGTTACATGTCTGACTTTTCTCTTTGTGTGTGTGTCAGGACTCTGACAGGTCTGGGGATGTTGGTGTGTTCGATGGACGGCACCGTGGCCTATCTGGACTTCTCTCTAGACGAATTAGGAGACCCTCTGAGCGAGGAGGAGAAGGTGAGACGAACTGCAGCATAAATAACCAGTGTTAGCATTAGCATCCGTTCACTTACCTGTTTTTCCTCTTTGTCTTGTCGAGCAGAACAGCATCCACCAGAACATCTACGGTAAGAGTCTGGCTATAACCAGCACCGAGGCGCAGCTCTCCACCACCATCATCGAAAACCCTGAGATGCTCAAGTACCAGCAGGAGCGTCAGAACTCGGCTCAGGCCAACACGGGACCGGGAGGCGCCGGACCCGAGTCCTCGGCTCCTAAACTGAACAGCGTGATGAACGGAGAGTCTCTGGAGGACATCAGGAAGGTGGGTTCTGACGTGAAAGTTTTTCTTCTGACGATCTTCAACATCACAAATTTCACAATATCCATTTTCCCCCAAGTTGTAGCCCCACTTGTCCTCTTTCATACAATACGTCTACCTAAACATCAGGATTTACAGTTTTTTAATTATCTCTCTTTAAGCGACATGAGTACATTGACTGCAGTATAAATCCAGAACAGGATTTTTGAACAAAACTAGAAAATACTCGTTTTCTAACTTGCTCTATTTTTCAAATTTTTGACACTAGGAACAAAACAAGTACATCAACGTGTTCAGTAAAGTCTTGTAGCTTTGATGGTGAAGAAATTTTGGCAATATCGCTTTTAGTTTTTTTATAAATAGCAGAAGTTTGAGAGTGAAAACCCCCCATTGAAAGTGAATGGGACCAAAAAAAAAAAAACGGGAAAAATTCTTGGCCTTTTTTAAATGTCTACATCTCTGGCGTACTTTAACCTAGAGACGCCATTCAAACTTTAATACATACACACAATCCCTGTCTGTTGACATGCTATTTAGCTTTCTGATGGGTTGTGTAGTTTTTGATCAATCACCGTTCAATGACCGTGATCATTTTTTTGAGAATTTCAGACATTATAATTGGTGTGTGTTGTGTGGAATGTTGAGGCTAGAGTGGAGAGGAAATTTCAGAAAATCGTCTGAATATTTTTTCTTTACGCGCTCATCAAAACCACAAGTTTCACAATACTCACTTGATTTTTTTTTCCCCAAGTTGTAGCCCCGCTTGTCCTCTTTCACACGACGTGTTTACCGAAACAACAGGATTTACGGTTTTTGAATTATCTGCCTCTAAGCGACAAGAGCGCTGCTCAAATGCCCCATTGACTGCAATGTAAATCCAGAAATAGCAGAAACTCCTCTGTTTTTAACTCGCTGTATTTTCTATATTTTTGACCCTAGGAACAAAACAATTACATCAGTGTGTTCAGTAAAGCCTCGTGGCTCTGATGGTGAAGAAACTTTGGTGATAGGAGTTTTAGTTTTTTAATAAATAGCAGTAGATTGAGGAGCGCAGAGCGAAAACTTGAATCGGACAAAAAAACTGAAAACTTCTATCATCTATAGCTCTGCCATACTTTGACCCGGAGACGCTATTCGAACTTTAAATTGTAGACACAAGTCTTGTCTGTTGGTTGGGACTCATAGTGGTTGAATTCCTCCTTCAGAACCTCCTGAAGAAGCAGGTGGAGACGAGGACGGCGGACGGCCGGAGACGGATCACGCCGCTGTGTATCGCTCAGCTGGACACGGGGTGAGAAAACACGAAAACACGACAACGATCGGCTGACGGTTCGATTCCCGGCATCGCATCACTTTTTTTTCTTCTTCCTCTCCGACAGGGATTTCTCTCCGGCTCTGTTCAACAGCGTTCCCATCCTGCCGTCGGGCTCCTCCATGTCCAATCAGCTCACGCCCCAGCTCAGCTCCGACTCCAGCCCGGGTCAGGCCTCGTCTCTGGGGCTGAGGCCGAGTCACGACGCCATGCTGACGTCTCCGCCCGCCGGCGCCGCCAAAGGCCTGGAGGACAACAAAGACGGGTAAGAACCAAACGGAGCTGGTGCTACTTTTCTCTTGTTCTGTCTCGATCTTATTCGATTTTAAATTTCCAGAGTAAAATCCAGTCTCTTGCTCACGTCCGCCTCCAAAATCGAGCCGATGAAAGCGTTGGACTCCAGGTTCACAGAAAGGTCAAAGGCCACGCCGGGCGTCACCACCGCCATCACCTCCACCGCCGGACTCACGCCTCTAGACAGGTGGGGACAGAGCGAAGACAGTAACGGTAACGTCTTAGAGATGAAGACGCGAACCGAGACGTTTGTGTTTGTCTCGTCCTCCTCAGGCCCAAAGACGTCGTCTCCGTCCCGAAAGACGTGAAAACCAAAGAGGACACCAGCAGCGACAGCGAGGACAAGATGGCCGCCATCAACAAGAACCTGGCGTTCAGCAAAAGGAAACCGGAGCTGCTGATGGACGGAGGAGACGTGGTGGAGAAGAGGAGGAAGGGACGGCCCAGGAAAGACAAGATGGCCGCCACCATGACGCAGCCGTTCACTCAGGTGAAACGAAACGAGACAAATTAGATCAAAGCGTTTAGATTAAAGATGTTACGAACAGGAAGGTGAACGAGCGTCTCGTCCTTCCCTCTTCCCGTCAGATAACTCCGCCGGCCGAGCGAGAGCCCAGCAGGGCGGCGCCGCCGCCTCCGGCTCCCGTCGCCGTTCTCAAGCTGCCGACGCCGAGCACACAGAAGTCGTTCAGTCTGCAGGTAACGTCACCGGGACGAGACGCTTCTGTTCTCACGGGTTTCACCGTTCACTGGAGGAGGTGTCGGTTGAATAGTTTTATTTATTAACTATTTATCTTTATTTGTGTAAATTATTTTATTTCTAGGATTTTTTTTAAGTAAAAAAATTTTAAATATTTTTTATTAAAATAAAATGCTATGAAATAAAATTATATTAAACAATTTATTTGTGAAATAATTATTATATTTGTTTAAATTCTATTAGGTATATTTTTAAAAAGGAAATTGTAAAATAAATATATATGAAAATATTTTATTATATTTTATTTATTACATATTATTTTATAAAAATGTTATTATAAGATAAATATTTAGTAAATAAATATTTTTTTATTAAATATAAATATTAAAAATTTAAAATATTTTTTACTAAAATAAAAATGCTATAAAACAATTATATTAAACTGTTTATTTGTTAAATATGTATTTTATTAGTTTAAATTCTATTAGGTATAATATTTTTTTTAAAGAAATGTGTTTAAAGAGGAAATTGTAAAATAAATATATTCGAAAATATTTTTTATATATATTTTATTTATTACATATTTTATAAAAATGTTATAAGATAAATATTTAGTAAACGAAATATTTTATTTATTATAAATATTAAAAAATTATTTGTATGAATTATTTTATTTAGAGTTTTTAAAAAATACATTAAAAAATTAAAATATATAAATGTTAGAATTATTTAAAAAAGATTATTAAATATTTATTTACGTTTCTTATAAATAGTTTTTTTATATTAGTAGTTAAATAAATAAAAATAACATATTTTAATAGTTAGATATTTTTAAGATTTATTTTTAAATACCTGAAAAAATATATTTCAGTGTTTTTTTTAATATTTATATATTATTTTAGTTTAATCACCTGTCGATCCGTGAGGTTGTTTTACCCATAATTCCTGGGTGGTTTCCCGGTTTCCTTCCTGCCTCTGGTCTCCAGGTGAGCATGGAGCCGTCCGTCTTCCTGGAGGTGGAGAACGAGGTGTCGTCCGTCGCCGGGTCGAAGCTCAGTCAGCTGCGCTGCTGCCGAGACGGACGGGACTGGAACACGCTGCTGCCGAGCTCCGTGGTCACGGCGGCGGGCAGCAGGTGAGTCGACCCCCGACCTCCGTACGTCTTTACGTCTCCGCCGTCGCCGTAACGACACGTCTCCTCCTCCTCCTCCTCAGCGACGTCCTGGCCGTGGCCTGCGACGACCGGATGTTGTCGGTGTTCTCGTCCTGCGGCCGCCGCCTCCTTCCCTCCATCCAGCTCAGCTCGCCGGTGTCCGCGCTCCACTGCTCCGCCCACTTCGTCATGGCGCTGACGGCCGGAGCCACGCTCTCCGTCTGGTCCGTGCTCCGTTGGTTGTTATTGATCAGGCCTGAAGTTACCACAATAAAAGACCTAATATTTATCAGATTAAAAGACGTAAATTTACCACAATAAAAGACCAAATATTTATCAGATTAAAAGACGTAAATATACCACAATAAAAGACCAAATATTTATCAGATTAAAAGACGTAAATTTACCACAATAAAAGTCTGAAATTCACCAAAATAAAAGTTGTAAGTTTACAAAAGTAAAAGTAACAAATTTACATAAATACATCTGATATTTACAAGAATAAAAGTCTGATTTATTTACCAAATTAAAAGTTGTAAATTAACAAAATTAAGTCAAAAATTAAAGTAAAAAATATACTAAAATAAGTCATTAATTCACAAGAAAAGTCGTACATTTAGTAGAATAAACGTCAGAAATTTACCAAAATAAAAGTTGTAAATTTACAAATTAAAAATAAAAATAAAATAATAAATAAAAGTCAAAAATTTACCACAATAAAAGTCTGATATTTACAAAAAAAATGTCTGATATTTACAAGAATAAAAGTCTGATTTATTTACCAAAATAATAGTTGGAAATTTACCAAAATAAAAGTTGTAAGTTTAAATTTACAAAAGTAAAAGTAAAAAATTTACCAAAAAAAGTCATTAATTCACAAGAATAAAAGTTGGAAATTTACAAGAATAAAAGTAGCAAGTTTATAAAAGTAGAAATGACAAATTTGCAAAAATAAATCTGATATTTACAAAAATTAAAAGTCTGATTTAATTACCAAAATAAAAGTTGTAAATTAACAAAATTAAAAGTCAAAAATTTACCAAAATAAGTCAATAATTCACAAGAATAAAAGTCGTACATTTAGTAGAATAAACGTCGGAAATTTACCAAAATAAAAGTAAGTTTACAAAAGTAAAAGTCAAAAATTTACCACAATAAAAGTCTAATACTTACAAGAATAAATGTCTGATATTTACCAAAATAAGTCAAATAATTTACAAAAATAAGTCAAATATTCACCACAATAAAAGTCTGAGATTTACAAGAATAAATGTCTAATTTACCGAAATAAAAGTTGGAAAATTGTTAGAATAAAAGTAGAAAATTTACAAGAATAAAAGTCTGAGATTTACCAAAATAAAAGTTGTAAATTTACAAAATTAAAAGTACAAAATTTACAAAGATGAGTCATTAATTCACAAGAATAAAAGTTAGAATTTTATTAGAATAAAAGTCTGATATTTACAAGACCAAATATCTGAAATTTACCAAAATAAAAGTTGTAAATTTACAAAATTAAAAGTAAAAAATTTACAAAAATAAAGTCATAAAATGTACAAGAATAAAAGTCTGATCTCTGTCTCTTCAGGGACGTCCAGAAACAAAAAGCTCTGGTGAAGAACGAGTCTCTGTCGGCCATTTTGTCCGGTGAGTCTCTGTTGATTTAAAATGTCACAGCCTCGTCCTGCCGGCGCCGTCGTAAAACACTTGGCGCTTCTCGTCTCTCAGGCGCCGACACCACCGTGTCTCAGTCTCTGCTGACCCAGCAGGGTGTCCCCGTCATCGGGTTGTCCAACGGGAAGTCGTACTGTTTCAGCTCGTCTCTGGAAACATGGTGAGACGCCGACCGCCTCGTTTCTTTTGCACGTTCAGTTCGACGCGTGAAGCTGATCGGTTTGTTCTGGTCTCAGGACTCTGATCGCGGACAAAGGAGACTCCCTGGTCCAGTGCGCCGACTTCAGGAGCTGCCTACCTTCCCACGACGCACCCGTGTCCTCGGGGCCGCTGGCCGTGATGCAGGGACGCAACCTCAAGTAGGAGCCATGGCGTCTCTCGTCGTTTGCCCCGTTTTTTTTTTTTTTTAAATTCCAGGTGATAAATGACGAATGATCTGTTTCCCTCAGCGCCGGCCGCCTGGCGTCGCGTCTGTCCTCCACCCCTCACCACCTCCAGCAGAGCATGACGCTGGCCTTCCTGGAGAACCAGCTGGCGTCCGCTCTGACGCTGCAGTCGGCGCAGGAGTATCGCTACTGGCTGCTCATCTACGCGCGGTTCCTGGTCAACGAAGGTAGCGACGCGGCGTCGAAGACGAGCGTCATCAGTTGTTGTTGTTGTTGTTGTTGTTGTTGTTGTTTCACTGTTTGTTTGTTTCCTCCAGGGTCAGAGTATCGTCTCAGAGAGCTCTGTAAAGAGCTGCTGGGTCCCGTCCACAGGTCTGCAGCCACGTCGTGGGACCCGACCACGCTGGTAAAACCTCTGACTGGTTCAGGAACTTGGTCTTACACTTTTACTTTAAACTGGACCCGAGTCTGGAAACAAAACCAATAAAACCACAAAACCATGTGTGCTAAACCCCCGAACCTGTTGGACGGGAAATACCAGGGTGCGGGGTCACCCCTTTACTTACCCCTACCCCTTTATTTTAGTTACCCCTCGTCTCTAGAAACAAAGTGTTGAGGTGAAAACGTTCCTCTACTTCACCGTTAAACGTCATCAGAAGTCGTCACTAGTTGCTACGTAAGACCGGTCTCCATGACGACCGACTGTCAACAAACAAAGATGGCGTCTACTCGTTTGTACTCGGCAAGTGACGGAGATGACGATTCCTGTTATCAGATGAACGAAAACGTTGACGACTAGCGACCGCTAAGCTAACGTTATCGATTGGCGGTCGGCGACGACTTCCGTTTATAGACGTCCTGTTTGTCCTTGTCCCGGTGCATGCTGGGATTTAACGCCAGTGTTTCTTGTCCCTTCAGGGTCTCCGTAAGCGCGAGCTGCTGCGGGAGGTTTTACCCGTCATCGGTGAAAACCTGCGATTCCAGAGACTGTTCACGGAGTACCAGGACCAGCTGGAGCTGCTGCGCAACAAATAACACACACACACACACACACACACGAAACAAAACACTCGGACTCGTTACTGAACCGGTTCGACTCGAGAAACTCGGACTGTTGAGACGTGAGAATCAGGAGCGATGACGCTCAGAGCCGTTGTCACGGGGACACGTGGGTGCTGCTGCTTCCTCCTTCTCTTCTTCTTCTGTATCGGTTTGTTTTTGTTTGGTTTTTTTTGCTAAACGTGTCCGAGTGTTTCTAATCATGACCTCCTGATAAAAAACCCGACGGAAAAGGTCGAACGAAGGGTCGACTTCCTGTCGACAGCCGGCGCCGCTAACGACAACGCTAACGCTAACGAGCGGTCCCCTACCGACCAATCGGAAAACCGACGACTTCACCTGTCAATCATGACGTCTCCGCCTCCTTTTGGTTGTTTATTTTTTTATGTGTATATACAACGTCGAATCTTCTCAATGAAACTAAAAAAAAAAACTAAAAAAAAATCGGAGGCGAACTGCAACCGGCCACCAGGGGGCGATCGATCAATCAGCCGATCGCTACGGACGTTTTGTTTGCTTTTCGTTCTTGTTCGGAACGGAACAGAATGTCGTCATCGTCATTTGACGAAAAACTCTAAGGTAAAAAAAAAAACGTGAAAAATCGTAACTGAAAATTAATAAATAAATAAGTAAAAATCCTGGAGGTCATGTGACGTCGGACGTCGTTTTGTTTTTTTGTTTGTTTTTTGTAAATAATTGATTTATTTTTGTTGTTGTTGTTGTCTTCAGTGCCCCCTGCTGTTTGTCAACAACCACTGCTAAAAAACAACAAAAAAAAGACTAAAACGGGGAAAAGTTTTTTTTTTTTTTTTTACTTTTAACCGAACGATGAACTTTAGTCAGAAGAATTAAAACATTAGTTTAATTTCTAATCTGTACAGCTTTTTCTTTATTGTTTTTTTTTTTTGCGTTGTTTTTGTTTTTGTTTGTTTCTTTGCCGTTAGTCATTTTTAAATGTTTGTACAAGGCAATTTTTTTGTTTGTTTGTTTTTGTTTTTTGTTTTCTATAAGAGAAAAAAAATAAATGAGCTGCTTTCAAGGAGAATAAAACAAAAAAACAAATTTAAATAAATAAATGAATAAAATAGAAACAGTTGAGTTGTTGTGATGTGATGTTGAGACGTGACGGCGCCTCCTGCTGGAGGAGACGCCACGTTTGACCTTTGACCCTGTTGAGGAAACATAAAGGTCAAACTGACTCATGACCCGAAAATCAGTCACGTCTCCTTGTTCCCTTGTCTCCTCATCTACTAGTCTCCTTGTCTCCTCATATCCTAGTCTCCTCATCTTACCTCCTGGTCTCCTCATCTCACCTCCTAGTCTCCTCATCTCACTTCCTAGTCTCCTTGTCTCATGTCTTCATCTTACCTCCTAGTCTCCTCATCTTACCTCCTTGTCTCCTCATCTTACCTCCTAGTCTCATCATCTTACCTCCTAGTTTCCTCATCTCACCTCCTAGTCTCCTTGTCTCCTCATCTCACCTCCTAGTCTCCTCATCTCACCTCCTAGTCTCCTTGTCTCCTCATCTCACCTCCTAGTCTCCTCATCTCACCTCCTAGTCTCCTTGTCTCCTCATCTTACCTCCTAGTCTCCTCATCTCACCTCCTAGTCTCCTCATCTCATGTCTTCATCTTACCTCCTAGTCTCCTTGTCTCACCTCCTAGTCTCCTTGTCTCCTCATCTCACCTCCTAGTCTCCTCATCTCACCTCCTTGTCTCCTCATCTCACCTCCTAGTCTCCTCATCTCACCTCCTAGTCTCCTCATCTCACCTCCTTGTTGACTCAGTGTTGTTACAGTAAAAGTCACATCAGTTACAGAAGCTGCAGATCAACACTTCACTGGTGATGAAAGAAGCGATTTCCTGAAAACACCCAGCGACGTGTGTGTGTGTGTGTGTGAGAGTGTGAGAGTGTGTGTGTGTGTGTGTCTCTCTCTCTCTCTCTCTCTCTCTCTCTCTGCATCAGCTTCCTCCTCAGATATAAAAACATGTGCAGCAGGTTTTAGCGTCGTCAGTCGTCTCTCGGCTCCGATGGACGTGTGGCGGCTCCACGTCGTGTCCTGGTCTCTGATCTGGTCTCTGATCTGGTCTCTGATCGGCTCCTACGGTGAGAAATTAAACCGACCTTTCACAATAAAAGCCTAATAAATAATAATAATAATAAAAGCCTTAATTAAAACATTAATTGTCTCAACTAAACAGATCAAATATATATATATATATAATTCATTGTGACACTTGTACAGTTGATATTATATAAAAGTTTTATTTTATAAAAGTGCAGGTTTTGATGCTTTAATTTAGTTACATGGAAAAATAAAAAGGAAGTTTTTTTTTTCTAAATAACAAAGTTGGGTTGGTGCTTCCTGTTAAACGTGTGTGTGTGTGTGTGTGTGTGTGTGTGTGTGTGTGTGTCAGAAGTGACCGTGCGGGGCTCTGACCTCATGTCGTGTGAAGACGATGATAAAGTGTGTGTTACTGACGTCAGAGACTGTGGACCTGGACCAGCTGCAGCGTTACAGAGTGAACACACACACCTCCTCATCTCCTTGTCTCCTCGTCTTTGTCTCCTCGTCTCCTTGTCTCCTCGCCTCTTTGTCTCATCGTCTTTGTCTCATCGCCTCTTTATCTCCTCATCTCCTTGACTCATCGTCTTTGTCTCATCGCCTCTTTATCTCGTCTCCTTGTCTCCTCATCTCCTTGTCTCCTCGCCTCGTTGTCTCTTCTCCTCGTTCCTTATTCTTCGTGTATAAACCTTCATGTCATGTTTCTCGTCAGAGTCGGTCAACATGTCGTGTTTCTACCACCTGAGCGGCTCCGTGACGTGTGAGTTGAGTCGTCAGTGGGACGACCACATCGAACCCGACGTGTCTCTGATCTTCAGCAGGTGAGCGCTCGTTAAAGACGACGGTGTCGTCCGGCTCGGGCGCCGGCGCCGTTGACCGTCTCTGTTTTTGTCTGTAGCGACGACGACATCATCTGGTGTCAAGCCGTCTTCAACCCGGCGTCCGTCCTCAACGTGACGGCGAGGATCAGGACCTACGTCATGAGGACGGAGATCAGATCGAAACCAGTCATCATGAATCTCTACAACATTGGTCAGTGGCTCAAAGACTCAGAGACTCAAAGACTCAGAGACTCAAAGACTCAAAGACTCAGTGACTCAAAGACTCGGACTAAAGACTCAAAGAGTCAGAGACTCAAACACTCAGACTCAAACTCCTTGTGTCAATGTGTCTTTGTCTCTTTGTCTCTTTGCATCCTTTTCTTGTCTCCTTGTCTCCTCGTCTCTTCGCCTCCTTGTCTCCTCGTCTCCTCATCTCTTCGTCTCCTCGTCTCCTTGTCTCCTCGTCTCCTTGTCTACTCATCTCTTCGTCTCCTTGTCTCATCTCTCTCCTTGTCTCCTTGTCTCCTTGTCTCCTTGTCTCATCTCCTCGTCTCTTCATCTCCTTGTCTCCTCGTCTCCGCATCTCCTCGTCTCCTTGTCTCATCTCCTCGTCTCTTCATCTCCTTGTCTCCTCGTCTCATCTCCTCATCTCTTCGTCTCCTTGTCTCATCTCTTCATCTCCTCGTCTCTTCGTCTCCTCGTCTCCTCTCTTCATCTCCTTGTCTCCTCGTCTCCTTGTCTACTCATCTCCTAGTCTCCTTGTCTCATCTCTTCATCTCCTCGTCTCTTCGTCTCCTCGTCTCCTCTCTTCATCTCCTTGTCTCCTCGTCTCCTTGTCTACTCATCTCTTCGTCTCCTTGTCTCATCTCCTTGTCTCCTCATCTCCTTGTCTCCTTGTCTACTCATCTCTTCGTCTCCTTGTCTCATCTCCTCGTCTCCTCAGTCAGACCGTCTCAGCCCGTCCTCACCGTGCTCAGCTCCACCGTCGACTCGGTCGTTTTGTCGTGGACAAGCACCAGCGACGGCAGCTGTCGTCTCCGTCACCGCGGCGACGACGCTCAGTCGTGGACTCAGGTCGACTCTTTATCTCAAGTCACTTCACATCGTTCAAAGATAAAAACACAGTCGGCAGGTTGATGATGACGACAATGTTTGTTTTGTTTCCAGTCTCCAGACGTGGTGGACGTGACTCCGAACCAGACTCTGGTCCGGACCATCACAGACCTGCAGCCGTTCACCGTCTACAGAGCGGCCGTGTCCTGCAGGGAGGCGATGGGGACCTGGAGCAGGTGGAGCCCCGACGTCACCGTGAGGACGCGGGAGACAGGTAACCACGGCAACGTGAAGTGATAATCTAAACATGAAGCAGAAGAAGCGTCTCATGTCTTTGTGTTGTTTGTTTCAGTCCCGTCCGGACGTCCTCAGGTGTGTTACAGAGTAGAGAGGAGAGACTCTGGTGGATTTGTTCACCTTCATCTCATGTGGCAGGTAAAACTGAAGACTTGTTTGTAGTCGCGTGTTTTTTCCATTTTTTCCAAAACAGACACGTGTTTGTTTCTGTCCATGCAGCCTCTGGATTTCCGTGAGTCTGGAGGTCGAGTCCTCGGCTACCAGGTGAGCTACAACGACGAGGCGACGGGCAAACGGCGGCGAACAAACGTCACGGACGTGATGGCGCTCCTGGTGGTGGAGGAGGGGAACCGCAGCGTCGACATGGCTGCGTTCAACGCGGCCGGTTACGGACCCGTGACGCAACTCAACGTCCATACACTAACACACGACGGTGAGTAACGACAGCAATCGCAACTACAAATTCAACAAGTTATTGTGGATATTCCCGAGGTCTTTGACTGGTGACTACCTATAGCTACGGTCCAGGAAACTCACGCAACGCTAACACGTCACTGAGTTAACATCACGTCAGCTAGCCTAGCTGACACGATGCTAGCTCACGATGGTAACTCTCGCAAAACTTCTTGGAAGATCTTGTGAGAAGTTTTGTGAGATCTCTTCCGAGTTAGCATAGCATCACCTAGCCTGGTGTTGGCTAGCCAAGGGTCGGCTAGTGATGCTAACTCTCAAAACTTTGCGATATCTCGTAAGAAGTTTTGTGAGAGGGCTTTGTGAGATCTCTTTTGAGTTAGCATCACGTCAACTAGCCTAGCTGACATAATGCTAGCCTACCCAATGCTAACTTGTAGCATTGGGCAGCAGCTAGTGAATGTGATGCTAACTTAACATAATTTAGGCTAGCATAGATATAAAAACTTTTAAGAACTTTACTGACATCTTGTGAGAAGTTTTGCAAGAGTTAGCATCGCTTGAGTTAGCATCACTTGAGTTAGCATCGCCAAGGCTAGCCCAGATAAAACTAAATATTTTACTATATTTACCGAGATCTCGCAAGAAGTTTTGCCAGAGTTAGCATCATGTCAGTTAGCATGACGTTGGCTAGGGTAGTTGACATGATGCTAGCTCGTGATATCTTGTGAGAAGTGAGATCTACTGGGTAACATTTGGATCGGACGCATTGGAGGCTAGCCTACACCGTGCTAACTCACGTGACGCTAACTCTTAGTGTGAGGGCTTTGTGAGATCTCTTCAAAGTTAGCATCAGGTCGCCTAGCCTCGCTTTGCATCGGCTAGGCTAACCGCTAACGTCGCTAACTCACGATTTGCAGAAAGTGAAAATTAAAACAAAGAAAGAAAGAAAACGTTTAAAAATCAACAGAGACGTTTGTGTCACATGTTGTGAGAAGCCGAGGGAGAGTTTCCGATCACATCCTACACACACACACACACACACACACACAGATGTGTTAATCTATTATCTTAATGATCAGTCTTCAATTTTTGGAAGCGACTGGTGCTGACACTGCTCTCGGTTTATGCAACATCCTGTGTGTGTGTGTGTGTGTGTGTGTGTGTGTGTGTTAAAACATCAAAAAGCAGAAATGTAGTAAGTTATTGGAAAAAGGAAGAATCATCATATAACTTCTAATAATGATGATGTCATCACTGTGTTTCCATAGAGACGCCGTCCGTCAGGAACCTCTGGGTTTTCAGTTCTTCCCAAGTCCTCCAGGTCCAATGGGAGTCTCCACCAGTCGGCCATTTTGTCGTCCAGTGGCGTCCTGAGACGGGTCCGCCCGCCGCCGGCCGGGCGACGGTCGGCGGCTCCGTGACCTCCACCGTCATACGAGGTGCGACGGTTTGTATCAATCCCCCCCCCAACCCCCACTTCTCAGAAACAATCCAACGTTTTTTTTTTTTTTTTTTAAGAAACTGTTTGTTGATGTTTTTTCACACCTCTTACTCAACACCGGACCGTGCACATGTTCTTATCTCGCACCATCTGCAACCTGTTTTTTTATTTTTTATTTCATCTCTTGTCAGCAGTAAAAGCTCTCTCTCTCTCTCTCTCTCTCTCTCTCTCTCTCTCTCTCTCTCTCTGTGAAAAGAATAGATTTTCAGATTCTAATCAAAACTAAATATTAGTATCGAATTAGATTTTAATTATCGCAAAAGTCTCAAATCTAAAAGTAACGTCATCACCTCCAGCTGAGAGACAAAGACATCTACGCTAGCAGCCGCTCTCCTAAGCTAGCCTACATGATGCTAACTCACAATGCTAAGTCACGCAATGCTAACTCGATGCTAACTCTTGCAAAACTTCTCCCAAGTTTTCATTTACGTTAGTTCAATATCTTTTGTTTATCTAGGCTAGCCTACACGATGCTAACTCACGCAATGCTAACTTTCACAACGCTAACTTAGGTGATACGAACTCAATCTTCTCGTGAGATCTTGTGAGAAGTTCTGCCAATGATATTCAGCCAACGCGATGCTAATTCTCGATGCTAACTCTTGCAAAACGTGTTGCAGGATCTCATGTGAAGTTTTGCGATAAGGCTTTGTGAGATCTCTTCTGAGTTAGCATCGCATTGGCTAGCATGTTGTTGGTCAGCATTGCACAAGCTAGGCTAGCCAATGCGACGCTAAGTTTTGCAAGAGGGTTTCATTAGATCTCACAAGATCTCTTCTGAGCTAGCCTAGCGTCAGCTTAAAACTTCCCTTGCAAAACTTCTTGCGATATCTCGTGTCAAGTTTAGTGAGAGTTAGCATTGTGAGATCTCTCCGAGTTAGCATCACATCAGCTAGCATCAGCTCAATGCTAGGCTTGGTGAAGATATTCTAACCAACATGAACTTTCATTGCTAACTCGAAATTCTTACTCTCTTTCTGAATTAGCATTGAGTCGGCTAGGCTAGTCTACACGATGCTAACTTGCAAAACCTCTTACAACATCTTGTGAGACGTTTTGCGTGAGATCTCGCGATATCTCATCTGAGTTAGCATCACGTCAGCTAGCCTAGCATCGGCTAGCCTAGCCTAGTCTAGCTAACATCATTCAGGTTCTAGCAGCTGTTGCAGAAGAGTAAGTAGTGATCTGTGTGTGTGTGTTTTCAGAGTTGAACCCTGACGTGTCCTATCTGATCAGTGTTTCCTCCGTCTCCGAGCAGCGTTGCGGACGTCCTCGGTCACTTCCTGTCAGTCTGCGGCGCGGAGGTAGAAATATCTCGCTGTCGGTCGTTGACATCAGATTGACGCGTCTCTTTGACTTCTCTGCTGTTTGTTTATTTATTTGTTTGTTTGTTTGTTTTCAGCTCTGATGGAACCCGTCAGACTCAAAGTCACTCACGTCACCAAATCGCAGGTGACGGTGGAGTGGGCGTGGCAGGAAAAGTCTGGACCAATCAGAGTGGACCTTTATAAAATGGTGCTGATGAAATCAGAACAAACAGAAAACGTGTTCCTGTTGTGGCCCGACCAATTGCAGCACACCTTCCGCCACCTGAGCCCCGACACCGAGTATTCTCTCCAGCTATTTGCCGACAACGTTTCCAGAAACGACGTCCGCTTCACGACGCATTTTGGCAAGTTTTTGATTTTTTTTTTTTTTTTTATTGTGAATCAAATTAAAAGACAGAAACACCACTTGACATTTTTTTTTTTTTCAACTTTTCAGACGAGGTCCCGGTGGTGGTGGTGGCGACTCGTTGCTGCTCATCGCCGTCACCGTGGTGATCATCTGCTTCCTGTCCAGGACTGTGTGAGTCACCAGACCTGCTGGTCTTATCATCACATTAGAACCTGTATTCTGTTAGAACGAGGAAAGTTAGTTACATTTTTAAAAACATTTCGATCTAGGCTAGCCTACGCAATGCTAACTCTAGTGATGCTAAATCAAGCAAAGCTAACCCAAGCAAAATTTCTCACAGTTCAATAAAGTCTGTAAAATATTTTGTTTTATCCAAGCTAGCCTACATGATGCTAATTTAACCGATGCTAAATCACGCGATGCTAACTCGAGTTTTGCGAGACAGCTTTGTGAAATCTTGCGAAATCTCAGTAAAATTTGTAAAAAAAAAAAAAACCCTGTTTTTTCTAGGTTAGCCTACACAATGCTAACTCACACGTTGCTAACTCAAGCAATCATAACTCATGCGATGCTAACTCTTGCAAAACTTGAGAGATCTGAGTTTCTCAAGTTTGAAAGTGAAGTAGAGTGAAGCAACACACAACACACAGAATGTCTTGTATGATCCTGTGAGAAGTTTTGCAGGCATTGTGAGATATCTTCTGAATTAGCATTGCGACGGTTAGCCTATTATCGGCAAAGCTAGCCTACACAATGCTAACTCTCTTTGTGACAGAGGGTCCCTACACATAAACTGAAGTACTGATAACTTAGTAAGTGAACCCAGAGTTTATTAAAAACACTGTTTTACAAGACTTACCCAACGTCTGGTTTTATAACAACTGGTGATGAAGGTTGTTCCACGTGAGCAGATTCACCATTTTTCCAAACCTTTGACTGGTGACCAGCTATAACCACAATTCGATGGATGGGTGATGGGTGGTTCTTCACAGACATGTCGACCTGTTGTTCAGGAAAATGATGAATCTGCTGATGTGGAACAACAGTAGAATATCGGTTCAAACAACATCCCCAGTTTTAAGATTAAAATTGGTCTTTTCTCTGCAGGTACAAGTGGTATTTCTTCCCTCACATCTCCAGCCCTGAGGCCAGTACAGCCGGACGCTGGTTAATTGATCCAAACCATCAGGTGATTTAGGACTTTTATTAAAATAACAACACTAAGAATAATCTCCTGGCTTTTTAACTTGATTCATCATCGTTTATTTCCCGTCAATTAGAAATCTGCAAACAGAAAAATCCTGGACATCAAAGACTTCCAGGTGACGGACGACCTCGGAGATAAAAGAATCATCGTGGTCGAAACGAAGTTGGACCAAGTCGACGCTCTGCTGCTGCCGCGCCATGATGTCATCGTCAAACTGTCGACGCTCAAACTGGACATGGAGTACATCTCCGACGCCCCTCTCAGACCTCTGACTGGTCCTGATTACATCCACCATCTCGACGGAGACGAACGAGCCGATACCGACAAACCGTCCTGCTGGTTTCCTCCTCAGAAGGAAGCGAATGGGAAACTTGATGTCGACCTCTCTCAGGTCGCCATGAACACGGACAGTTATCAGATGACGTGCGAGGCCGAGTACGTGGTGAACACTTTCTTCTGGGGAAACACCGACGACGTCTCGAACGGCTGCGTCACGACCAAGTCTGATGGCAAAGACTTGGACAACGACCACAGCCTCGATGTTTCCTGTTAGCTTCGTCTTATCTCATCCGTCTTATTTTATTTTGAAATTCACGTTTCTGTCAGGAGTCGGGCAACAACGACCAACCTGTCTAGGCACCTAAGAACAAGGTGATTTGCTTGTGAAGATGCAGGTGAACAGCTGTTGGTGTGTAAATATGAGGCTAATACGGTTTAGCCCATTAGCTCGATTGCCATCGCATCTTATGTACTTGTGGCTGTTGATTCTGTGTAACGTTAGCATGTTAGCATATCGCCATGCGCAAGGGGTTAGACCCCAAGCTCCACTTCCTACTGCTCCTTCCCAAACATTCAAACAACGCTAGTAGCCTAGCGACAGGCAGGTCACGGCAAGTAGCCGAGAAAAAGACGAATCAACAGTTGTGAAATAACGACCAACCTGTCTAGGCACTTGAAGTAGAAGAAGAGTACGATTTACACCCCTGGATGCTAACGAGCTAGCTTGTTAAGATGCAGGCGTGTAAATATGATGCTAATACGATGTAGCCCTGATTGCCATCGTATCTTACGTACTTTTGGCTGTTGTTTCTGTGTAAGTTGTGGGTTTTAGCTAGCCTAGCTGATGCTAGCTAACTCATGATGCCATATCAGAAGAGGTCTCACAAAGCCACGAAAAACCTCACAACAGTTTAACAGAGTTAGCATCGCGTTAGCTAGGCTACCCTGTGTGATGCTAACTCGTGATGCTAGCTAAGCCTCACAAAACCTTACAAGATCTTGGAAGAAATTTTGGAGAGTTAGCATCATAAGTTAGCAATGTATCAGCTAGGCTAGCCTACGTGATGCTAACTCTCACAAAACTTCTTGATCTCCCTAGCCTAGACTAGCCAAGCTAACATCATTCAGGTACTAGCTAGCAGCTGTGGCTAATAGAAAGAATGATATCGCTAACATATGAGCTAGTCAGCTAACATTATCAATCCCGTCCATCTGTAACCAGATATCATCATTAGTGTAAAAATAACATTAGCATGTTAGCGTGTTAGCATATAGCCATGAGCAGGAACATTTAACTACATAAATGAAAAAATTGTTGGACACACGGTTGTAGTTTTGATTGATTAGCATTAACTTTTGGCGACAGTTTAATATCACAGGCAACAAGTGTTTTTTTTTAAAATGATGCTTTGCAAATAAACAATAAAATGTTGCTTTTGTTACAACGTAACGTCCTTGTACCGTTGACATTATTTGTGTTTGTTTGTCTTAGTGTTAACGTTTCTGACGTTTTCCGTCGTCAGAGGTTTGAGTTGATGCCGATCCAGTGTTTGATCAGCTGGTGGGCGATGGTCTGTCTCGGAGGGACGGTCAGGTCTCGAGAAGCTCCTTTGAACAGGGAGTCGATCACCTAAAACGAAAAGAAAAACAGTCGCTGAGGCGACCAGCGGCTGGATGATGCATTCAGGGTCGACCTCGAGGTTTTGTACCGGTCGGTCGACCCATTAAACCCTCCACTAGGAGGCGTCCTGATCAGCCCGACCACTGAGTCGTATATATAAATCAATATAAATCCAAAACAGGATTTTCAGAAAAAAAGCGTAATGTTTTCTTGTTCTAACTAGCTGTATTTACCACATTTTTGACACAAAGAAATTACATCGGTGTGTTCGGTAAAACCTTGTAGCTTTGATGGTGAAGAAATTTTGATGATAGGAGTTTTAGTTTTTGAATAAATAGCAGTAGATTGAGGAGCGCAAAGCGAACAGTTTACCCCCGTTGAAAATGAATGAGACAAAAAAAACTTCTCCTTTAGCCGTCGCACCTGTTGTCGATGGAACCAACGAGCCTCTTGGATCTCGTCCTCGTCCACCTTGATGTCCGTCGTCACGGCGACGGCGAGGCATCCCATCATGAGGCTGGAGGGCATCGGCCACGGCTGGCAGGAGACGTACTGGACGGCTCCGACCTTCACGCCGCTCTCTTCCTCCACCTCCCTCCTCACCGCGTCCTCCACCGTCTCTCCTGCGGCGACACGTCGGTGAGTTTCACTCATCACATCATCACCGTTGTTGTTAAAGAAATAGAAGAGTTTGTGTTTGTGTTACCAGGCTCGATGAATCCAGCCAGACAGGAGAACATCCCAGCTGGGAAGATCTTCTTCCTCCCTAGTAAACACTGGTTTCCGTCGGGGTGGATCACCAACATGATGACAACAGGATCTGTCAACACACATGTTGACATATGATGTCAACTTAAAGAGTTACAGTCGCTCGAGGCCCATTTACAAATGAGTTTTGAGAAAGTTCCTGTTTTGTAGTTTTGTAATTTCAACTTAAAGAGGATGCTGATGTTTTAATTTGAACCGTTGGTTGAAGTAATATCCAGTTTGACCGTCTTGAATAGGGTCCCTACACATAAACTGAAGTACTGATAACTTAGTAAGTGAACCCAGAGTTTATTAAAAACACTGTTTTACAAGACTTACCCAGCGTCTGGTTTTATAACAACTGGTGATGAAGGTTGTTCCACATCAGCAGATTCATCATTTTTTACTGAACAACAGGTTGATGTGTCTATGAAGAACCATCTATCATCCAACTATCTAACTGTAGCTATAGCTGGTCACAAGTTAAGTGATATTTTGAGCTTTATTAGTGGATAAAAAAAAGAATTTAGATACTTTATTACTTTTATTGTTAACTATTTGGTTGACGGTCAAACTGGACGTTATTTCTTCAGACAGCGCGGCTCCGTACCGACTCGGGGGTAGCAGGTGTTGTGAACTCCTCGTTGGCTCCTGCAGTCGTTGTTGACGCAGCTCCTCTTGTAGCCTCCGTCCTCCAGCGTCGTGCCGCCACCGCACGTCGGACAGAAGCTGTAGCGATCGTGCCACGCCAGCACCGACCGGGCCTGAGCCACCACACCTGAAGGAGGACGTTGATTTCAAATCGTTTATTTAAAAAAAAAAAAAAAAAAAAGCAGAAGTCGTATATGAACTCAAACTCACCGGCTTCGTCCTCGTTGAGTTTCAGTAAGTCTCTGTTTGGCGTCTTTGGGAAGGAGCAGTTCTTGTCTTTGCAGCGCGTCAGAAGTTGAGTTGAATCTTCATCTGTGCTGATGGCGAACCAAGCTGGAGGCTCCTGAACAACCTGACCAGTCTGAGAGGAGCTCTTCCTCCTCTCCACGCCCAGGAAGACGAGCAGCGTCGCAGGTTTCCGGAGAAGATCTTGAACCGCCTCGTATCTAAAGAGACACAGCTTGGTCTCGTCCTGTCGGGAAGTCAGACCGCAGGGTGAGAACATCCGTCTCTACGCAGACGATACCATACTTTACACCTCGAACCGTCAAAACCCTCTGATGTGAGATGTTCAGACCCTCCAGGATTATCAACGCAAATTCAACCAATCCCTGCGGTATCTGTGCAACTTTTTCCCGCAAATTTTGACTAAACATCACCTTCTTTTTTTGGTTTTTCCACTTGGTGCTAGTTCCTGGTACCGGCCACTTTTATGGAGTTGAGTCGATACTTAAACGTGACGGGTCGAGTAACTTTATTACAACAAAACGTCTAAAAACGTCACAACTTTCATCGCAATTTGCTGCTGCAAAATCAAGCAAATTAGGCCTGAAATCCTGGAGGGACTGATTATTTTAGGTTTTCAGACTCGTTACCGCTGCACCGTCGTCCTCCCGGGTGGAGCTGCTGTTGCCGCCGACGACCATTGGGCTGAGGTTGGAGAACAGGATGTAGATCGTATTCGGGTCGCTCCGTTTAGATTCCAACCACTCTTTGTCTGTCCTCTTCCCGCTCAGCCGGTCCAGCGTCGCTCTGCCAAAGTAGTTTTCCTGCTGTTGGAGACCAGATCCAGAACCAGATCCTCTCAGGAGGTTGGAGATGTGTCGGTGACCCCAGAACTTAGCGACGTCGTAGGCGGTTTGAGACGATCCATTCACCGACAACTTGTCACAGCTTGAAGATGAAACGTTGATAGTACAGTTACGTTCTGCTGCCACCTGGTGGTTAAAATCTAAATGTGCAGCTTTAACTGATGCTTCAGATTGAGCCGCAACCTGAACATGTTTATTTATTTACCCATGTGACAGCAGAGCCTCCGCTACGTCGTAGTGCCCGTTGCGAGCGGCGAACATCAACGCCGTCCAGCCGCTGGATCCCGTCTGGTTGATGAGCGAGGGGACGTTGGACAACAAGGTGGACACCTGCGTCAGATCTCCTCTGGCTGCGGCGTCCAGAAACCGCTCCACCATCTCCTCCTTGGCGCTCAGCTGGAGGCTCGTCATGGATCAGGTGAAGATATTTCACTCTAAAAGAACAAAGTCGTACTGTATTTAATCAATTAAGAATGCTAGCATCTCTGCAAGCCAGTGTCCTTAATCTTTAACCTTTTATCGCCAAACTCAAACCGCGTCATCTTAATGTTCTCGTGAACATTTGTACCAAATTTGAAACAAATCCCATCATGCATTGCTGAGATATTGCAACAAAAAGGGCGAGACTGTCCACCATCTCCTTGGCGATCATCTGGAGGCTCGACATGGATCAGGTGAAACTATTTCACTCAAAAACAACAAAATCATACTGTTTTTAATCAACATGCAGGATTTTATTATTTATTTGATGCGATCAGGTGTTAATTTTGATTTTGTGCACAAAAATAACTTTTATGTATTTCTCAGACGGTACGTAACGAGCCTTGTTACCAAGAAACGTCATGTTTATTCATTCTGGTTTAAGAATGCTAGCATCTCTGCCACCTAGTGTCCTTAATCTTCAACCTTTTATCACCAAATTCGAACCACGTCATCTTAATGTTCTCTTGAACATCTGAACCAAATTTGAAACAAATCCCATCATGCATTGCTGAGATATCGCAATAAAAAGATCAAGACTCTCCACCGTCTCCTTTGTGCTCAGCTGGAGGATATTTAATAAATGTGCAGGCTTTTTTTTAACTTATTTGACACATTCAGGTGTTCATCTTGATTTTGTGCACAAGAATAACTATTATTTATTTTTTTAAATCATAAATAAAGAGCCTGGTTACCAAGAAACATCATATTTTGTGGTTCAACACAATGCAAAACTCTTTTATCACCAAACTCGAACCACTACATCTTAACGTCCTTGTGAACGTTTGTACAAAATTTGAATAAATTCCCATCATGCATTGCTGAGATATCGCGATAAAAAGAGCGAGAGTGACATCCTGAAAAAAAAAACCCACAGCTTGAGACCTTTCAGTTAAAGCCCCGCCCTTCTCGTCTCCTCATTGGTCCATTCAACTGTCAATCAAATGTCGTGACAAGCGTATGTGACGTCACGCTCTGTTACAAAACACACAACTGACACAACGAAGCGTTTTAAAAGTAAAAAAACAATAATAACAAGCACGTAACGATACGTTTTCACTTCACGGATAAGGTGACGCATTCAGCGCGTTGACGTCACAGCGTGAAAAGCGTAAACCGTTGAGATTTACCGTCACGTTGAAGAGAAAAGTGGACACCGGCTAGCGGTTAGCAGCTAACGGCTAGTTTAAAGTCCTGTTGTACCGGCGACTACGGGAGCACCGTCAGGACAAATTTCGCGATTTAAAAACAAATAAAAACGATAAAACAATAGTTTTAAAATGAATGTTATTTAAGATCAACACGTACCTTCAGCTCCGACCTCACGCGCTCTGTCAGGAGACTGTTTGTTTTTTATGTAACGAAAAAAAAAAAGGAAAATGTCGCGTTGCGTTCAAGAGCAACAACGACGCTGAGCGGAGCTGTGCTGCGTTCAAGTACCCTCGGTTTTATGAGATTTTAACAAAAACACAAACGTTACAGTGAAAATGTTACAAATAATTAAGTTTTTATCTGAGATATAATATTAGAAGTATTAATAATAATAATAATAGTTATTATGATGCTAATTATTATAAATTAATAATAGTAATAATGATAATAACGATAATAATAACAATAAAAGAGAAAACAAGTCGGAAATTTACCAAAATAAAAGTTGAAAATTTGCAAGAATAAAAGTCATAAATTTACAAAAATAAGTCTTAAGTTTACCAGAATAAAAGTCTTAAATTCATTAGAGCAAAAGTTGTAAAATGTAAAAATAAAAGTTTTAAATGAACAAGAATAAAAGTCATAAATTATTAAGAATTAAGAATAAAATTCACTCATTTATTTCAATAACAACAATAATAATAATAATCGTAATAATGTGATTTTGTGACATCAACTTTATTCAAATGTACATAAAAAGAGTCGACAGACGAAGAAGTTCAAGTTAATATTTTAATAAAATAATTTACAAAATAAAGTTACCAGAGAAACGTTTACAAACCACCGGACATGAAAGAGTTAACGCTGAGTGAAGATACAGTTTGTTACGTTTTAAAGACGAAACGTTTTAAATGACAAAGATTCTGGAATGTTGATTAATTCAAACATGAAGATTAAACTGTTTCTGTTCAGCAGTTCAGTGTGTGTGTGTGTGTGAGTGTGTGTGTGTTTGTTTGTTTACTGTGTGTGTGTGTGTGTGTGTGTGTGTTTGTTTGTTTGTTTGTGTGTTTGTGTGTTTGTGTGTGTGTGTGTGTGTGTGTGTGTGTGTGTGTGTTTACTCTGTGTGTGTGTGTGTGTGTGTGTTTACTGTCTGTGTGTGTGTGTGTTTACTCTGTGTGTGTGTGTTTGTTTGTTTACTGTGTGTGTGTGTGTGTGTGTGTGTGTGTTTGTGTGTGTTTGTTTGTTTACTGTGTGTGTGTGTGTGTGTGTGTGTGTGAGTGTGTGTGTGTGTGTGTGTGTGTGTGTTTGTTTGTTTACTGTGTGTGTGTGTGTGTGTTTGTTTGTTTGTTTACTGTGTGTGTGTGTGTGTGTGTGTGTGTGTGTGTGTGTGTGTGTGTGTGTGTGTGTGTGTGTGTGTGTGTGTGTGTGTGTGTGTTTACTGTCTGTGTTTGTGTGTGTGTGTGTGTGTGTTAGGAGTAGAAGGTCAGGACACTCTGGTGGTTTCCTCGGACCAGCAGCAGCGGTGGGACGTCTCTTGACAGCGTTTCCAGCCAACACATGTAGAGGGCGCTGGACACCGTTCCCTTCCTGGCCAGAGGCATGCTCCTGCACACGGCCAGTAAACAAACAACAAACAAACAAACACAATGAAACAAAGTCGTTCTGACCTGATAATCAATACGGTTTAATAATGTCTGATCTATAGGTACTGAAGCCGACCACCAGAGGGCGACAGGTGATTTGACTTAAATCTACAACAATAAAAGTCATAAATTTACCAAAATAAGTCACAAATCTACAAAATAAAAGTCATAAATTTACTAAAATAAAAGTTGTAAATCTACAAAATAAAAGTTGTAAATTTACAAGAATAAAAGTCTTAAATTTACAAGAATAAAAGTCATAAATTTACCAAAATAAAAGTCGTAAATTTACCAAAATAAGTCATAAATCTACAAACATAAAAGTCACAAATTTACCAAAATAAAAGTCACAAATCTACAAAAATAAAAGTCACAAATCTACAAAATAAAAGTCATAAATTTACCAAAATAAAAGTCACAAATCTACAAAATAAAAGTCATAAATTTACTAAAATAAAAGTTGTAAATCTACAAAATAAAAGTCGTAAATCTACAAAAATAAAAGTTGTAAATTTACAAGAATAAAATTCATAAATTTACCAAAATAAAAGTCGTAAATTTACCAAAATAAGTCATAAATCTACAAACATAAAAGTCACAAATTTACCAAAATAAAAGTCACAAATCTACAAAATAAAAGTCATAAATTTACCAAAATAAAAGTTGTAAACTAACAAAAATAAAAGTCGTAAATCTACAAAAATAAAAGTTGTAAATTTACCAGAATAAAACTTGTTATCTTACACGATTAAAAGTCTTAAATTTAAAAGAATAAAAGTCACAAATTTGTCCAAAAAAAGTCGTAAATCTCAAAAAAAAAAAAAAAAATTAACAAATTACCAGAATAAAAGTTGTAAATGTACAAGAATAAAAGTCTGAAATTTATGGGAATAAATGTGATAAATTTAAATTATGTAAAAATTTTTCATCAGGTTACTTGTGAAACAGAGAGACGAGACAGTTTTTACTTCAATCTGGTTCTGATTTAACTAGTTAACTTGTTTTATTTTGAAGGGTTGTTATAAATCAGATCCTTACATGACGATGAGTTTGGCGTTGCTGGAATGTTCCTTCAGCAGCTCGTTGAGTCGGATCTGACGGTTCGTCTGAAAGTCACACACACACACACACACGTTGACACTGACGTCCGTTTGATGGACTCGGTCTCTGTTCATCGGACGGTTTCGGTTTCAGACCTTGGCCTTGTAAAGCTCCAGCTCATTGTCTGTGATCCTCCACGGCTCCTGAGCCTTCAGCCGCTCTGCTGCCTCCTGCTCCATGTCGTCCTCCTTCAGCCGGTACGGCTCGATCAGCTCCTTGAACGTCAGTTTACTGCAAAAACAAAAAAGTTGTGCTTTTTAATTTTATTTTGTTAAATTTCTCACAGGGAAAATAGTTCATTTTATTTTAATTTTTTAAACTAAATTAAATTAAATCTTGTTTTATTCTATTTTATTTCATATCATTTTACTTGTTTCTCTTTTTTAAAATAAAAAAAAACATTTATTTTTTTATCTAATTTGTTTTAATTTAAATTTTGTATTTTATTAATTTTTTTCTATTTCTCTATTGACAGGGAAATTATTTTATTATATTTTTATTTTTTTTTTATTTAATTTTGTTTTATTCTATCTTACCTCGTTTCAATTTATTATTTTTTTTAAATAAATTAAATTCAGTTTTGTTTTATTCTATTTTATTTCATATTATTTTTTTTAAATTATTTATTTTTATCATTTTTTGTATTTTAATTAATCTATTTTTTTCTATTTCTCCATTCAGAGGGAAATTATTTTATTGTATTTTAATTTTTTAATTTTTTTTTTTTTTTTAATTTCATTTAATTTTGTTTTATTTTTATCTTATTTCTTTTCTTTTGTTATTCCACCGCCGCTACATTATCTACGACGGGAAGACGTGTCGGGGGACGTGTCACAGGACGTGTCAGAGGACGTGTCAGAGGACGTGTCAGAGGACGTGTCAGAGGACGTACTTGTGCTTCTTGGGTTTGGTGTTGATGTCTCCGAGGACGTTGATGTCGGAGAAGTCGATTCTGAACCTGCTGAGCAGCGTGGCCATCCTGCAGACACATTAGAAACAAACGGTCAACGACAGGAAGAGGTCAAGTGGTTTAACGTGACATTCGAGGTCGCAGGTCGTCTCACACTCGGCGGTCGTGGTCGATGCGGTTGATCTTCCCACCGATGAAGACGCGGATGTTGCAGTCGCCCCACTTGCTCCTGTTGGTCAGGAGGTACGGGATCAGCAGCGTCAGACCTGGAAACAACAAACACAAACGGTTTATGGATGGATGGATGGATGATGGATGGATGATGGATGGATGATGGATGGATGGATGGATGCTGACCTCCGTCATCAAACAGCCACCAGACGTCGATGGTTCCTTTGCCCTGTTTCTTCTTGAACTGTTGACTGGACTCCAACAGACGCTGGTCGGTCAGACTCAGAGGAGACTTGATCTCTGTGGGACACAAGGTCACAAGTTAAAGAAGGACTTTGAAAACCTCTCCCAGTCTTAATTCCTCCTCCGCTACCTCTCATGATGAGCGGGCTGCTCTGGTTACTGGTGGTTTTCGAAGGAAAAGAGTCTGAGTCCGAGTCTTTAGTCAGACTAACAGAGACCACCACCTCCTTACCCCCGATCGGCGGCTTCTCCTGGGACGACAACAGCTCGTCTGAAGAGGACAAATGGAAGACACCGATACGTGTAAAGTACATGTTATTTATGAAGATGCACTGGTGGATATAAAGCAAAAAAAGACAAATGTACCTTGTCCCTGGATGTGAGAGATGTCCAGTCCTTCCTGTAGGCGGAGGATGACCACACCGAACTGAAGGTCGAAGGCATCGCTGGAATATGAAACAACAAATCCAACATGAATCCTGAACTTCAAGCTTATTGGAGGTAAAAAAAATGTACCTTTGTACCTTCACTCTTACTGTATAGTGTTGATGTAAATCTCCACGTCTCTCATGTCTCCGTCACTCCAGTTGTTTTTGAAACCCATGACCAGCGTGTTGGGCTTCAGACGACCCAGACCAACAGCCTGGTGGAGCAGACAACGTTTTTTAAACCACCAGAGGGCAACATCGATGTTTACATGAAACTAAGATGCTCTTTGTATGGTTTCTTACAACAAGACAAGAGGGAAAGTTTTCAGTAATTTGGTTCAGGTTTTTTAATGTTTCTGCTTTAAATTTATGATGTATCCAAATCGTGACCGTCAGGCGTTCATACCTGCAGGAGGAACTGAACCCCGTGCCGCAGGTTGTCGGAGAACACTGGAGTGTAAAAGGCCTTGATGCGTTTTTCGTTGAGCCAGCGTTGACAGCGGGCATGATCCTGGGTCAGCTCTTTAAAATTCGGCCGACGCGACGCCTGGATCACAGCAGGATACACCCAGATGAGATGATAACTTAAACATCGACTTCCGTGTTGAGATGTTTCTGTTGAGTACTTACGGTCTTGACGTGACCGCAGACCATGAGGCCGACGTTCTTGGTGAAAGAATGAACCAGATGAAGCAAAGCAGGACGAGAGTTTGGATAACCAGTCATCACCAAACACTGCGGCCTGGAAACGTGTCAATTAAACAATTAAACACCAAGAAGTTTTTTATTTACTATCAATCTCCAAATGTAACCAAATTGACCTGAAGTTTTTAACATGGTGCTCGACACCAGTGAGGTTCAGACAGTGAGTCAGGGCTTGGTTGTAGATCAGAGCCTGGGTGGACGAACCCCAGTTCACATCTACAGAAAAACATCAAGAACATTTGTTAGAGGCAGTATAGGTGAGTTGAATGGGGTGAAGATGTTGAGTATTTAGAAATAAAAAGGTAGAATTTTGTGGAAGTCTGAGTCTAAGGAATAGTTTCCAACTGTGCCGTTATTTGACGGGTGCGGGTGGGACAACAGCCTCAGGAAGGAGGCCCAGGCTCTTCTCTCCCCAGACATACCACTAACTCCTCCAGGGGGGACCCCGAGGTGTTCCCAGGCCAGCACTGAGACACAGTTTCTCCAGTATGTCCATCCTGGGTCTCCCCCAGGGTCTCCGCCCGGATGGACACGCCCAGAACACCTCCCAGGCGAGGTGTCCAGGGTGCATCCTAACTAGATGCCCTAACCAACTCAGCTGGCCCCTTTAAATGTGGAGGAGAAGCAGCTCTGCTCCAAGCTCCTCATCCTATCTCAAAGACTGAGCCCGACCACCCTACGGAGGAACGTCTTTTCGGCCACTTGTTTCCACAATCTTGTTCTTTCGGTCACTACCCACAGCTCGTGACCATAGGTGAGGGTCAGAACGTAGATGGACCAGTAGATTGAGAGCCTCAACTTATGGCTCAGCTCCCTCTTCACCACAACGGACCAGAGCAGTGTCTGTCCATCTCCCACTCCAATCATCCATCACTCCATCACTCCATCACTCGTGAACAAGACTCCAATATACTTGAACTCCTCCACTTGAGGCTGCACTTCCCCCCCAGTCGAGAGCCATTCATGGCCTCAGACTGATTCTCATCCTCAACATATTTTTTTTTTTTTCAGTCAGAAAAGACAAAGTATCTCATAGTTACGTCCTTACCGGGTTTCTTGTAGCTGACGTAGATGTAGAGAGCGAGGACGATGAGCAAAGTGACCAGAGCTGCCCACCAGTTGATGACAAACATCACCACGACGCACAGGATCGCCCCCGCAAGAGACACCCACATATTGTAGTACTTGAAGCTGGGGCGCCACCCTGTGGTAAGAGACAAACGGGAGAGCTGCAATACCACAATGACACCAAAGAGGAGTCGAAACATTTCAGGATCTGACATTACCAGTTTGAATTCTCCTTGTAAGTCATTGCCCCCTTGTGGCTGCCGTAGGCTATTGACTCTAGGGGGTTAAATCTCTTGTCTGTCATTTTCTGTTCTTAAATGCTGAGGTTTGAAAAGTGGAAGAAGCAGCAGCATTTTTGAACATTTGTGCTAATAATGCAATAATCCTTGGATCTTTGATTGGTGACTATATAGCTACATGCAAACTTTGCCTTTAACTCAGCTTCTATCATTACAAGGTTAGTTCAAGTATTATTATACACATTCCCTGGTGTGTTTGGAAACTGTATTTACATATTAGAAAACCACTTCAATAGTCTTTTCTTTCTAAACAATAAGAGGTCAAACTTGCAAGTAAACAAGGCGATTACATTATGATTTAATTGCAGATTGGTATAAGTTGTGTTAGTCATCATGAAATTATTGTATACCAGGACTGGAGTCAATAAAAATGAGACTCTGAGTAGTTCAGTTTACCTGGAGAGTTGGCCAGAGAGGCATGGAAGACGGAGAAGTTGATCAGAGCGTAGGAGGCCAGGAAGAAGTTGGAGATTATGGGAGCGATGATGTTCAACTCGGCTGGTGACAGAAAGATATGGCATTTAAGACCAGTTGTTTGAGCTTTACTTAGAAATCTGAATAAAGTTTTAAAGTCTGTATGAAGGCTACCAATGAGGATGAAGGCGAGGCCAATACAGAAGGTCAGGACATATCCACGGAGAGGTTCGTTGTTCTTCCCATAACCCTTTGCAAAAACACCCAGTCCTGGATAGATGTTGTCCTTGCACAGAGCCTGGAATCACATTAGTCACGTGTTATAACACGTCTTTAATCATTCAATCAGTCAGTCTGATTTTTGTCAGTAGATTGTAATAAAACTTGATGGTCTCTTACCTGGAAGACTTTGGGGGCGCTGACCAATGAGGCCAAAGCTGAAGACAGTGTGGCTGAGAAAATCCCTGCACTGATCAGCGGACCGAAGCCCGACACCAGACTCATCACCTGGACAACACAAGCACACGATCTGGCTTCATTTAGGTTCACAGTCATGATCCATTCATGGGTTTATAAACAGCTGACAAGTGACAAGGATCGTGAACTTGAAGTTTGATCGTAACCCCTGACCCCTAAGTCTGGACGGAGGAGATTTTCCAACACAGTCCTCTTCTCAAATCTCGATACCTACCAACATTATGGGACGTCTGTTAGTTGTTAGTAACGTAGAAACATCATCGTTGAAGCTTCTGAGGAAATGGCAGCTTGTAAGAGGACGACAAACACAAAATACATTAATTAATTTAAATTAAATTAAAGGAGTTGATGTAAAACGGTTCAGTTTGTGCACCATGTCAGCGATATCAGTGTCAGTGAACTGTGTGTGCGTGTGTGTGTGTGTGTGTTTGTCGAAGCCATCCCCAAACAATGTGCAGCAGTGATAATAGTGACTGTTGTTTTGAGTCACAAGGTTCTCGCTGGCTGCTGGAGACGGAGCTGAATGAGAGCATTGACAACATCCACACACACACACACACACACACACACACACACACACACACACACACACACACATACACTCATACACACCAAGTTGGTCTTACTGTAGTTGTAAGGTCCCTTGTTGACATAATACATAGCCTAAGCCTTCGCTGTAACATAAACCTAATTTTAATCTGAACCTTTAAACTGTGTCCTCCGTCTCCAAAATGTTCCTAATGTCTTCTGACATGATTAAAGGGCTTTTCAACATTATGAATCTTATGTTTGACAAAAGAAAAACATTTATAAAGAAGCTAACGAAAAGACCGATAACTCAAGAGGTGAATATTGGTCTTGGTTTTGTAATAAAAGAGGAAGGACAGTGATGCCCACAGGACGTCTGCATCCAGACGGAAGATGTCATCGAGATAAACTGGAGGCCGATATGATCAAACTGTCGCTTTTTTGTGGTTTTTGTTTATTGACGCTGTCTGTACGATGGGAAAAAAGGACGGCGTCGCCGCCAAAAACACGTAGGCTTCCATAGAAAACAATAGCTGTGGGCGTTTTCATGAGCGTCACAATCTGTGCCAGTGCGCAGGCCTTTTATGTAACAAATTCCTAAAACTTATAAAGTGTTTTGGATGCAGCTGAACTACAAATTATCATATGCACATTATGGAGTGGGATTCTGAAAATGTTCTTGTGCCATGTTCACGTCCCAAAAGAGACAGGATTCAGAAAGCCAACCGAGGAAACCTCCAAACCATCAACCTGTAAAGTCCACAGACTGAGTGATAAACTGTCCCAAACTACAGTGAAGTAATATTTCAAAAAATCCAGTGTCATTTACCTGGAAGTTGTTCATCAGGCCGTACTGACAGCCTCCCTCCTTGCAGATGGAGAAGTCGTAGCCCAGAGTGCAGGCGGCATCTGTGCAGTTCACCGTGTCGCTCACCGTGTCGTTGTGGTCACCGGTTGCATCTCTAACAATGCAGGATCCTGCAGCAAAGACAAACCCATGGGTTTTTGTCTGTTGATGTCTCATTTGTGGATGTCCATATGGCACCACAGACTAGTTCTTATTTAACATCTATCTACTTCATTTGGCAGGATTTTAGTACAATCGCATTGACTTAACAAACACGATGTACATCATAAGCACCTTGGCAGAACAAATTGAAATTGCACAGACTGTCTCCCAAATGGACATTTGTTGATGTTCTACAAATATCGAGTCGAGTCTATCGAATGAGTTTTTAAAGACAACCTTCAAAGAGCTGGAAAAGAGAAGTTTGTGCAGAATTAACCCAGTTCAGAGAGTGTGTAGAACATTAACCTGCAGAGATGGCGACGGCCACGTAGGTGACACCTGTGATGAGGATGGCCAGCAGGGTTCCCTTAGGGATCGCTGACTGTGGATCCTAAAGGCAGATAGATGATGAGAGTCACTGGCAGCAGAGTAGAAATGTTCATGTCTGGTTTATTCCTCTTCTATTAGATGGAACTGAAAGAAAAGCTGAACTTACAGTGAGGTCTCCGGAGATGTTGGCTCCAGCCAGGATCCCAGTGGCTGCTGGGAAGAAGATGGCAAACATGGAGAAGAACGTCTCATCATCTCTGAAGTCTGGACCCAGATTCTCTAAAAAGATGGCCGCTGTAGGAGGAGAAAGTCAAAACAGAACGTTTTACATAACGGTACTTCTTGGGGTTTGGGGCTCAAAGGTACAACTGATGCAAACTGACCGTGATAGCCAAAGAAACCTTTGGGTTCTTTGCTTTCTATTGCCATGAAGGTTCCTATGAAGTAGTTAGCGATGGCTGACAATAAGATGACCAGGAGGATGATCTGAGCCTGATGGACAGAAGGTCACATGATATTGCCCTTGTAATTTGTTGTCATGAATGCACAAATCAAAGAAAAGACTTGACGATGGAGTGAGAACCATATCATCCTGAGGAAGGTGTCATGACAAGTCATCAGAGAGTTCAAAATGGTGAGCTGACCCACGACCACTGCCGTTCTGACTTATTCCGTAGGTTTTGGAGAAGATGAGTCCTACCTTTGCTTCCCACTCCATCCCAGCCACAGAGATTCCCAGCAGCAGGATGACGGTCAGAGTCCCAACGATCCGAATGTCGTTCAGTTCGTCAGTCATCAGGGCGTCGACGTCCTGCAACGAGGTCAAAATCAGAATTCGTGTTCTGTAAACAGACAAATGTTCTATGACAAAAAAAAAAAACCTGAGCGTTTCTCACATTAAGCATCTCGACGACAGTCTCAGCGAAGCCTACGACGTACATGGCCACAGCGACGGCGTTGGCGAAGGCAAAGATCAAACCAATCGAGCCTCCAAACTCTGGACCCAGACTTCTGGAGATCAGGTAGTACGCTCCACCTGGAGGGAGAAGAGCACGCCGAGTTAATCATCATGAAAAACATCAGTAAACATTAATGGAAGACCATGGAGGAGATGCTCGTTGCTGGGTTAGCTAACAACAAGGTAGCTACAACGCTGGCTATCACTCTTCTTGGTGTTTTTAAAAGAATGGAGGTTGATTATTTTGTTGGAGACTCCCTCTGACCAATCAGTGGCTGTCAGTCTGTTCACGTCACGTTTTAGTATCGACTCAGATCGATTAGTACCTCGACAGAGTAGGAGCTAAAAAAAGTTAGCTAATGTAGGAAAGTTTGCCAATATAGCCAAGTTAGTTAATAAATAAAATTAGTTGAGGAACTAGCACCAAGTGGAAAACACTAGAAACCAAGTAAAGTCGAGTCAAGTCGTGTAGGTCAAGTCCTAAATGTTGAGATAGAAGACGATTATCCTCATGAAGTTAGGGACACAAACTGAATGATAAACATACCAAATGTTCTTAAAAGATTTTCACAATAAAAGCCTGTCTCACCTCCTCGTACCAAGCCGTTGGTCGCTATAGCAGAGGTAGACAGACCAGTGATGGTGGTGACCAGGGTGGCCATCAGAATGATCACAATGGTCAATCCTGAATAAGAAAAACAAGTTGTTTCTTTCTGGAGATAAATCGCTAAGAGAACAGCTCAGGATGAAACTCAGCTCCCAAAGTTCAAGCTTCAGTACCGATTCCAGCCTGTCCGACGATCCAGGACATTCTGATGAAAAGCATCACACCCCAGATATTCAGCATGCATCGCACCTGCGAACACGTAAAACACGTTTCACGTTTCACATTTGACCATTTTATTTGATGTTTAAAAACCCAAATGTTTTCCAGGTTGCGTTTCACTAACCAACACTCCTTTCACCCAACCAAACTTCACAGTTCCTCCTTTCCCCTCCTTTGCCGCCAACGCTGCCGCTTCCTCCACCGCCGACGGCTCCTCTCCGTTAGCCAGACCGTCCTCGAATGGCTCCTGGCAGCCAATCACAGAGCAACAACAGGTGAGTCACACACCAATATAACTCAAAACCTGACTTCCTGTGTAATGTAAAGTTCTGACATCAGTATACATTCATTCAGACATTCAGACTCATTATTCCAACACAACCACGTCATCATGTTTAATGTAGCAGGGTGGAGGCCGAGGTCATTCAACCCTGACGTGTTGAACTGTTTTGTCTTTTCACCTTTGAAGTGACGTCATTGAATCATCCAGTGTTGATGTACAATGTGCGTCTATGTCACAGATACCTAGCTGTTGTTGTGTCGGAGGAGTGGGCCCATGGCCCCGTGGAGGGTCGGGGGGGTGGCGGGGGGGTTGGACGCAGGGTCATGAGAGGCAGCATTGTTGTGTGTTTGTGTGTGTGTGTATAGTGGTGGTAGTGGGGGGTCATGTGATGCCCCTTCAGTGATGTCACCAACCCCAATGTGATGCTTTAAGGTGGGAGTGAAGGGAATTTTTTTCTTTTTCTGCAATAAAAAGTGACGCTATTGCTTCAACATATATATATATATATATATATATATATATATATAAACTGTATAAATTAATATCAACAAATTTATATAATTAAAATATAATTATGATAATACAATAATATTTATTTAGAAATTAAATTAATTTATATTCAATAAATGTATTAATGTGTATCAAAATATATATTTAAATATTTTTAAATATATATATATATATATATAAACATAATTAAATATAATTATTTTATAAAATAAAATAAAATTATATAAAGTATAAAACCTCTATAAAAGTTTGCATAAATTTGAAAAAATACATTTAAATTTTAAATAGATATATTATAATTTTACCACTTCATATTTTTCTCTTCATCTTACTGTAAAAACTCTAAGAAACTCATAGTTTCATAGTTTCACTTTTCGTCAACCTTCTCACTTTTGTCTTGTTCGTCTGGAACTAGTTGTTATTTCAGGTGTTTACATTTACTAAAACATGTTTTAACATCGTTACTTTATCGAGCTCATCGTGCAGCTCCGACAGCGACGGTCTGGTCAACTTCTCCCCGAAAGGCGCGGCGGTCTGCCGGTAGAACTCGATGTTGGGCACCGCGTCTATGGTGTTGTGACCGAAGGTCCTCATGTAGTAGGTGTTGGAGTGAGAGTCGGAGATGTGGGTCTGACCCGTTCCCGTCGAGTGGAGACTGACCGAGTCGCTCTTCGCCGTGTCCGGTTCGTGGAAGACGTCAGGCGGCAGCCCGATGTCCATGGCGCTGCCCGGATCTGTGAACCCCACCACCCTGAACCGACCTTTGGAGTCCTCCGGAGGCTTGGATCCATCGCTGGGAGCCGCCGGAGCAGCAGCAGGAGCAGGTGCAGTTGATTCTGTCACCACATCCACCTGGAAGCGGCCGCCGCCGCTCTTAGATGACGGTGTCTGTCCCGACATAATCCGCCTGGATGGACGCTACAAAACCGTCTCCAAAAGAGTCACTGACGCACCAAGAGACGCGCGGGTTATGGTGAAATAAACACCTGCTCCAGAACCACGAGGACGTCCAGGCAGGCCAGCATTTAGTACCGAGACGTTGTACACAAAAAACAATAAATTCAGTAAACTAGAGTCCACATTAAATACGCAGAGACACACGTACTCCTCTGGTGTCCTCTGGCGCACTGTTGGCACTGGATGCGCCAAGACGCACGGCACTGACCGGTGCGCAACGTCCATCCACGAGTTGGCGACACTTTCATCCACTCAAACGATTTATTGTCATCGCTCTCTCTCTCTCTCTCTCTCTCTCTCTCTCTCTCTCTCTCTCTCTCTCTCTCTCTCTCTCTCTCTGGACTCTCGAGACATCCCAGCATGTCGGGAACACGCGGCTAAAACGGAGGAGGAGGAGGAAGGAGAAGAAGAAAGGATGGATCGGTGTCCATTACGCATTACGCATAGATCTTTGGCACGCGTCATGGCGCATCCCTGTACATGAGAGGCGCAGAGATTTAAAACCAACAACAGATGTTTTAACAGTTTGGCGTGTGTGCGCGCGCATGTGCGCGTGTCATAAAATAAAAGGCGTTTGTCATCAGCCGGCGGTGACACGCTGAGACACGCACGCACAAGCCACGCTTGGAGACACGCGTGGAGGCGAGCGAGCGTGCGTGCTTGTGCGCGCGCGGATCACCGGCATCATTAGCATAAAGAACAACAGCTTCTTTCTGACGCTGTCCTCCTCGTGTCCCTCGCGCGCACAATGAACACGAGGACACGGCCACGGGAGCCACTTTTTTTTTTTTTCTTTTCTTTCAATCATCAGAACCTTGTGAGAGGCGGCGTGACGTCATCGACACGTCACTTCTGTTTGTGCGCCACGTGAGTGGTTACAAACAATTATGACACAAATCTAATGAACTGAAATCAACGTTTAATTCTTCACTTTGAACTTCGTGTTGTTTATTCAGGAAACAAATAATAATAAACATGAACATGAACTGAGTTTTTGACTCATTTTCGTTTTTGTTTTGTTTGGGTAGGTTTTGGGCTTTTATTTCGAAAGTGAAAGTCTTATAGGAGAAAAACACAAACAGTGGAGACTTATAATAATAATATAATATACTATGATACTACTACTATACTATACTAATATACTATGTTCACTATGAACTTACTTAAAACAATAAAAATACTTTATGAAATTATGGAAGTCAAAATAGTGAATTTGATTTTGATTTTGATCTAAATGATGATCTCATTGATGTCATTTTGGTTATTGTCATTTCCGGTAACTGCACAACAATTTTAGACAGTGCTACAGAACTAATAGTGTACTACGTGGAAGTGCTAACAGAAGTTAGCATCATTAGTGTAGTGTGTGTGTGTGTGTGTGTGTGTTCAGGTTTGGTAGAGCCGTCTGGTCGTCACCACAGAGCTGTTGTACCTGCAGGAAAACAGGACGAAACACTGACGTCAATGATGAACTTGTACCTGAACGCAGCATCAGAATCACTATCGGTCTCTGAGGTGTTTTTACCTGGAGAAGTGGGACGAGTTATGAGCTGTCAGTCCAGTCTGGGTAAGAAGAGAAGAAGAAGAGGAGGAGGAGGATGAAGAAGAGGCCGAGCGGTGGTTGGCGTCCTGACTGTGGCTCAGACGCTCCCGACCACAGAGACACAATGACTCCTCCAGAGGAACGACGGGAATCGCTGCCAGATGTGCGTTCTGACAAACACAAACTGTGTTTCCATCACTTCATAGGACGTCACTACTCCTCTAACACACCCAGCTTGTTTACGTTACATTTTTTTCATGTGAGCAATGAATCTTGGAATATGTTGTTGTGGCCTTTGCGGTTCAGAAAAGGACGCGGTGCCTCAGCCGCCCACTTCCATACTTACACTTACACTCACACTGACCAGTTTGGTAAAACACAGTGAACTGTTAACACCCAGATGGTTTCACTTATTGTCAAAAAAAAAGCCTGGCCCCGCGCATACTGCCAGAGACGCTACACTGAAGTTCGTGTTCAAGTCAGTCTGGCCAACCTGTCTATGCTCTGCTCTTCCTGATTTTGATTTTGAAAACTCAGGAACCAATGAAAAACAAGCGGCAATTGTTGGATTTAGCTGCAGCTGCTGTTTTAAGGACTTTAACAGAGAGTTTTCTTTAAAAATGGAGCAAAAGGTAGCGAATTACAATCAGTGAGGTTTTTCTCAGTGGTCTGATTGGTTGTAGCTCTGTCCAGTAGCACACAGAGACATTTGATAGACGTCTGTTGGTCTCACCCTCCATGTTTCATGTGAGGTGGAGATTACACTGCCGATGCTACGTAGCCAAGATGGCGTCATGGAGGGTGAGAAGTGTCCGTCGTTCCACATTCAGCTGTTTGACCAGCCTGGCTGTGGCACCAAGCTCGTAGACGGAGCTCAGTCTGACAAAGATCCCGTAGACGGGAAACTCTAAGAAAACAGTGTCCATCGTTCCACCCTCAACTTTCTGACTGTGATGAGTGAAACCATCCGGGTATTAACACACTAGTGCACTTAACGCTCTCAAGACAGTAAGTGTAAGTATGGACCTATATGAAGTGAGACACAGTTGCCATCTTGGGTTCATAGTGGAAAAAGACAACAACAGCACCACCCTGTGGAGACTCAAACACTCTACACCAACTCTAACCCTTCCTCTCCCCAGTTGATTCTGTTCTCTAGTATCTACTTTCATCAGGATCCTCTGGTTCTTCATGTCCTGTTTCCACGGCATCACGTACAGTTTGGGGATCATGGGGTGTCGGGCCGAGAACGTGGGGATGTGGGAGCAGGACGTCCTTGTGAGTCGAGTTGCAACAAAAAGAAAACACATGAAAAGTGTTTACATGGAGGAGAACATCATGTGCTCTGTGATGTTATATTTATTATCAAAAATCACAGACTTAAAACTTAATTTTCGACGTAGTTTTGAGTTTAACGGTTCAGTTTTCAGAGTAATATTCAGTAAATCTACTCACTCAGGTTGGTCAGAGTTCCCTGCAGCTGCTGCCATGTTTGTTGAGTTGTTGAGTATCTGAGTCGCCTTGGCAACCACCACCTCCCACCAGTGCATCATGGGTGTCGGATAGGGTTTCAACAAGAGACTTCCTTCAACATCTGATCCTCAGATTCACCTCAGGTGGTTTGATACATGTCAAGAGGAAGAGAAAAGAATAAAGTAATTTTCATTTTATTTTTTTTAAATATCTGTGATGAACTGGTTCACTCTAAAGCTTCCAACAGTTACAATTTATTGTGTGTTGAATGGTGGAGTAGCTGAGTGTCCCTGAACGCCTCATCCCTTCTCGATGGTTGATGGAGGGCGCCATCTGTTGAGCAGCCGCCGCAACAACAAGAAAAATCAAGTGATTTCTTGAAAGTGCAGAGGCTTCATGTTGTGTTCAAGATGACTCGGAAATACTAAACGAAACTCAACATTTATTGATTAAAAACGCTGACAAACAATATAATGTTGAAATACAGGACCGTTGTGTATTAAAGTGACATTTATCGACCTCTACCTGTCTCTTAGTTCAGTCCTCAGGTTTGTTAGGACTCTGTTGACTCTGCAGCTACATAGTGTATTGTTTTAGGCTTTTATTTTGAAGGGGAAGGGTGTATCATAGCGTTTTCACAGGTTACAGAGATCTCGTCTCGTGTCGACTGAACTTCTCTTTGTTTTAACAACAACTGTGAGTAGAAACGGATCATTTCTCTCCTGCTACAAAGAAACAAACGTTAACAAACATTAACAATTATCACAGTTCCACTTCTGATACAGTTGGTGTTTAAATGTTGACTCAGATTTAAAGAGTCAAAGTTAAATTTACGTCAGGACGGTTTGTGACGCAGTTTAAATTGCTCTTCATCACACAAACAAACCATAATCTCATTTTAAAGTAGATTATTATTTACAGCTCTTACATGATCATTGACATGGTGGTTTAGGGGTAGAAACTGAGTATTTTATTGGTAGTTTTCAGTTGATTAAGTTCAAGATAAGACACGTTCAGGGCTGCAGGAACCAACCTTCATTTGCACGATATTGTATTATAAATCTGTAAAACATTTAGATTAAATGTACTTTTATCCAAAAGCTCATTAGTTGTAATTTTAACAAACAGTCTGACAGAATTGAGACAAGTTATCGCAGGTCAACAGCAGTCATCAAAATCAAAATCATGCCCATCCACCCCCCAAAATAGTTCCTCCTAACAAATAATGTTCATTATTTAATGACTTATCTTGTAGTGTATTATTTTGTTCCGTGTGTTTTTCAACTATTTTGACTCTTTGAAATTGTTGTGTAGCAGGAAAGGTCAGCGACCACATTTGTCTGTAGATTTATCATATCAAACAGTAGGGAGTTTCTCATAAAAACCCATTTTTTTTTATCTGTTTTTGTCATTATAACCTGGCATCTTCGTCATTCATCAGTAGTGCTACATATGCTAAATGTATTCAAAATATCTGAATCTCTGAAACGTAGGCCTTGCTTGCAGACATGTTTATATTATAGACCTGCTTAGCGCAGTTGTTACGACTTCAATCTAAATACCAGCTGAAGAGTAAGAGGCGATTAATAATCAACACAGTTGCCTACTGTTAGACTTTTATGCTATACATATGAATGAGGAAGATTCTCTCAGAGAAATTGAAGTATAAGATATAGAATACATAGATAATATCAATCACAAACAAATATATATTTATTATCATTGTTATTATTACCACCATTAATAATAATATTGTTTATCATAATAATATTGATGATAATAATAATAATAATATTTTAAGCACGCCCAAAGGGGCATGGCTATCGATTGAGACATCGGACCCAGGGTCTGCCCCACTAATATGTATGCTCACGAGCTGCTACTGGATCACATTAAAATAGATCAAAAATCTACTGACTTTTTAATCTACTTGATTGACATTGTGGATAAATGATTTCTTAGAGATGTTTTTATTTGCTGTTGGTGATCTAAAACACCTTCCTCAATTCAATTCAATTCATTTTATTTATATAGCGTCGCCAGATCATAAAAACATTTATCTCAAGTCTCTTTACATAGAGAAACCAACATTTCCACAATGAGCTGCTCTTGGTGACAATGGAGGAAAAAGTCCCTTTAACTCTGGAGTCAAAACTTCCTGAAAAATAGAAAGGGGGTAGGGGGACACAACTGAGAGAGAGAACAGATGATGTTAATAACATGTAATATATTGATATAAAGACATGAAGTGTGAGGGAGAGACAGAGACGTGAGGAGTGAGGGACAGAGAGGAGCAGTGTATTGTCAGAGTCCCCCAGCAGCCTAATCCGATAGCAGCTTAACTAAAGGATGGTTCAGGCAGGCCCGTGTCCCACCTGGATCATCCTTAACTATAGGCTTTATCATAAAGGAAAGTTTTCAGTCTAACCTTAAATGTAGAAAGGGTGTCTGCCTCCCGGACCCAAACTGGATCTGGTTCCATTAGAGAGGAGCCTGACAACTGAAGACTCTACCTCCCAAACCAGCAGTTTGTGATCGAAGTGATCTATTAGGATAATAAGGAACTATGAGTTCCTTAAGATATGATGGAGCCTGATCATTAAGGGTTTTATAGTCAAGCAGGAGGATTTTAATTCTATTCTAGATTTGACAGGAAGCCAATGAAGAGCAGCCAATACTGGAGAAATATTCCACTAGGCCTTTGCTCACAGCTTCAAGAATGTTTTAGCTCACTCCAGATGAAGCTCAAAATATCACTTCACTTCAGCAGTAGCATGAATAGGGTCCCTACACATAAACTGAAGTACTGATAACTTAGTAAGTGAACCCAGAGTTTATTAAAAACACTGTTTTACAAGACTTACCCAACGTCTGGTTTTATAACAACTGGTGATGAAGGTTGTTCCACTCTGCTAATCTAGAATAGCCTTCATTTCTTTGACCAATGTAAAATACCTCTTGAAATAGACAAGGGGTGGGCAAACTATTCCACAAAGAGCCATGTGGTTGCAGGATTTTGTTCCAACCAAGCAGCAGCAGCAGCACCAGACTTGACTTAATAAACCTTAATTAATCTCAGTCTTCAGACAGTTGATTGGTCAAACTGTGTGCTCTTGGCCAGTTTGAACAAAAACCTGCAGCCACACGGCTCTTTGTGGAATGGTTTGCCCACCCCTGAAATAGACCCTGGGTTCAAATTGCTCTGGACTATCATTAGGATCAAGCATTAGAGATGGTCATTGCCAGCAAGAGGGTCTGCTTAGTCCCTCTGTCCACTATCTCCACCTCTTGATCCTCTTGTCTTTACTTTGGTTTATGTGCATCTTGGTTCTTGGATCAACTTAAGGTAGTTATCCAGTGTTCAGTTTATGTTACTCTCTCTGCTTTTCTGGAGCAACAGCCGACATTAACATGTGTAGGGTTTTTCCAAAAAATTAAAAAGACACAAGACCAACCATATCTTCATTTTACATGAAATGCAGAGTCCCCTCAATCATAATTCACTAAAAAAAAATCAGAGGCAGACAAAGACGAAAGACAGACAGGGTGAATTTGAGGTGAGTTCCAGAGCTGTACCCCAGGATGCAGAAGATACACATGATTTTAACTCTGCATATCTAAGATAAAGAAGAAGCTGCTGCCTGTAGAGGAGGACTGACTGACTTTACTATATGTATATGTGTATGTGTGTTTCACAGGTTCACCTCTCAGACCAGAGATGAGTGGTTTGGAGGACGATGAGGACAAATGTCCACAGTCCAACTGTTTGTCTATGAACAATGGTATTTCAGGAGGAAATCCTCCGTACTTCAGTCCTGAACCTGGACCCTCCGGTGCAAAGTAAGAGACCTGATATAAAGTCATTTACTGTGAATAATTTGGGGGTTATGGTGGTGAAATCTAGAATTTTAACTTTGTTTTCCAGCAAAACCATTAGAATTTCAGATTTGAAGCAAGATGAAATACAACAGAAAAATGCTCACATTGTTCATCACTTTACCTTCACTTTCGTTGCCACTGATATTTCCATCTGCAGACGCCAGGACCACAGACCAAGAGCACATCCAAGATCAGGCTGTTTGTCTATGGAGAGTGACCACTCTGTAGGTCTTTCTCTAGACTTCAGTCTTGAACCTGGACTCTTCTACCCACAGTAAGAGTGTGTTTGTGAAGATGATTCAGTTTGTGATGTGGTTGAATGATCTTCATTACAACCCTGAGGTTGTTTCAACAAGTCCTTCATGTATAAAAATGATAGGATCAATAATATATCACATCAGTGATGATACTACTACTACTACTACTAATAATAATAATAATAATATAGTTTCATGTTATATTTGACATCTGCTCTTTACAAGAATAAATATGTGTTTTATTAAAACTTCTTTAGACTCAATGATTCTATTATTTATTTCAGAATTTATAACTTCAACTATTTATTATTTGAGGATTTTATTCATGATTTTAACACTGTTGAACTAAGTTTTGTTGTTTTATCAGTGTAATAACAATAAAGTATTTATCGTCTATCTACAGTTTGGGAGCAGATCCAGGATCCAACTGTTTGTCTATAGAGAGTGACCAGTCTTCAGGTCTTCATCCAGACTTCAGTTCTGAACCTGGACCCTCAGACACAGAGTAAGAGTGTGTTTGTGAAGATGATTCAGATTTGTTTAATGATCTTTATTACAACCCTGAGGTTTGTTTCAATTAAGTCCTTCGTATATATAAAAAATAACAGGACTTACAAAATATCACAGCAGTGATAATGATAATAATCATAATTAAAGGTGTAAGCAGCATTGAAGGTGCCAAGCAAGAAGTCATGGAAAAAACAAAAATGTCAACACACATTCACACGTTCATTGCCTTGATAAACAACATGTATGTGCATAGAATTTGAACCGTCATCTGTGTAGTAAAAGCAATAACAAAAGTCTGGATAAAACCCTACTGAAGATTGTTTTTACATTAGGTTTTTCAATAAATTCAAATGCTGGAAAATGTAGTCAGACAGGAAATGAGTTCACTAGGTGTGTTTGACTTGTTATGACTTGTTATGTTAAGATTAAGGGGGAAAAGATCATGACTCTTAAGACAAAGGGCAAAAATGTGCGTTCTACTCTGGCCTGTTGGTGGTGCTACAGGGATTGATGGGTGGACACGAGATGTGGTAGAAGGATACCTTGAAGTGTCTCCCATTAATGTGTCTAATTTGAGGAAAATCTGACAATGGGTTCTGGGTGTTTGACGCCTATTTGTACAATAATAACAAAAATTTCAGTGTTTACAACAGGTGACTTTACACTATTAGTCCTTGCTATATAATAATAATAATAATAATAATAATAATAATAATAATAATAATAATAACTAAGTTATCGCAAGCAGCCTTAAAGAGGTCCAAGTAACTCACCGTTGTAGCGCCCCTTATGGACCAAATGTCATGAAGCTTGGCATGATTCCACATAATGTTATTATGATGAAGGATCATAAGATCCTTGAAGTTTGAGTCAGTACTTTACAATTTCTAGTCTAGTCTAAGTCATAATGTGCCACACCTTGAAATGTCATTGGCCCATAACTTTGTATATAATAATAATTTAATCAAGTTCTTTTGATAACATTTTGTGCACTTCCACAGATAACTGTAGCAAGTTTGGTGAGGATCAGATGAATGAGCTAGGAGGACTTCATTCAGTGTACACTTGTGATTTTTTTTTAATGTTGTAAAAAATAGTATTGGGAAATGGGTGTAGCATAGAAGCAGTATTATCCATGGAATGAAACTATAAATTTGTGGTAGGGTAGATGGTTCTCGAGATATGAGCCAAAACGTAAATTGGTTGATTATAGTGTCACGTAGTGACCACAAAATCTGGTATGCTTGCATAGGACCTGTTAAGTATCATGTGTGTCGAGTTTGATGTAGTTTGGCTCACAACTGAAAGAGGTCTTAAATCTTTGTGTGTCAGTTATAGCACTTCTTATGTCTCACATCTCATGACCCTAGTTGGGCTTGTCAGAAGTCTTCCACAAATTATGTGGGTCAAGTTTCATGAAGTGGTGGCTTTGGTGGTTTGTGAGATATTGACATGTAATTTTTGTATCGACCCCTACGGACTGAATGTTACAAAACTTGGTATGATTGGAGCCAATCTTATTGCGATCAGTGCTGATAGGTTTCATGAAGTTTGGGTCAATACTTCATGAAATATAGGCCTTTAAGTCACATTGTGTCATGCCTTGAAAATTCATTGGCCCATAACTTTGTAACCAATAATCCAATCAAAGTTCATTTGATAACTTTACTACAAGTAGTCCATAGATGACACCTAACAAGTTTGGTGAGGATCAGATGAATGGGCTAGGAGGAGTTAATTTTACATTCATTTTGAATTTTTTTAAGATGGGGAAAAGGGCGGAAATGGGCATGGCCTAGTACATTAGAAGCAGAGCCATCCAAGGAATTTTTTTCTTGGGTACACAGTCCTTAAGTTATGAGCCTGGGCTCAATATAACACCAGGTATGTGTCATGACAGCATGGAAAAGTGAAATGCCACAAATTAAGGCTAAATTATGCTCATCTGTATCCAAGGACAAACTAATATGCAGAGCCCTGTGTGTCGTTGTGTCGCCCATCCAACCCCTATCCGTGGGCTGACGTGCACCTCCCCAATTTTTTAACTATCTGTTGAAAAGATGGAGACCACATGTAGATCACAGGGCTGTGATTAGTAGAAATACATAATTTCAGGAATTTTTCTCACTTTGCCAGTAACATTCCTTCCACAACAACAACATCGCCACCAGTCTCCTCTTTCATTCTTGTCTCATTTGCAAAAAAAAACATTTGTTGTTCAATGTCGATGACTTCCAATTCCAACAAATGTCTTCTCTCAGTCTCCATTGTTCATTGTGTGGAGGAACAAGGCCGAGAGGTAAATAAACAATCAAGGACAGTTGATAGTCATAACAGGGAAAAAACGCAACCCCTACTGTCCCTACTGAGAACTTTCAAAGGATTCACGGCTGCGTTGACACGACTGCGTGGTCACACAGTATGCAGTTGGAGAAGCATAACAAGGCCCTTATACCAAGGTACTGGGTTTGGTGCCTCTACTACATGTCCTGTCCTTCTTGTCCCTGGAAACTTGAGCCACTATCACCTCTGCCGTCAGCATGAACACTGCTCTCCTGCTCTTGTCTTTAATTCTCTCTGTCTTTTTCTTCTCTCTGCTCTGCATCTCTTTCCACACTCTCATAGCCTCTGCCATATACTCAAAATCCAATTTTGAATTTCCTCTAGTAGGATCAACATTAGTCTGGACCTCCTTCAACTTTTTCCAACCCAAGGGAGCTCTTACATTACCATGATATCCTAGTCCATTCATGAGAATGAACACAAACTGCCAACCTCTATGCCTTCCTACCATGCCAGCCAGCATACTTGGGGAAATGCAGCTTCATGTGATGAAGTGTGATCATGATGGTGAGGTGTCGAATCAGTTATGTCAGATTGTTTATTATGTGGTGCATTCTTGGCTTTTGGCTATACGGTTAAGCATTAAACACAGAAACACATGTGCATCAAGAACATTGCAACTACTTAACAAGTCTCTTTATTACTACTTCAGTGGTGGAAATCGGTAGTCTGAACCAGCAAAAACTCAACAGTTTTGTTGCCTTTGTACACAAACTACAAATAGGCCTCTGAGGCAACAGCCCCATAGTTGCCCATCTATCATAGCCTGTATTTTCAAGACAGGCACAGAATCACAAAACGTATTGACCAACTGAAATGAGCCAATGTGATCTAGCCAATTTCATGTTTTCCCAATATAGTCTCGCTGTGGGGTCTATTTTGTGTCAGGAGCAGTCTGAAAGGGGCCCAGAAAAAAACACATTACATGGTGCTCTGAGATACTCACTCTACAGTCTTTCTTCCTCAAATTTTCCATCTTAAAATCTTCATCCTGAAGCACAGATAACCCTTAGTCACATTTCAGATCTTGTGAACCTGTGCAGATTACCTTTTGGTTCTTTGGTGAGTTTTTTACCTGGAAAGCATAAATTCTGTCACAATCAGTGCAATGACAATAAAGTATTTTTCTATCCATCTGTCTGATGGTTTGTTATTTCTCTCTTTCTTCCTTTCCATAGACTCAGAGCAGACCCAGGATTCAGTTGTTTGTCTATGAAGAGTGACTGGTCCATGAGACATCCTCCAGTCTTCAGTACTGAAACTGGACCCTCCGACACAAAGTAAGAGTCTATTTCTTCAGTTAATGTATGTTTCTAGTTTATTTAATTTTTAAATTTTCGTTTTCCTAAAGTCACAGTGTCACTATGTTTGTCTTTATTTAGTGAAGGACTCAGGGTTTGTGCAGGTGACACTGAACAAAAGCAACTTCATTTAAACTGTCTACTGTTCACTTTAGCAACAATGTGACAAGGGATTTAAAATTTCATACACACAGCTCACTGATTCTAGCCTGGACCTGTCCATACTTCCTGTGACACTACATTGAATTTTGCATTCAAGTCAGTCTGGCCAGCCTGCCTGTTCTTTGCTCTTCTTCCTGCAAAAAACTCAGGAACCAATGAAAAAATAATAAAATAAAATAAAATTTTATATATATATATATATATATGTTTACTGGAGACTGAGGGGAGGTGTGTGTGTGTTACTTAATATCACAAATGCTCTTAGCAGTTCAATTCTACCCACTTAAACCATTCAAAGCAATTTATTATTCATTCTTTGGGTAGCCAGTAGGCGGCGCTATGCCAGACAAACATATTAGCAGTGTGGATATCATTGTAATCATAGTATTGCACCGAGGTGCTCGGGCCCTAACAAGAATCTGAGCAGAAACAATAGGGTCTTAGCACCGAGGTGCTCGGGCCCTAACAAGCTTTTACACCTGTGGGGGTTTAACGTGATGACGCACTAGTTAAACGACCTAAAACACATTTATTTGCAGCCAACATGGCGGCCACGGAGGAGCGGTAATCATTTGATTCAGCTGTAGTGGCTGTTTTAAGAGTTTTTAACAGCAAGTTTTCTTTGAAAATTGAGCAAAAGGTAACAAACTATGCTACGCATACGTCATCGGAATCAGTGGTTAGATTGGTTCTGTGCAGTAGCACACAGAGGCATCTGATAGACACCTGTTGATCACGCCTCTGAGAACTTCCTGTTTATGGGATCTTTGCCAGACCAAGCTCTGTCTACGAGTTTGGCACGACAGCCAAGTGCAGATAAAATAAAGATAATAGAGCTGAATGCAGCTTGTGAGCCATGGGCTGTTCACCACTAATGCCACGTGTTCACATCCACAGAGAGAAGAGGAAAAGGACTGGTGTCTCTCTAGACCAGCAGCTGTCCTGCTGTACTTTGTGTCAGGACATCCTGAAGGATCCAGTCTCCTCCAGCTGTGGACACTGGTTCTGCAGACAGTGTAGCAGCTGATACTGGGACCAGTCTGGTCCACCAGGAGACTCCTCCTGTCCCCAGTGTGGAAAGAGACTCAGACTCAGCTCTGGACAAAGTAAGACTGAACATGTGTCTGCTGATGTGGTCACTGGTGAAAACAGGACGTGTTGTTTTCTACAGTGTCATGTGATCTGTCAAACAGCATCAACATTTAAGATGATTATAAACATGAGAAAGCTTTTCTCTCCTTGTCTTTAGTCTGACATTGTTTGTTCTCTGTCAGCAGATAGTGGTCTGCAGCAGGTTTTAGATCAACATAAGACCAGTCTGAGGACCAGATGTCAACATGTGACTGAAGGAACTGATGTAGCAGGAAGTGAAACTCTCCTCAACAAGGTCTTCACTGAGCTCTACATCACACAGGGACAGAGTGAAGAGGTTAATACCCAACATGAGGTGATGCAGCTGGAGACGACTCACAAGATGGAGACACCGTCCAAGATGAAGACCCTCCATCACGCTGCCATCAGGTGTCACGATGTCTTTAAACTTTTACCTGATGAACAGAAAAAGCAGGAAGGGCAAGAAGAGCAAGAGGAGCAGAAGCCTCCCAGACTGGTTCTGACCAACGGCGTCGCTGGAGTTGGAAAAACCTTCTCGGTGCAGAAGTTCACTCTGGACTGGGCAGAGGGCTCAGAAAACCAAGACGTCAGTCTGCTGGTTCTGCTTTCGTTCAGGGAGCTGAACTTGATCAGAGATGAGCAGTACAGTCTTCTCAGGCTGCTCCATGTTTTCCATCCAACATTACAGAAGCTCACAGCAGAGCAGCTGGCTGTCTGTAAAGTGCTGTTCATCTTTGACGGCCTGGATGAAAGCAGACTGTCACTGGACTTCAACAACATGGAGGTCGTGTCTGACGTCACACAGACGTCATCAGTCAACCTGCTGCTGACAAACCTCATCCGGGGGAATCTGCTTCCCTCGGCTCTGGTCTGGATCACTTCCAGACCCGCGGCAGCCAATCAGATCCCTCCACGGTGTGTGGACAGGGTAACAGAAGTACGAGGCTTCACCGACCCCCAGAAGGAGGAGTACTTCAGGAGGAGGATCAGTGATGAAGAGCTGTCCAACAGAACCATCTCACACATCAAGACGTCCAGGAGCCTCCACATCATGTGTCAGATCCCAGTCTTCTGCTGGATCAGTGCTACAGTTCTGCAGCACATGTTGACCACAGAGCAGAGAGGAGAGCTGCCCAAGACCCTGACGGACCTGTACTCACACTTCCTGCTGGTTCAGACAAAGAGGAAGAAGCACAAGTACCATGAGACGAGTCCACAGGAGCTGACGGAGGCTGACAGGGAAGTTCTCCTGAAGCTGGGGAGGCTGGCGTTTGAACAGCTGCAGAAAGGAAACATCATGTTCTACCAACAAGACCTGGATCAGTGTGGTCTTGGTGCCTCAGAGGCCTTGGTGTACTCAGGAGTCTGTGCAGAGATCTTCAGAAGAGAGAGTGTGATCTTCCACAAAACAGTTTACTGCTTTGTTCATCTGAGTGTTCAGGAGTTTCTGGCTGCAGTTTACATGTTCCACTGTTTCACCACCAGGAAGACTGAGGTACTGAAGGACTTCCTGGGAGAAGACCACAGTGACTCATCTCTGAATACGTTCCTGAATAAAGCCATGGAGAAATCCCTTCAAAGTAAAAACCGGTCACCTGGACCTGTTTGTTCGCTTCCTTCATGGCCTCTGTCTGGAGTCCAACCAGAGAGTCTTAGGAGGTCTGCTGGGTCAGACAGAGACCAGACCAGGAACCATCCAGAGAGTCATCAACAACCTGAAGGAGATGAACAGTTATAAAATCTCTCCTGACAGAAGCATCAACATCTTCCACTGTCTGACGGAAATGAACGACCACTCAGTTCATCAGCAGATCCAAGAGTTCCTGAAGTCAAAGACCAGATCAGAGAGACTCTCTGAGATCCAGTGTTCAGCTCTGGCCTACATGCTGCAGATGTCAGAGGAGGTTCTGGATGAGTTGAACACTAACAACTACAACACATCATCAGAGGGAAGACGGAGGCTGATCCCAGCTGTGAGGAACTGCAGAAAGGCTGAGTGAGTCCTGACATGATCATTAACATCATCAATCAACAGATGTGATCAGTAGTTTAGTCAGACTCAGATATACACAGCACCTCCACCAAGGACAAACCATTTTCTTCTGTCAGATCTGGATTATTATCTGGATCTGCACCAAACTGTACAAAGTCATAGATGTGAACACCATAAATATGTCTGATTGTTTTACATCTAGATCCAAACATTAACAGAGAAGCTCCTTGTTGGAGCTAATTATTCTCATTGTTCTTAGTTTCACAGCTCATTAGTGTTTTTATGTCTCTGTGTCGGTGACAGCCGTGGACAGAGGGATCATGTCTTCAGGTTTTTCATTCCTCTTTGTCTGTTTGTGAGTCCGTCTGTCCCGTTCTGGTGAACAGGATGTCTCAGAGACGCCTGGAGGGCGGGGACAACAGGGACAATGATTTGAAGGATTTGGAGGTCTGGGTTTTGTTTGGGACGATGACGTCGTCTCCTGTTGGTTCATGGACGAGGGACGGACAGATTGTCTCTTCATCGTCCAGTTGTTTGAGCCTAAAGAGGATTTTGAGTGTTTCGTGTGTGTGTGGTGTTTGTTTTGTCTTTTGTTTAAAGCTGCAAAAAGCTGCAGTAGATAAGTTCCAGTTACTATCAGGCTTATATCATGGAGAGTTAAAGAATTGCTAATGGATCAAAGTAGGTGCTGGTACTTTTCTGAACTGTCCACTCAAACAGTGACAGTGCAGTGATAAATGTGCGGGGGACTGTATTAAGGAGCTGAGACATTGAGGTTTTGGTTGAATGAGGGCAGTAAAGTTCCAGTGAGCAGCTTCTACAAGCTGTTCACATCTGTATCATATCACAAACATAAGTTGAGATAATATTTGAGGATGTAACGTCACTGTGTGTGAACAGCGGTTGTCATGGTGTTACGACGCTATGGGTTTTTAGTGGTCCCTATTGGAGTCTTGGCCCTTGGCCCTAACTCTTGGCTGTGACGTCAGTCGGGACAGCGATCTTTTCGAAAGAGCTGTCTGCCAAGAGTGCTGTGTTGATGGGAAAGCACCTGTGACTTTGCTACCGCTGCCATGCTGCCTGTCACCTGGGCAAGCTGTGATGCACTCCTTGTCATCATAATAATAATAAATAATAATTAATAATAATAAAAATATTATATTTAATTTATAAGCACCTTTCAAGGTAGGGGAGACCGGGGATGGTTGTAACACTTTTTGTCTCAGCTCCTATAACTTGCGGAGTGTTCATAGTAGAGGTCTCAAATTTTGACTGAAGAGAGGGAGCAGGATAGAGAATATATGAGATGTCATTACGGGAATGGTTGTAACATTTTTTTGGAAGATGTTACAACCCTCCCCACCCCTGTTTAGCTAGTTTATTTTGTTTAGTTTAGTTTGTTTATCTAGCTGTAGCCTACTAGCATGATTGCGTAAAATAAGTGTTGATGAAATTAATCATATTTTAGCTTAGAGCCTACTCTTCATTCTAATCTAAGTTTCATAACACAACCTTCAACAGTGTCAGTACTAATCAAAATATAAACTTGGTCCAAAAGATTAGTTTCTTACCTGAATTTTTTGGGGGGCTTCTTTACACAGACATGTTAATCCACATACAAGGCCAAGGAAAGGAAGTGGATGCACATGAAATTAATTATATGACTCTAATGTCATCCCTTATTGATGAAAGTGATTCTGTTACAACCATCCCCGGCCTCCCCTACTCAAGGACAAACCATAATTAAATGGAACGCTGCAATCACAGAGTATGCTATCTGGAACAAGTGAGTTTTGAGTCTGGATTTGAACAGGGGAAGAGAGTCAATGTTGCGGATGTCCGGTGGGAGTGAGTTTCAGAGTTGAGGAGCAGAGTGACTGGAGACTTTGCTCCCCAAAGTGCTAAGGCGGGCGGAGGGTACAGTGAGGTGGATAGAGGAGGAGGAGGATCTGAGGTAGCAGGAGGAGGTGGCAATGTCTGGAAGATCGGACAGAGAAGGAGCAGCGATGTAATGGATGGCCTTAAAGGTGTGCAGAAGGATTTTAAAGTCAATTTTGAATTTGACTGGGAGCTAGTGGAGATTCTGTAGTACCGGGGTAATGTGGTTAAATGATGGGGTTTGATGATGATGCGAGCAGCTGAGTTCTGGTCATTGTCGCTCCTTGCGTCTCTCAGCATGAGAGCCTGGGAGTGTCCGCTGGTCTGCTGAGGCCTAGATTTTGAGGCCTGTAATTTTTGTCAGTTTTTTTTCCCTGTTTTTCTATTTTTCTCTTTTTGTGCATTAATAAATATTTTATATTTTATTCTTGATCAGTAGCCTGCCTGTTTTTCTCCAGTACAACCTTTGTTAAGTCTGAAAGCCCTAGACAGGGATTTAACAGTGGTAATGACAAAGACTTTAGAAGTCTGCAGCTCTGAGACTGAGGAGGATTATTGTTTCCTGTCAAATACATTAAGATGAGATGAGCTGAACCACACATGTCAACATGTTGATCACATTATGACCTGTTTTCTTCTGTATGTTGTATGTTTTTATTACAAATTGTCTGTCTTTATATTTTCTATAATCACAGATTTATTGGTTGTGGACTCTCAGAGACTGAGTGTGAAGTCGTGGCCTCAGCTCTGAAGTCCAACCCCTCCCATCTGATACATCTGGACCTGAGTTACAACAGTCTGAAGGATTCAGGAGTGAAGCAGTTGTCTGCTGGACTGGAGAGTCAAACTGTCGACTGGAGACTCTGAGGTCAGTTCACTGAGTTTTTGTGTAAATGTTGATTTGAAATGTTTGAAGTTGGAGTTTTTCATTGGTTCAAACATTTAGTGGATTAGTGTGTGAGGATGTTTAAACAATGAGCTGGTGAAGAGAAATGACTGTGTGTTGTTATTACTACAAAAAGAAGAAGGTGAGACCAGTCATATAGAGAATGAACAGAGGTTTTCTGTTTCTCTTCAAATCAGAAAGTTGATGAAAATCAAAGTGCAGCACAGACTCAGATCTTCTGCTGCTGCTGCTCATTTGAACATGACAGAAGCTGCATCTCTCCTCATCAAACACATGTTGCACCAAACTAAAGTCACACAAGTGATGAATGTGAACGACACCAACCAATCTGAGATTTCTGTAACAATGAAAACAAAGCCAGAGATCTTCTGATCTGAGAGCAGATATTGTGGACTGTGTATATGGTGGTGCTGACAGGACCATGGGAGGATGCAGGACAAATGTCCTCTGAAGGTTGCCTTCATCTAGCCTGATGCATCAGACACTTTCACATTGTTTCCCTATGTGCAAAGCATCTGAAAGCTATCCATTGGCATACATTCGCTCCACAGTGGGCGGATACTTTCTGCTTCAACCAATCTCACCTTAGTGACATCTGGGTATTAGTGCCATTCCAGGAAAACGTGTGTTAACAAGTGTTGTCGATTCTGCGACTTAAATCTATGCATCAAAGGGACAAAGGGCTTCACCAATATCCATCTCATCAGCTTCGTTCAGTGCTCCTCCAACTACACCAGAAACTCAAGCTTGAACTCTTGAGTTCAACATCACCGCTTTCAGCCCTCCCTCTGTTGATTGGCCCTAATAGTTTAGAGTCGGTGTAAACCAAAACCTACTAAGAGCTCCCTGACCAAGTGTTGGAATTCAATGAGAAATTGAGCAGAAGCACTAGATGGCACAAGCCTGGCTAGCCCTCATCATCATGTAGAAGGCGGGTAGGTAGGTAGGTAGGTAGGTATATATTTAAATACAATCAAATAAAATAGCATAAAACACAAAGGTAGAAAAAAATAGGAATAAAAAATACAGGTAATGTGTATGAATGGTAAAGTGCAGCGGCGAGATCACAGTAGTAATACAGCTGGTAACAGCAAATAATACTAATAGTAGTAAAATAACAGTATTATTATAATAACAGTATATAGTAAACATGATGTAGACATGATGATGATCCACAATAACACAAGGACAAAGTCTCAAAGTATAATGTCAGAGAAAACATTGTTGATAAAAACACATCTGATCACATCATTCATAATTTTATCTACATCTTTTATTCTTTATTCAGATTGATCAGCTGCAGTTTGTCAGAGATCAGCTGTGATTCTCTGGTCTCAGCTCTGAAGTCCAACCCCTCCCATCTGAGACAACTGGACCTTAGTCTCAACAAGCTGCAGGATTCAGGACTGAAGGATCTGTGTGGTTTTCTCCAGAGTCCAGACTGTAGACTGGAGACTCTAAGGTCAGACTCCATGTTTTATTTCTGTGCTGAGATGAATCTGATGTGAAAGTTTTGGTTCTGAGGTCAAATCTGCTCCAGAAGTTAAAGAAAATGAATTAAATTAATCAAAGTTCTTAAATTGTCGATTGTAATTCATATGAAAAAAACTTGTGACATTTCATATGAAGTCGCTTTTATTTAAAGCTGTGTTTTATTTTTTATTCAGTTTGAGAAGCTGCAGGTTGTCAGAGATCAGCTGTGATTCTCTGGTCTCAGCTCTGAAGTCCAACCCCTCCCATCTGAGACAACTGGACCTGAGAGACAACGACCTGTATGATTCAGACGTGAAGGATCTGTGTGGTCTTCAGGAGAGTCCAGACTACAGACTGGAGACTCTGAGGTCAGTAGAGGGTTGGAGTCAGTCCACGCTGCCTTCAGCTCTGTTGTACTAAACCCAGTTAGTATCAATGCAAAGAGCCAGTGTTTCCTGTGAAGCTCCAACCTTCTCAGTGGCTGCTTTCCTCAGTGAAGCTGTGAGAGGAGGATGGAGACAGGAAGACAGAGAGAGAACAGTCAGCCAATCAGAGCAGCTGGTTGTGATCATGTGTGTGAGTGTCAGTGTGTTGACTCCAACACGTTAACATGAGAGCTGAGAGGAAGCAGCTACGCTCCACAGCTGCTCCACCTCTGGTCTGAACAGGACTGAAGTCCCTGCTGCTCTTTATACTGGATGTGCTGCATCACTGACTGAAGCTGATGAAGTGAGTCTCTGTCAACTCTGAGTCTTCTCTCTTCTGTCTCCTTCTCTCTGCAGCTGGAGGTGATGAAGATGAGGGAGTGTGATGTGAGAGATGATGAGCTGTGTCCTGATGATCCAGATGTTGAGCAGCAGCAGCAGCAGCTGGTGTGTAGAGAGGCTCTGACTGGACCATGTTACTGGGAGGTGGAGTGGAGAGGAGAGCTTCATCCAGCAGAGAGCGACTCTCAGCGCTGCTCTGAGAACAGCTGTCCAGTCCACCATCGCCCCCGTGTGGTCGTCTGGATGTGACACAGCATCATCACTGATTGTAGATATGTTTTTATCACGTGACTCGTGATGTAAAAGCTCTTATTAACAACATCAAATACTATTTAATCTCTTGTTATTTATTTATACTTTTGTAAACAAAAGCTGGGTTTTTGGGGTCTTAATCACATGTTAAAAGTACGTTGATGACTGTCAATTGTTCATAAAGGAACCAACATGATCTTTGCCATTGTATTTTTATACTATTAATAAAATGAAATATCATTAAAGGTATATTTGTTCATGGTTTATTACTTAAGTTTTGAAAAGTGACATGGAGCATGCTGGGTAAATAAATTTTCATCTTTCTATCCATCCAGGTCTTATTATACAGAGACTTTTTATTTTTTTATTGTGATATTCCCGTTGTTCTAGATTGGTGTGTTATGTGTAGTGAGATTGTGATTATATACATGGTTCTAGAATAAAAGCACTTGTTGGTGAGCTTTTTTAACATACTGGATCTTTTTCTTCCAAATATATAATCTAAATTAATTCAGTTAAATTCTCTTAAATGGCTTTGTTAGGAACAGCCAATGAGTACACTGGAAAAATGCATTTAGACATGCTTTCAAATTTAATGAGAAAAATTCGACCAAGTAAAATAATGTCTCTTTATAACCGGGAATTACGTCCAGTCTTTCCCACATTCTAAATCCATATTTAAAGATCAGTCTGAATGCAGCAATAATCTCTGCCCACCCGTGACGTCATGTGTGACGCAGCCTTGAAGCAACAGGTGAGCAATTACATGGCACAGCTGGGAGAAGATTCAGAAAGAGACCCCAGTGAGAAAGTCTGTTAAACATTCTTACCACTACAGCATGCTGTGGAAAATTACGCAAACGCGTGACAACTGCAAAGACTGGAGAGGCAGAAGGTAAGAGAAGAGCTTCATGCCGCTTCTGAGGAAGTTTGTTGCCTCTGCCTGGTGTATTGTGCAGTTGCGATTAATGACTTTAATAAGTGTAGCGCTGTGACACTTATCACAGCAGTCTGTTAGAGCCACAGGAGTTAACCGCAGATTTTCCACTGGATGCGTATTGCTTGCGTTGCGTCTTGAATCCGTCAACAGATCCAACAAGTTTTCATTCCAGTCCATGTTTGTGTTTATATCGGCTGTGTTCAGCTGATGTAAACAGCTGATACGCATGCCCTCTATTTTTGCCGGACGCTGGATCATGGTGCAGCAGTTTGACACACAGCAGATAGTGCTGGACAGGAAGTGGTGTACAGAAACAAAAATAAAACATCCGCTAAATTTAAAGATTAAATAAACCATGTTCACGGTGGATCATATATCACTGTGCTACACCTTCAAAATGTCATAATGGGCGGAGGCAGACCTGAAGTGGAGGTTTTCAGACATCAATTCACCCACTGACACTATTTATAGAAACTATACTCTGCTATATCGCGTGTGTGCCTGAATTCGCGAGATCTCCTGATGCAGGCTGCCTGACTGCAAACGCATCTGGCGGGCATTGACGGACGGCGGATCGGAAACGCAACGCAAACTTTCCGCAAGAACAACGCATCCGGGGTTACTCTCAGTTTCCACTGGATGCACAATGCGCTGTTCTATAACTCTGCGCTTTTTATGTTTGTGAATTTCCCTACACTCCATAAATTATCATATTTAAGACTAAACCTTAATTTGGATTAATACAAAGAAAGAAATGTGTTTTGTTTGTTTGTTTGTTTTGCAATCTTTGTTTGAGATGTTTAAGTTTTCCATGATTGAATATCTGGTTATATTAAGTGTTCTATCAAAGAAAAGATTAATAATAAAATAAATCTTTTTGTGTGTGTGTGTGTGTGTGATGTAAAGTAGTCAGTAAAGACAGTAAAGACAAATGTACAAAGTCAGTCACAAAAACAGCAGCGATCGCAGATTTTTAACTTTGTAGATAGTTTGATCATTTTCAAGACAAGTGAGAAAAGGAGGCAGCTGATATTTTGGGCAGGCGATGGTTAAGGTTATGTGTCACAGATGTCTTTTCCTTTGTGCTCAGCAACAACAGCACCACCCTCTGTACACTCAAACACACTACAACAACTCTAAACCTAAACAGTTGTTTTCATTCTCTGGTTTCTACTTTCATCAGGATCCTCTGGTTCTTCATGTCCTGTTTCCACGGCATCAAGTACATTTTGGGAATCATGGAATGTCGGGTCGAGAACGTAGGGATGTGGGAGCAGGACATCTTTGTGAGTCGAGTACAAGAAGAAAGTTGGTTAGTTCCAACAGAAAGAAAACACATAAAAACTGCTGGTTATTATCCTATGTCATCTATGTCAGTAAAATAAGCAGCAGTATAAACACTAGTGTCTCAGAGCGTAACATCTTCACTTGTTCTTTGTGCTCATTTCTCTCAAGGTTAAACCAGTTGAATCTGACATTTGGACTCTGACCAACTTACTGCAGAAATGTTGATGGTTGACATTCTTCTGTCCACCTTTTCTCCACCCACAATCTTTATCTACTCTCTCTACTTTATGTTCATATCGTCTTTGACCTGTGGCAGCGACAGACATCTCAACTCCATCAACTAAATATAAATTAGAGTTGTAGAGTAAATATAGATGGATCCTTCGACAAAGCAGGAGGCTGTTTGACATCAGGTGAGTCTCAGACCACATTCACTGTCTGTTATTAACTGATCTGGAAACAGATTTATTCTCTCTCTCTTTATATAAATTTACAGAAACTAACTTAATACTTTTTTGTTCAGATAATTTTTTTTCTCGGTTTAATTCAACGAATCAGTTTGAAACTGTTTGGTTATGTGTAGTTACTGTTTCTTAAAGTTTTATAAAGTTGACAGTGAACTAACCTGAAAAAAAAACAGTCAGAGGAGTTACAGGATTATAATTTGGACATTTGTTTATTTGTTTCATCTGAGGAAGAACCACTTCTCACTGATGCAGCTCGGTATCAATATTTGTTCAATTTGCTTTGAGAACAATTTAGAAATCAACATTTAAAGTTGTTAACAAATGCAATTCTTAACATTGTGTGCACTGTATTACAGTCATGTATATACGGTATATTTGTCATTGTGACCCACCCCCCACCACCAATTTGGAGCCGAGTTCAGTTTTATTAGCCACTTTCAGGCCTGATCACTGCCAGATCACAATCAAGAAATCACTGAAACAGAACCTGTCTGACAAAGTGAAGTAGGCTAAGAGATCTCAAAAAGCAAGAGCAAGAATTTGGTGACACTACAGTGCATCACAGCACAGTAATTAAATATTTTTGGTGTTGCACTTTGTAGACGGTCCCTGAGCAGTCGTTGTCAGCCGACTGCTCAGGGACAAGACAGAAGACAGCTGGTTTGGATAAAATCATGGTTGTAGCTCATGGTCTACCTTAGTGCAGTTAGAAAGACGTGTCGTTTGTGTTTTTGTAACATTTCTCTTTTGAGTTACTGATGCAGGTTTTCAAACGTTTCGCAATTCATGGTCGATCGTGAGAAAACCAGCTGATCAAGTGGTGTGTCCCCAGTTAAAATGCTTTGATTGTATTTTTGGGTGGTACATTGTATGTTCAGCAACTGATAAAACCAGCTGTAGGATGGAGACACAACAACACATAACCAAGATACAGAGACTGTGTGACAAGAACTGTCACGGATCAAAGTTTAACAATCAGTCATACTTGATCAACTGGTTGGCAGCTCAACAAGGAGGGAGTGTTTATCACATGACCTGATGTAACTCGATGTAAATATTCAAAATATCCTGTGTTTTTTTCCACTAAGAAGCAACTGGTCTGTGTTTCTCAACACATTGATCTCAGATTTAGATCTTAACAAACGTTTTAGATTTAAAGCAGGACCTTGTGCTAAACTTAGTCGGTTCCTCCTGTGACTTCAGTAAGTGGGAGGATGCAGTTCATGAGACAGAATAGATATAAAGACATGGAGAGAATAGAGAAAGGGACAGAGAGAGGAGGTGCAGTGCATCATAGGAGCTTCTCAGCAGTCTAATCCTACAGCAGCTGAACTAAAGGAAGGTCCAGGACCTGAACCATCACTAACTCTCTTTTTTTTAATAGATTAAAGTTTTCAGTCAAACCTCAAATGTAGAAAGGGTGTCTACCTCCTGGACCCAAACTGGATCTGGTTCCATCAGAGAGGATCCTGATAACTGAAGACTCTACCTCTTGTTCTGGTCTTAGAGACTCTAGGAACCACAATGTGTGTGAGTGGATATGTTGGACTTGTGTAACTTTTATTTCTCTACTCTTAACATTTTGTCTCCAGATGATTTAGTGATTTAGACTCTAGGAACCACGATGTGTGTGAGTGGATGCGTTGGACTTGTGTAACTTTTATTTCTCTACTCTTAACATTTTGTCTCCAGATGATTTAGTGTCAGAAGTTTCCAGTAAAGCGACATTATGACGAATATAGCAACAAGTGAGTTCAACTTTGATAATATGAAGTTTTCATTGTGAAATGTTGATACAAAGTTAAACTACAAATGTAAATAACACAATGATGTCACAAAGATGTGAGCATTTATATGATATTTCAGTGACATGTTCATCTTGTTGTGTATTTACCAACGTGAGGAAACTTCACAGAAACAATTTGATTTATAGTTTTTATGACTGATTGTTCATCTGTTTGTCTTTACAGATACAGACGTGTCCCCACTGAAATGCAGCAGCAGCCTTGACTTTCTACCACCTGACAGTGAGTTTTAGATCAATATCTAAGGAATTCACTGATAGTTCTGGTGTTTGTAGGCAACTATTAGGGTATGTTATTCCTGCAACTAGAGGTGCTGAACAGGTTTTGAATGTTTTGTAAACTGAAAATATTTTCTCTTATCAGATGGTAGAAGTCCTTCTTCCTTAGAACAGGTTGAGTTAATGGTTGTCATAATGAACACAGGGAGGCAGCTAACATTAGTGTAGTGAAGCTCCAGACTGACGTTTACTTGGTGCTGACAAATCAGTGTTGACTAACTATGAACTGTTCAAAGACACAATCTGGATCAAGACTCACAGATGCTCAACAACATTATATGTGACTGTGATAAATCTTATCTGAACACAGTAGTGGGAGTTACAATGTAAATGATCATTTTAAAATAGGTTTCTGAAACAAAAGTTGTTGTGACTGAATCTCAATGCCTTGACCCTACTACTTTCTAGCAGGAAATATCAAACTCAACACAACAGGAAGTGATGATGATGATGATGTCAGAGGAAGAGCCGATGGTTCCTCTGTGAACTGAATTGATCTCTTTGACCTAAATGTACACTTAGTGTTGTGTTGTTTTTTTTCATTCCAGTGTCTCAGCTGAGGGTTGTTCTTCTGGGGAACAGCTGGTCTCAGAGGAGGCCAGTGGTGAACTTGATACTGAAAGAGACTGTGTTCAACACTGATGAAGAACCAGACCAGTATCTGAGATTCAGTCGACAGATTGAGGGGAAAAAAATAGTTGTGGTCAACACTCCAGATCTGCTGCATCCTGACATGTCTGAATACAAACTGACAGAACATGTGAAAACCTGTGTGAGACTCTCTGATCCTGGTCCTCATGTGTTCCTGCTGGTTCTACAGTCTGAAGACTTCACTGAGGAACTCAAACTGAGACTCTGCAGAGTCCTGAAACTATTCAGTGATCAATCATTTGATCATTCACTGGTTCTGACATCAGCACAGGATCAGCATCATCCACAGTTAAAAGACTTGATCATAAAATGTAGAAACAGACTCTTGAACCTGAAGAACCTGGAACATCAAGAACTGTTAACAAGGTTGGATCAGGTTGTAAAGGAGAACAATGGAGAACATGTTCACTGTGAAATGTTTGAAGACACAGTGACAACGTTACCAACTGATCAAAGTCCAAAACAACAGACAAGATCAACTTCTATCACAGCTGCTGTTAAAGCTGCTGGTGAGTGAAACTAACGAGGAAATTATCATTGAATTCACATGAATCCTCTTTTAATAAATTAGAACATTAATGATGTTGTCTTTCCACAGAGCTGCATGAGGTTAAACAAAACACCTCTCAACTCTCTGTCTCAGAGGAAAGACCTTCGTCTCACAGTGAGTAGATTCATCTTTTCTACAGGATTCACACAAACACACCTCACAACACTTCACCACTGAAAAGATGTAAAATAACAAGAGAAATGTCTGAATGTTCATATAATAAACACGATCATTTAAAGTGATCACATACTGTACATCCACCATCTGAGCCTCCACATCTACTGATCTGTAACTGGACTGATCACTGACACTGTCACAATTATTCTGGCTACTTTCCTTAACTTTATGAATAATATGAATGTGTGGTGTGAAGGTGTATGCATGATGTGTGTGTGTGTTTGTGTGTGCATGTGAAAAAGGTGAATCAAAAATGATGAGAGAGGAGCAAAAGAACTGAGGTCATGAGATTAGGAGGGGCCCACACTGGTACCAGGTGTGGGTGATCTCTTCTGATCAGCTTCCCACAATGCATGCTGGGAACCTGAGAACCTCATCTGGCCAGGAAACGTAATTGGCCTGCAGGGGGAGCACCGGGCGTTACAACATACAATTAGTCCACCATCAAGCAGGTAACTAACCTTCCTCCTGACATTTGGACTGAGGTCTAAAATTGTGCAGACTTTGGTACCTTTTCCATGATGGTAGAAGGCTGAACAGGGGTTGGAGGGAAGGGTTGGGTCAGCTGTAAAGCTGACTACATTCCTGGTGATGGTGGTTGTTGTCTGTGAGGGAGGGGAGTAGGGTGCCGATGATCCTGCTGCCTCTACTATCTGCTGCAGGGTCTTTTTGTTGTGGGCAGAGTAGCTTCTGTATCAAACAGTAATGGAACCAGTCAGGATGCCTCTATAGAAGGTGCACATGATGGGTGGTTGGGCACTTGTTTTCTTCAGTTTGCAGCAAAAGTGGAGACGTTGTTGTGCAATGTCTTTGGCAAAGAATGTTTTGTTGTTGCTGTCCAGGTGAGGTCCTCAGTCATGTGAACCCCCAGGATTTTTGTGTCTGACCCCTCTCTACAGACGAGTTGTTGATGGTCAGTGGGCGGTGCTGAGTGAGGCTTCTCCTGAAGTCGATGACCTTTGTTTTGATAATCGTTTCCTTCACATTGAGCAGGAAATTGTTATCTGTGCACCACAAGGCTAGTAGGCTCACCTCCATCTCGCTGTTGCTATGAGACCCACTACTGTTGTATCATCTGCAAACTTAATGAGATGATTGGTCCTGAACGCTGGTGGACAGTCATGTGTCAGCAGGGTGAGGAGCCGGGGGCTGAGCACACGTCGTTTAGGGGTGCCAATGCTCAGAATGGTGGTGCTGGAAGAGTTGGTGCCGTCCCTCACTGCCTGTGGTCTCTCAGCAAGGACGTCCAGCAGCCAGTTACAGAGGGGGTGTTTAGTCCAGTTGATGATGGTGTTGATGCTGAACTAAAGTCTATGAACAAAATTTGGCTTTAGAAACTGATCAAGTTTGTATCATGTTTGTTCAGTTCTCTGTCTCTGTGTGATCACTGCAGTCATCAACATTATTTATATCATCTTTCATCTTTGTCTCTTTGTTACAGCATCTGGACTCAGGATTGTGCTTCTGGGAAAAAGTGACGACACAAAGACAAAACTTGGAAACTTTATCATTGAGGCGCAAAGTTTTCAAGACCAAAAATCAGAAAAACACAGCGTGGCCGTCTGTGGAGAGTGGAGAGGAAAACCATTAACAGTGGTGAAAACTCCAGACATGTTGAGTCTGGAAGAAGAGATCATGAGAAGAGAGGTGAAGAGTTGTGTGAGTCTCTGTTCTCCAGGACCAAATGTTCTGCTGCTGTTGGTGAAACCTTCTGATTTCACTGAAGAGAACAGACAAACACTGAAGTTCATCCTCAGTTTGTTTGGTGAAGATGTTTTTAGATTCTCAATGGTCATTGTGACACATGGTGACGAGAGGAGTCTCCTCGCTTGACATAGTTCTCAGTATAGTCATCAGACCTTACGAAGCTTGTCACGAAGAGATCAACTCAGCTTATAAGAAAAGTCGATCAGGCTCAGACTGTCGACTGTGACTGAACAGAAGTTGAAGTAATGACCTTCTCGAAAAAGTTCACAGTTTTCATACAGCTAAGCTTAGCAGATCTAAGATGCATCTTGCCGTGTCTGTGTCAGCTTGACTGTCAGTAGCCATCACAGGTTCCATAGTCCTAGATTGGACAATCAACTTACAGTAGAAGGCAGACTATGTGAAGCTCCTCACAGTATAAGCTGAGTACTAGGAGACAAAGTGCAAACTGTCCTCCGATAGACAACTAGTGGAGTTCTGAGCACTTATCAACTATCTGATACATAGACAGAATAGAAGACTAGGATCAGATGATTCGAAGTCTGCACGGGCTACAATGGTGTTGGTCATATACGTTAGAGACTCCACATGACGACTGAGCAGACGCTGTCTCATTGTACTAGCGACTTGAGTGGCAACAACGATACAAGCAGTTCGTCAACGAGCGTCAATCTCACGTGCGGCTCACAGAGAGTTGATCCTCATATAGAACTCGACTCCACGTTTGCTAGTCTGCACTGGACGAGCGTAGATCAGGAGTACATGTTCTGCAAAGCAGAGGATGTTCAGGACAGTCATCGACAGTTCACTCGGGACCTGTCAAAGTGCATCAGACGTGGACGGAGTACAGGCACCATGTTGACCGTGTCGGGGACATAGTTACAGTAAGTAAGCCATAGAGGACGACTGCTAAGCCCTCAGACTCAGACTCGACATGCAAGAAGAGCAGTCAATCAGTTTCAGTAGAGTCGCTGGAGCTAGCAGCAAGACCATGGACTCTAAGCGAAACCTAGATTCACGTTCACTCGGGTACCACTGGCTTTCATGTACAAGCCTGTACAAAGGAGCAGAGGATGTAAGGATCTTCACAAGAAGTTCATCTGCGAAAGTTAAAAGAGTTATGGTTTGTATTTTCTTTGATTTTACTAAAAAATAAACAAATACACGACTAATTATCACATTTCCTCCGAGTTGGTCTTCACCCACACAGACAGTAGACTGCAGTACTCAGAGGCTCCGCCAGGTGGCGCCGCTGGAGGACGAGAACAAGCCGGAAACAAACAGCAGAGGGTGAAAGTGTAAAGGTGATGATGAACTGATGAACTGTGACAGCGATGCGAAGAACGAACGACGTTCATTCTTCATGTTACTGTAAATTGTCACGTCTCTGGTCTCGCTCCCATGTCCAACCCATGTATGGGTCAGGCCCAGACCAAGAAGATAAACGGGAATCCTTTCCAGACACGGGGAGCTCAGAGCTCTGTCACTTTGAGCCCAGCGCTGCCTTACTTTACCTGTGACCCTTAAAAAAACACTTCATCTGTAAACTGAAGATTTCTCCAGGTTGTTCTTGGGCTTCCAACAAAAGAATCGGGCTAAAAACTGGTTTAGTGAAAACTCCGGGTTCGTTGCATTAGACTCTAACCTTAAACTAACCCTGAGTTTTCACTAAACCTGCTTTCTGAAACAGGCCCCTGATCTTTGAATATGACTCTTTCTTATTGTCAGAGTTGTTTCAGTGAAAACAGATGAATTAAAATGCGAATCAAACCAGTTGAACCAATACTCACCACAGAAATGTTAATGGTTGAGATTCTTCTCTCTCAGCCTTTTCTCCACTCACAGTCTTTATCTACCGTCTTTACCTCATGTTCATATCGTCTTTGACCTGTGGCAGCGACAGACATCTCAACTCCATCAACTAAATATAAATTAGAGTTGTAGAGTAAATATAGATGGATCCTTTGACAAAGCAGGAGGCTGTTTGACATCAGGTGAGTCTCAGACCACATTCACTGTCTGTTATTAACTGATCTGGAAACAGATTTATTCTCTCTCTCTTTATATATATTGACAGAAACTAACTTAATACTTTTTTGTTCAGATAATTTTTTTTCTCGGTTTAATTCAATGAATCAGTTTGAAACTGTTTGGTTATGTGTAGTTACTGTTTCTTAAAGTTTTATAAAGTTGACAGTGAACTAACCTGAAAAAAAAAACAGTCAGAGGAGTTACAGGATTATAATTTGGACATTTATTTATTTGTTTCATCTGAGGAAGAACCACTTCTCACTGATGCAGCTCAGTTGCATCAAATATCAGTTTTGTTCTATTTGTTTTGAGAACAATTTAGAAATCAACATTTAAAGTTGTTAACAAATGCAATTCTTAACATTGTGTGCACTGTATTACAGTCATGAATATACGGTATATGTGTTGTTGTGACCCACCCCCCACCACCAAATTTGGTGGTGGGGGGTGGGTCATTGAAGTGCTAAGTTTCATTAGCCACTTTCAGGCCTGATCACTGCCAGATCACAATCAAGAAATCACTGAAACAGAACCTGTCTGACAAAGTGAAGTAGGCTAAGAGATCTCAAAAAGCAAGAGCAAGAATTTGGTGACACTACAGTGCATCACAGCACAGTAATTAAATATTTTTGGTGTTGCACTTTGTAGACGGTCCCTGAGCAGTCGTTGTCAGCCGACTGCTCAGGGACAAGACAGAAGACAGCTGGTTTGGATAAAATCATGGTTGTAGCTCATGGTCTACCTTAGTGCAGTTAGAAAGACGTGTCGTTTGTGTTTTTGTAACATTTCTCTTTTGAGTTATTGATGCAGGTTTTCAAACGTTTCGCAATTCATGGTCGATCGTGAGAAAACCAGCTGATCAAGTGGTGTGTCCCCAGTTAAAATGCTTTGATTGTATTTTTGGGTGGTACATTGTATGTTCAGCAACTGATAAAACCAGCTGTAGGATGGAGACACAACAACACATAACCAAGATACAGAGACTGTGTGACAAGAACTGTCACGGATCAAAGTTTAACAATCAGTCATAGTTGATCAACTGGTTGGCAGCTCAACAAGGAGGAAGTGTTTATCACATGACCTGATGTAACTCGATGTAAATATTCAAAATATCCTGTGTTTTTTTCCACTAAGAAGCAACTGGTCTGTGTTTCTCAACACATTGATCTCAGTTTTAGATCTTAACAAACGTTTCAGATTTAAAGCAGGACCTTGTGCTAAACTTAGTCGGTTCCTCCTGTGACTTCAGTAAGTGGGAGGATGCAGTTATGAGACAGAGTAGATATAAAGACATGGAGAGAATAGAGAAAGGGACAGAGAGAGGAGGTGCAGTGCATCATGGGAGTTTCTCAGCAGTCTAATCCTACAGCAGCTGAACTAAAGGAAGGTCCAGGACCTGAACCATCGCTAACTCTCATTTTTTTAATAGATTAAAGTTTTCAGTCAAACCTCAAATGTAGAAAGGGTGTCTACCTCCTGGACCCAAACTGGATCTGGTTCCATCAGAGAGGATCCTGATAACTGAAGACTCTACCTCTTGTTCTGGTCTTGGAGACTCTAGGAACCACAATGTGTGTGTGTGTGTAGATGTGGATGTTGGACTTCACTTTTAACATGTAACAGATGATTTAGTGATTTCTACTCTTAACACGATGTTTTGTCTCCAGATGATTTAGTGTTAAGAAGTTTCCAGTAGTGTCAAAAGCCAGACATTATTATGATGAATATAGCAACAAGTGAGTTCAACTTTGATAATATGAAGTTTTCATTGTTAAATGTTGATACAAAGTTAAACTACAAATGTAAATAACACAATGATGTCACAAAGATGTGAGCATTTATATGATATTTCAGTGATATGTTCATCTTGTTGTGTATTTACCAACGTGAGGAAACTTCACAGAAACAATTTGATTTATAGTTTTTATGACTGATTGTTCATCTGTTTGTCTTTACAGATACAGACGTGTCCCCACTGAAACGCAGCAGCAGCTTTGACTTTCTACCACCTGACAGTGAGTTTTAGATCAATATCTAAGAAATTCACTGATAGTTCTGGTGTTTGTAGTGTTCAGATCAAATACAATGTGAATTTTTGGATCCTGTTATTTCTGCAAGTACAGGTGATGAATTGTTTTTGGAGGATTTGGTAAACTGCAAATTTTTTTAACGGTTAATAGAAGTTCTCCTTCCTTAATGCAAGATGACTTAAAGTGATAGTCCACAGTAATTTGAACCCAGAGTCTATTTCACCATGAATACGAGTCAAACTCCCCCTCGAGATATTTTACGTTGGTTGAAGTAATATCCAGTTTGACCGTCTTTTGTTTTCACAACCAAATAGTTAACAATGAAAGTAAATGGGGCAGTCAGCCAAACGTGTCTAAACTGTCATTTTTTAACCACTAATAAAGCTCAAAATATCACTTCACTTCAGCAGTAGCATGAATAGGGTCCCTACACATAAACTGAAGTACTGATAACTTAGTAAGTGAACCCAGAGTTTATTAAAAACACTGTTTTACAAGACTTACCCAATGTCTGGTTTTATAACAACTGGTGATGAAGGTTGTTTCACATCAGCAGATTCATCACTTTCCTGAACAACAGACCAATGTGTCCATTAAGAGCCAGGAAAATGATGAATCTGCTGATCTGGAACACCTTTCATCGCTATGTGGTTGTGAAAACAAAATAAAGTCAAACTCAAAAGTCCTTTGACAAACATAAAATAGCTTTTGAGGATATGTTTGACTGGTAATGATGGTTAAATAGACCTTTGGTTTAAATTACCCTGGACTATCTGGTTGTCATAATGAAAACAGAAAGGCAGCTAAAATCAGTGTAGGAATGGGTCAGCAAATAAACGATCAATAGGGATGGGAATGCACATGAAGTCCGTCGTTGGAGTGTATTAATCTTCCTCTCCATCCAAGAGACGCCACCCTTCCTTGCTGTGGTGGAGAGGTTTGTGTACCCTAGGGACCTTAGGAGCTGTGTCGTCAGGGGCTGTGTTCAGTTATTGGACTTCTGTCCAAGGTCGTAGATCAATGATCGACTTTATAGTTGCATCATCTGACTTACAGCCACATGTTCTGGACGCTCGAGTGAAAAGAGGAGCTGAGCTGTCTACTGATTACCTGATCTGGTTGGCTAGTGGACTCCCAAGGCAGCCGGCAGGTACTGTCAGGCCAAGCGATATGCAGCCAGGGCAGATATGAAGGCTAAAACTTAGGTGTGGGGGTAGGACTTTCAGTTGGCCTGGAAGAAATTCTGGCAAACCGTCCAGCGTCTCAGGAGGGGGAAGTGCCTCTTGCATCAATTATAATTAAAATAATCATTATCAAATCGGTTTCTGAAACAAAGACTATTATGTCGCAACTCTCCAAGGAAATATCAAGCTTAACACAAACAGGAAGTGATGATAATAATGTCAGAGGAAGAGCCGACAGTTCCTCTCTGACCTGAATTCATCCCTTTGACCTAAATGTAAACTTATTTTTTATTTTATTTTATTTTGTCCATTTCAGTTTCTGAGCTGAGGGTTGTTCTTCTGGGGAACAGCTGGTCTCAGAGGAGTTCAGTGGGGAACTTGATGCTGAAAGAGACTGTGTTCAACACTGATGAAGAACGAGGTCGCTGTCTGAGAGTCAGACAACAGATGGAGGAGAAAAAACTAGTTGTCATCAACACTCCAGATCTGCTGCATCCTGACATCTCTGAACACAAAGTGACAGAACATATGAAAACCTGTGTGAGACTCTCTGATCCTGGTCCTCATGTGTTCCTGCTGGTTCTACAGTCTGAAGACTTCACTGAGGAACAGAAACTGAGACTCTGCAGAGTCCTGGAACTCTTCAGTGATCAATCGTTTGATCATTCACTGGTTCTGACATCAGCACAGGATCAGCATCATCCACAGTTAAAAGACTTGGTCATAAAATGTAGAAACAGACTCTTGAACCTGAAGAACCTGGACCGTCTAGAACTGTTAACACGGTTGGGTCAGGTTGTAAAGGAGAACAATGGAGAACATGTTCACTGTGAAATGTTTGAAGACACAGTGACAACGTTACCAACTGATCATCAAAGTCCAAAACAACAGACAAGAGCAGCTTCTATCACAGCTGCTGTTAAAGCTGCTGGTGAGTGAAACTAACGAGGAAATTATCATTGAATTCACATGAATCCTCTTTTAATAAATTAGAACATTAATGATGTTGTCTTTCCACAGAGCTGCATGAGGTTAAACAAAACACCTCTCAACTCTCTGTCTCAGAGGAAAGACCTTCGTCTCACAGTGAGTAGATTCATCTTTTCTACATTTAGTCCAACATCAAACAGGAAACTAACCTTCCTCCTGACACGTGGGCTGAAATCTAAATTTGCTTTGTATTCCTACAAGACTTTAAACCTGTTAGTAGACCTCATTCACCTGCAGTGTGAAGTTACGACTCTGGTTTATTACTAAGATCTGTTGCTTATTGTTATTCTGTTTCATTAAAAATAGTTTAATTGAGTCAGGGCCTAGAGTATTTACTTGTGTACTACTTCTCTTATAATTTAACTTTTTAGATGTTATCTTATTCACTTTATCTCTCTACTTGTTGATGTTATTAATTTTGAGTCATATAATGACATATCGCCATTTCAACAAATGTTGTGTTATAAACTGACCTAGTGTAGTGATTTCAGTCTCATTAGTGTTTGTTCAGTTCTCTGTCTCTGTGTGATCACTGCAGTCATCAACATTATTTATATCATCTTTCATCTTTGTCTCTTTGTTACAGCATCTGGACTCAGGATTGTGCTTCTGGGAAAAAGTGACGACACAAAGACAAAACTTGGAAACTTCATCATTCAAGACCAAAGTTTTCATGACCAAAAATCAGTAAAACGCAGCGTGGCCGTCTGTGGAGAGTGGAGAGGAAAACCATTAACAGTGGTGAAAACTCCAGACATGTTGAGTCTGGAAGAAGAGATCATGAGAAGAGAGGTGAAGAGTTGTGTGAGTCTCTGTTCTCCAGGACCAAATGTTCTGCTGCTGTTGGTGAAACCTTCTGATTTCACTGAAGAGAACAGACAAACACTGAAGTTCATCCTCAGTTTGTTTGGTGAAGATGTTTTTAGATTCTCAATGGTCATTGTGACACATGGTGACGAGAGGGAAAGTTTCCCACTGAAAAACTAATCCAAGACTGTGAACAAAGACAGTTCAGAATCAGGTTTGACAAGAAGGATCTTCCAAAAAATTATCAGGTAGAGTTGATGCAAAAAATGGAAACTATAGTGAGTGACAACAAGGGAGGATACCTGATGTTAATGAAAGAGTCAAATGTCTCCAAACCATCTTTAAACCTGGTCCTGTGTGGGAGCAGAGCAGCAGAGAAGACTTCAGCAGCCGAGGCCATTTTAGGTCAGACAGAGCTTCATTCAGTCTCCAGCTCATCAGAGTGTGTTAAACATCAGGGAGAGGTGTGTGGACGTTGGGTTTCCCTGGTGGAGCTGCCTGCCTTGTCTGGAAAACCTCAGGAGGAAGTGATGAAGGAATGGTTCAGGTGTATCTCCCTCTGTGATCCTGAGGGCGTCAACGCCTTCATCCTGGTCCTACCTGTGGGTTCCCTCACTGATGAAGACAAGGTGGAGTTAGAGACCATCCAGAAGACGTTCAGCTCTAGAGTCAATGACTTCACCATGATCCTGTTCACTGTGGAGTCAGATCCTAAACATCCAGCTGTTGTTAACTTTGTCAAAGGAAACTCAGACGTCCAGAGGATCTCTCAGAGCTGTGGAGGAAGATCTGTTGTTCTCAACATCAAGGACAAACAGCAGATCCCTGAACTGTTGGAAACTGTGGAGAAGATGAGACACATCAACAAACCATGTGGCTACACAACAGAGACATTTGTACATGTTCAAATAGAAAAGATCGTTCAACAAGAGAGTGAACTGAACAAGAACAAGATCACATGTAAGTACTTGTTAATATGTTTTATGTATTAAACCATTTTCTACATTTCAGTCTTGTGTTCATTCAGTAGAAATGTGTGAACCTGTTGGTAACTCCAGCTGTTTTAATGTTGCAGGTGAAGAGACACAGAGTCCAGAGAGTCTCAGGATTGTTCTGATCGGGAAGACTGGCTGTGGAAAGAGTTCTTCAGGAAACACTATTCTGGGAAGAAAAGAGTTTAAAGCTGATTTGAGTCAAACATCAGTCACCAAATATTGTCATAAATCAGAGAGTAAAGTTGAAAGTCGTCATGTGGTTGTGGTCGACACTCCTGGTCTGTTTGACTCCAACTTGTCTCATGATCAGATTAATGAAGAGATGGTGAAATGTGTCAGTCTTCTGGCTCCAGGACCACATGTCTTCCTGTTGGTGTTACACATCGGCAGATTCACACCAGAGGAGAAGGAAACACTGAAACTCATTAAAGAAGCCTTCGGGAAGAATTCAGAGAAATTTACCATCGTTCTTCTCACAGGAGGAGATTTACTGGTGGAAGATGATGTGTCCGTTGAAGAGTTTATTGATAAGAAATGTGATGATTCCTTTAAGAAGCTGATCTCTGACTGTGGAGGAAGATACCATGTGTTTAATAACCTTGATGAACAAAACCACACACAAGTCAGTGAACTGATAAAAAAGATGGACACCATGGTGAAGGAAAATGGAGGCAGCTGCTTCACTAATGATCTGCTGCAGGAGGCTGAGGCAGCGATAAAGAAAGAAATGGAGAAGATCCTGAAGGAGAAAGAAGAAGAAATGAAGAGAGAAAGAAAAGAACTAGAAAGAAAACATGAGGAAGAAAAAAAAGAAATGGAGAGAAAGTTAGAAGAACAGGAAAAAGAAACTGAAAAGGAGAAAAAACTGAGAGAACAGAAACTGAAGGAAATAGAAGAAAACATCAAGAAGGAACGTGAAGAGAGAAAGAGAGAAGAAGAAACCAGAGAGGAAGAAGACAGGAAGAGGAGACAGGAGGAAGAAAGACAAAGACTGGAGTGGAATCAAGAAAAAGAAGCTTTGGAGAGAAAAATCAAGACTGAATTAGAAGAAAAAGAAACGATTTACAATAAACTGGAGGAGAATATGAAAGAGATGACAAGAAAAAAAGAGCTCTGGAAGAAAAAACGACAAAACGGGTTGAAAAGATGAGATGAAGAAAATAAACAGAAACAACAGAAGAAGGAAAAACATAACAAATATGAGCTGAAAGTACAGAGATATGAAAATTATAGAAAACAACAAGAAAGAAAAAGACAAGAACAGGGGGAGGAGAGAAAAGAGTTGGAGGAAAAGTATAAGAAAGAAAAGGAAGAAATGAAACGAAAAATAGAAAAACAGAGAGAGAAAACTGAAAAGGAGAGAAAAAGCCTGGAGTGGAATCAAGAAAAAGAAGCTTTGGAGAAAAAAAATCAAGACTGAATGAAAAGAAAAAGAAAAAAAGAACAAGAAACTGGAGCAAAGTATAAAAGAGATGGATGAAAAACGAGAGGCCTGGGAGAAAGAGAAACAGTTGTGGGAAAAACAAGCTCAAGAAAATGAACATAAACGACAGGAGGAGGAAGAAAAACATAAAACAACTACAAGTAGAATATGAGCAGGAAAAACAACGATATGAACTAGAAAGAAAAGAAGAAGAAAGAAAGAGACGAAAACAGGAGGAGAAGAGAAAAGAGCTGGATGAAAACTTTGAGAAAGAAATAAAAGATATGATGAAGAAATATGAAGACAAGGCCAGAAGACAAGCTGAAGAGATGAACGAGTTCAGACAGAAATACATGGAGGAATCTAAAGATCTGACAAGAAAACTTGATGTCTCAGCATGAGAGAACAGCACAAGAACAAAACACAACAGTCACAGAGAAGAGGAGAAAAACTAAAAAAGGACAAAAAAGATCATATCAAAAAAGTTGAGTTGAGGAAGAAACACCTTAAGTTGTTTTATTGTATAGTGATGTCATAAAACTGTATTTACTCCAAGAAGAAGTCAGGGTAAGAATAAGAAATCTGAATACACATTGTGTATAGAAACTGTTGGTGAAATAATACTGAAGGTTTTGATTCATTGATTTAACAAAGTATAAAACCTGTGATTTAAAATCATGTAAACAGAAATCTTCTGTAATTAAAGGGTTAAAAAGACGTATTCAACGGTTTGTATTTTATTTAATATTACTAATTAAAGTAGAGAAATGTATACAAAACAGTAGAATCTAGATCTACCTGGACGTTGGCTCCAGACCTGAAGAAGCCTTCAGGTGAGAAGTGAATCATCTTCAAGGATTTCAAGTGAGTCCACTTCAGTTCAGTCCAGTTCCCTTTTTGAGTATAAAGAGGTTAAATTAGTAACATTGTGACAACAAATCACTCTACTTTCTATGAACATGTGACTAACTCAGTCAGTTCGGGTATAACTTTACCTGAAAGTCCCTTTAACACCGATAAGTGTAAGAAATGTGTTTAAAACCCATCAAAAATACTAACTTATAAAGATAATGTAACACCATTTGGACCAAAAACCTTTTTAGCCTGATTGAGCCAAGTGAGAAAATCATAAAGTGTTGGTGTGTAGGGAATTAGTATCAGGCATCAAATTTATTATTATTTATTTACGGGATTCTCTTGGCAGTCAGAAATCTGGCAAAGAAAGGGGTAAAAATATCAGTGTTAGACATCAGTTTTAATCTTTCCAGACCAGAGGGAAAGTGTATTGTGTGGTAGGAAATTAACCAAAAATGGATTTACAAAACTTGGATTTTCCCTGGATGCGTGTCATTTGCAGAACGGTTGCGTTGCCTCTTCAACCCGCCGTCCGTCAATACCTAGCGGACGTATTTACAGTCCGGCTCCTCCAGCATCACCGGATCTTGCGAATTCACGCACATATGCGTGATGTAGCAGGGTGTAGTTTCTTCATAGTATCAACAGGGTGAAATGATGTCTGAAAACCTCAACTTTAGGCCTGCCTCCGCCCATTATGACGTTTTCAAGATGTAGTGCAAGTAAATATGATGGTATGAATCAATATGAATATGATACGTTAACCACGTGTTTTATTTTGTTTCTGTGCACGACTTCCTGTCCCACACGATCGCTGTGTGCCGAGTTGCTGCATCACCGTTTGGCAAAATTAGAAATGTTGCAGATCGGCTGTGGAAGGCTCCGCCGGATGGAAACGTATCAACTCCACTGCCGTTTGGGGGCAGAAACGCAACATACATGCATCCGGTGGAAATTGGGGCAAAGGGAGACATTTATTCTCATTATCGAGTAAAGCAACTGAGGGCCATCGTACCATGCCCAAGCAGGTTTGCGTGAGGGCAAGTGATCTGTGCTTGAATATGGCACACTTCCCTGGCCTGGCAGGGTTGGAAGAGGTGCTGGAGTACGGTGCATTTGGTCAAGCAGGCTTCAGCACATTTGCCCTTGGATACGGTGATATGGAACAACTTGCCCTAGTGCGAGTGCACCCTTTGTGAAAAGGAAGGAAGAAGTCATTATTTCTAGAATGAGAATTGGGCACACATATCTAAACAGCAATCTCTTCCTCCTAGGATGTCAAAGTGGGCTATGTTTGGAGGGAAAGAGAAGCTTTTATCAGAATTGAAAGATACAGAACTAAAGGAAGTGTCAGTGAAAAGTATTTTAGAGATAGGGTCAAGCGGGAGAGGGAAACTTCCTGAAAAACAGGAATCAGAAATGGGATTCGAGAATGTAATAACGGACTGAAACAGCAGGTGGCACAGTTGTGACTGTAAGGATGACGGCTGCTGTTAAACATCAGAGAAGAAGAAGAGGGAGGGCGGGACCAGTAAAACTACTGAAGAAGCAGCTGAAGTGGTGAGAGCTGGACGAGGAAGTGAATCTGGAGCAGGTGAGTGTTAACAACATTATTCTCTTTTCACTGACAGTGTGATGTCTGTTTGACTGTAGCGTCAAGAGGAGTCAGTGACACAAACAATGTGAGAGAAAAGAAGGAACTGATACGATCTGTGGTGTTTCCTGCTGAGTTTAGACTTTACTCAAGTTCACGTGTGTTAATAATTGAACAGACGGTGCGGACGGTGTGTTTACAGTATGTGTGTGTGCGTTTACAGCATGTGTGCGTGTTTACAGTAGTGCGTGTGTGTTACAGATTCATCTCTCAAACCAGGGAAGATGAATGGTTTGGAGGAAGACGAGGACAGACGTCCACAGTCCAGCTGTTTGTCTATGAAGAGTGACGTGTCAAGAGAAGAACCTCCAGACTTCAGTCGAGAACCTGGACCCTCAGACTCAAAGTAAGACAAGATGTGGTTTAATGACATGTGGTTTGTGTCAACTAAGAAAAATAACAGGACCTATAAAACAGCTCTGGAAAAAAAATAAGAGACCACTGCAAAATTATCACTTTGTAGGTATGTTTTTAAAACTAGTAAGTAAAATTACCATTTGTGTGTGATTTTATATATATATATATATATATATATATATATATATATATATATATATATATATATATATATATATATATATATGTATGTATGTGTGTCATTTATTTATAGATTTCACATTGCTGTTGTGTGATTTTGCCACTGGTGCAAAAATTAAAGCAGCTCAGCAGTGTTCGATGGTTTGTAAGCATCCGTTTTCCTCTTGATCACATTCCAGAGGTTTTCAGTGGGGTTCAGGTCTGGAGATTGTGCTGGCCATGACAGGGCCTTGATCTGGTGGTCCTTCGTCCACACCTTGATCGACCTAGCTGTGTGGCAAAGAACATTGTCCTGCTGGAAAACCAATCCCTAGAGTTGGGGAACATTGTCAGAGCAGAAAGAAGCAAGTTTTCTTCGCACATAACCTTTCTCTTGGCTTGATTCGCAAAGATGAATCTCCCTGAATCCAGCCTTGATATAGCACCCCCAGATCGACACCAGTCCTCCATCAAATTTAAGACTGGATGCGAGACACTGTGGCTTGTAGTTGTCTCCATCTAACCATTAGATGACCAGGTGTTGGGCAAAGCTGAAAACTGGACTCATCAGAGAAAATGACCTTACCCCTGGTCTCCAAGGTCCAATCCTTATGGTCTTTTGCAAAGCTCAGCCTGGCTCTCCTTTGCTTTACATTGATGAATGGATTTTTTTTTCTAGCTTTACACGACTTCAGCCCTGCCCCTACAACCCTGTTTAGAACCATACTCACTATGCACTTCACCTCAGCTGCCATTTGCCATTCTTTTAGTAGGTCACCAGCCAGTCCCATTGTAAGAGGACAGTGATAGCCACAGGAGTGGTTTTTATAATTTTTCTCATTCAATAAGATTTAATTCAGGTGATCACCTAAACAGTACCTCATTAAGTAGAATGTAGTGTGGTTGTGTTGGAATTCAACAGTCTTTGGAATGGAATGGCTGTCATACATGAAAAGATTCTGAATTCAGATTTTCTCCAGAGCTGTATATCACAGCAGTGATGATACTACTACTACTACTGATAATAATAATGAATATGTATAAAATCTGTGTTGTTTCCACAGACAGAGAACAGATCCAGGATCCAGCTGTTTGTCAATGAAAAGCGACCTGTCAAGAGAAGAACCTCCAGACTTCAGTCGTGAACCTGGACCCTCAGACACAAAGTAACAGACCTGATACAAACTATTTACTAGGAATAGCTCGTTTTAATCACCACTGACATTTACATGAGTTGTTGTTTTTTAAAGTCTCTACTAAAATGTATTTTCTAAGTAAAGTGTGAGAAACTTCAGTCGTCAGAAAGAAATGTTTCATGTGGTCGTCCTGTTAGTACCTGACACTGTTCTTCACTGAGAGAAGCTGTAATCTGATCTAAGACGACGGCTACAAACATCAAACCTCCTGGTCACCAGCAGCAGCAGTGTTTCTGTGTTTAGAGCCACAGAAACGACTTTGATTAGAAGATTTATCAGAGATTCGCCTCATGAATAAAAACATGTTTGTGTTTGCAGACGTCAGAACCACAGACTGAGACCAGATCCAGAATTGGGCTGTTTGTCTATGAAGAGTGACCGGTCAAGAGAAGAACCTCCAGACTTCAGTCGTGAACCTGGACCCTCAGACACAAAGTAAAAATCTGTTTCTAGTGTACAACATCAGTCATGTTTGGTGACCAGGTGGATCTTTATTATTAGTATTTTTTTATGGTCAAACAAGACTGTGGCGGGCTGCCATAGTCTTGGTATTTAATGAGAAACACTGACTGCTCAGAGGGTTTGTGCAGGAGACACTAAACATATGCAGCTTCATATAAACTGTCTCCTGTTCACAGCAGCAACAATGTGATGAGAGACTAGACGTTCATACACTTCATTCACCACTAATGTCATGTGTTCACATCCACAGAGAAAAAAGGGAGGGGACTGGTGTCTCTGTGGACCAGCAGCTGTCCTGCTGTGCTTTGTGTCAGGACGTTCCTGAAGGATCCAGTCTCCTCCAGCTGTGGACACTGGTTCTGCAGACAGTGTAGCAGCTCATACTGGGACCAGTCTGGTCCACCAGGAGACTCCTCCTGTCCCCAGTGTGGAAAGAGACTCAGACTCAGCTCTGGACAAAGTAAGACTGAACATGTGTCTGCTGATGTGGTCACTGGTGAAAACAGGACGTGTTGTTTTCTACAGTGTCATGTGATCTGTCAAACAGCATCAACATTTAAGATGATTATAAACATGAGAAAGATTTTCCTTCCTTGTCTTTAGTCTGACATTGTTTGTTCTCTGTCAGCAGATAGTGGTCTGCAGCAGGTTTTAGATCAACATAAGACCAGTCTGAGGACCAGATGTCAACATGTGACTGAAGGAACTGATGGACCAGGAAGTGAAACCCTCCTCAACAGGGTCTACACTGAGCTCTACATCACACAGGGACAGAGTGAAGAGGTTAATACCCAACATGAGGTGAGGCAGCTGGAGACGACGCACAAGAAGAAGTCCTTCCATGATGCTCCGATTAGGTGCCACGACATCTTTAAACCTTTACCTGATCAACAGAAAAAACAGGAAAAGCAGAAAGGTCCCATCAGAGTGGTTCTGACCAACGGCGTCGCTGGAGTTGGAAAAACCTTCTCGGTGCAGAAGTTCACTCTGGACTGGGCAGAGGGCTCAGAAAACCAAGACGTCAGTCTGCTGGTTCTGCTTTCGTTCAGGGAGCTGAACTTGATCAGAGATGAGCAGTACAGTCTTCTCAGGCTGCTCCATGTTTTCCATCCAACATTACAGAAGCTCACAGCAGAGCAGCTGTCTGTCTGTAAAGTGCTGTTCATCTTTGACGGCCTGGATGAAAGCAGACTGTCACTGGACTTCAACAACATGGAGGTCGTGTCTGACGTCACACAGACGTCATCAGTCAACCTGCTGCTGACAAACCTCATCCGGGGGAATCTGCTTCCCTCGGCTCTGGTCTGGATCACTTCCAGACGCGCGGCGGCCAATCAGATCCCTCCACGGTGTGTGGACAGGGTAACAGAAGTACGAGGCTTCACCGACCCCCAGAAGGAGGAGTACTTCAGGAGGAGGATCAGTGATGAAGAGCTGTCCAACAGAACCATCTCACACATCAAGACGTCCAGGAGCCTCCACATCATGTGTCAGATCCCAGTCTTCTGCTGGATCAGTGCTACAGTTCTGCAGCACATGTTGACCACAGAGCAGAGAGGAGAGCTGCCCAAGACCCTGACGGACCTGTACTCACACTTCCTGCTGGTTCAGACAAAGAGGAAGAAGCACAAGTACCATGAGACGAGTCCACAGGAGCTGACGGAGGCTGACAGGGAAGTTCTCCTGAAGCTGGGGAGGCTGGCGTTTGAACAGCTGCAGAAAGGAAACATCATGTTCTACCAACAAGACCTGGATCAGTGTGGTCTTGGTGCCTCAGAGGCCTTGGTGTACTCAGGAGTCTGTACAGAGATCTTCAGAAGAGAGAGTGTGATCTTCCACAAAACAGTTTACTGCTTTGTTCATCTGAGTGTTCAGGAGTTTCTGGCTGCAGTTTACATGTTCCACTGTTTCACCACCAGGAAGACTGAGGTACTGGAGGACTTCCTGGAATATGATGATGATGATGATGACAGGGACACTGATGACTTCATGGACCACAGTGACTCATCTCTGGATGAGTTCCTGAATAAAGCCATGGAAAAGTCCCTTCAAAGTGAAAACGGTCACCTGGACCAGTTTGTTTGCTTCCTTCATGGCCTCTGTCTGGAGTCCAACCAGAGAGTCTTAGGAGGTCTGCTGGGTCAGACAGAGACCAGACCAGAAACCATCCAGAGAGTCATCAACAACCTGAAGATGATGGAGAGTTCTGATATCTCTCCTGACAGAAGCATCAACATCTTCCACTGTCTGACGGAAATGAACGACCACTCAGTTCATCAGCAGATCCAAGAGTTCCTGAAGTCAGAGTCCAGATCAAAGAAGAGACTTTCTGTAATCCAGTGTTCAGCTCTGGCCTACATGCTGCAGATGTCAGAGGAGGTTCTGGATGAGTTGGACACGGACAAGTACAAGACATCAGATGAGGGAAAACGGAGACTGATCCCAGCTGTGAGGAACTGCAGGAAGGCTCGGTGAGTCCTGACATGATCATTAATATCATCAATTAATAAGTCTTATGTGCAGTTTAGTCATACTCGGATATAGTGATAGTCAAGAGACTGTATATCAAGACAGAGTCAAGACCAAGACCATAAAGATAAGTCAGTTTTCTTGACCATGACTTAGGTCTACAGTTCTAGAAATTAGACTGAGGCTGGTGTTATAGGAGCAGTCTAGTATATTCTTGTCTACCTACAGTTGTTTTCAAAATAATAGCAGTCTGTTTAAAAAATTGAGTAAAGCCCAAAATACTTATAGTGGTTTTTATTTCCATGCATTGGGAACACTGCACATTATATTCTAAATCAAAACATGAAGAAAAAAGCAGAAATTATTTAATTACTTTACAGAAAATGAAGAAAAATGAACATTGGGCTGTTCAAAAAAATAGCAGTGTCTGCATTTTACTTTACAAACTCAAATATTTACTGTATTAACTGAAAAATATCCAGGATTCAGCATTCCTGTGAATCACTAAACTAATATTTAGTTGTATAGCCACTGTTTTTGAGAACCACTTCACATCTGTGTTGCATGGAGTCGACCAACTTCTGGCATCTGTGAACAGGTATTCCAGCCCAGGATGATTTGACAACGTTCCATAATTCCTCTGCATTTCTTGGTTTTGCCTCAGAAACAGCATTTTTAATGTCACCCCACAAGTTTTCTATCGGATTAAGGTCCGGGGATTGGGCTGGCCACTCCATGACTTTAATTTTGTTGGTCTGGAACCAAGAAGCTGCTCGCTTACTGGTGTGTTTGGGGTCGTTGTCTTGTTGAAACACCCATTTCAAGGGCATTTCCTCTTCAGCATAAGGCAACATGACCTCTTCAAGTATTTTGATGTATCCAAACTGATCCATGATCCCTGGTATGCGATAAATAAGCCCGACACCATAGTAAGAGAAACATCCCCATATCATGATGCTTGCACCACCATGCTTCACTGTCTTCAGAGTGTACTGTGGCTTGAATTCAGTGTTTGGGGGTCGTCTGACAAACTGTCTGCAGCCCTTAGACCCAAAGAGAACAATCTTACTCTCATCCGTGCACAAAATGTTTCTCCATTTCTCTTTTGGCCAGCCAATGTGTTCTTTGGCAAATTGTATCCTCTTCAGCACATGTCTTTTTCTTAACAGTGGGACTTTATGGGGCTTCTTGCTGATAGATTAGCTTCACACAGGCGTCTTCTAATTGTCACAGTACTCACAGGTAACTTCAGACTGTCTTTGATCATCCTGGAGCTGATCATTGGCTGAGTTTTCACCATTCTGGCTATTCTTGATCCATTGAATGGTAGTCTTCCGTTTTCTTCCACGTCTCTCTGGTTTTGCTTTCCATTTTAAAGCATTGGAGATCATTTTAGCCGAGCAGCCGATCATTTTCTGCACTTCTTTATACGCTTTTCCTTCATTAATCAACATTTTAATTAAAGTACGTTTTTCTTCTGAACAATGTCTGGAACGACCCATTTTCTCAGGTTTTCAGAGAGAAATGCATGAGCAACATGTGCTGGCTTCATCCTTAAATAAGGGCCACCTGATTGACACCTGTTTTTTCACAGATTGAATGACTTCACCTAATTGAACTCCACACTGCTATTTTTTTGAACACGCCCCTTCAATTCATTATTCAATTACACAGACTCAGGAGCATACATATCATGAATGTAGGCTCTGTTGGTTTTCTATGACCCTACTACAGCAACTGGTAAATTATTTGCCATGCAGTAATATAATTTCTACCAAAAACAGGTTATTCATGTTGGACTGCTATTATTTTGAACACAACTGTACCTCTTTATATGGATCTTTTTTTTCTGGGGTCAAAATTTAGGGCTGCATGAGGTCAACATTTTATCAGAATTGAAGGTGTTCAATTTTGACAACGATAACTGCAATAGACTTAAACTTCAGATTCAGCATCCTTTGAATCATTGCAACCTTATTCCTCTTTTACAAGTACATTTAAACAATGTTCACAACTGCAATGCAAGACCCTTGAACTTCAAGATCAAGGGCAGGTCTGAGACTGAGGACAATAATTGTTTTTTGTCTCACTTAATAAGATGAGCTGAACCACATGTGAACATATTGATCACATTATGATGTGTTTTCTTCTCTGTGTGTATTTTTATCACTAATTGTCGGGTTTTATATTTTCTCTAATCACAGATTTGTTGCATGTGGACTCTCAGAGACTGACTGTGAAGTCATGGCTTCAGCTCTGAAGTCCAACCCCTCCCACCTGATACATCTGGACCTAAGTAGAAACGATCTTCAGGATTCATCAGTGAAGCAGTTGTCTAGTGGACTTGAGAGTCCAAATTGTCAACTTGAGGCTCTGAGGTCAGTTCACCGACTAACCCGTAAATGTTTTTCATTGGTTCAAATATTTAGTGGATTTGTGTGTGAGGATGTTTAAACAATGAGCTGGTGAAGATAAAATGACTGTGTGTTGGTATTACTACAAAAAGAAGGTGAGACCAGTCATATAGAGAATGAACAGAGGTTTTCTGTTTCTCTTCAAATCAGAAAGTTGATGAAAATCAAAGTGCAGCACAGACTCAGATCTTCTGCTGCTGCTGCTCATTTGAACACGACAGAAGCTGCATCTCTCCTCATCAAACACATGTTGCACCAAACTAAAGTCACACAAGTGATGAATGTGAACGACACCATCCAGTGTGAGATTTGTGGAACAATAAAAGCTTCCTAAGGTTCCAGTTTATTTCCCAGTTGTTGTGGAAACAGATGCATGTTCTTGTTGCTGTGTTTCCATGTCAGCGCTGCTGAATCATTTGAAGCCACAGACCTTCAGACTGCAACAGGAAGCAGATTAAAGCAGGACCAGTGTCTGAAGAGGGAAAGTGTAGAAAAGAACTAGAGGGAAGTGTGTGACATGAGAGCAGATGTATTAATTTTAGGAGTAACTGATGATCTGTTTAATCTCCCTAAAATCACAGTAAATGGAGAGGTGGGGGCCCAACATGTCCTCTGTACTGAGGTGGACATTAGCCTGTTCATGTTGTGTCAGGGTGAAAAACAAGTCTGTGCTGAAGAAAAACATCATTGATCAGGACAAATCTAATTGGTTCATTTACAATTTTATCTAATATTATATTATTTGTTCAGATTGATTCACTGCAGTTTGTCAGAGATCAGCTGTGATTATTTGGTCTCAGCTCTGAAGTCCAACCCCTCCCATCTGAGAGAACTGGACCTGAGTAACAACAAGCTGCAGGATTCAAGGCTGAAGGATCTGTGTGGTTTTCTACAGAGTCCAGACTGTGGACTGGAGATTCTGCGGTAAGTTCACTGTCTGTTACTGTTGTAGATTTTATGTCTTTCACCTACAAATGAAGCTCATTTAGAATGAATGAATTAATGACATGTTAAACTGAGCTTTTGTGGTAAAAAAGGATTTCAAGTCAACTCAGTAGTGTGTATCTTTTATTTGATGATGCTGAGGAACAAGTTACAAAGGCAGTCTGACCAGTAACCAGCTGAGGTCTCCTTTTATACATACATATACATCCTTTCATCCATAACCTCTTTGTATAACCCAGTTGGTCTTGATTATCTTCATGGGTACACTGCTGGGGTCAGTACCAAACATGACCCCTCACAATCAGATCCCTTAGTAAAAAACATTTTACAGTGCTATGAGACAATGTCTCATGATACTTCTCACTGTTTTTGTGATTAATAATTTTATTATTATTAATGTCAGAGAAAACATCATTGATCAGGACGCTGATCCAGGACCACACCAGGACGCATCTGATTGAATTATTCACCATTTTATTGTCATCTTTTATTCATTATTCAGATTGGAGAGCTGCAGTTTGTCAGAGATCAGCTGTGATTCTCTGGTCTCAGCTCTGAAGTCCAACCCCTCCCATCTGAGAGAACTGGACCTGAGCTACAACAAGCTTCAGGATTCAGGACTGAAGGATTTCTGTGGTTTTCTACAAAGTCCAGACTGTAGACTGGAGACTCTGAGGTCAGACTCCATGTTTAGTTGTTGTTCAGATGAATGTGATGTGACAGTAAAGTGCAGACATCAGGCTGATGTTATACTGATCCACACTGAGGATCTTAATGATCCAGTCTGTTTCTAAAACAACAAGAAAAACACTTTGAATGTGTCAGACAATAACTAATCTATAATCTATAATCAGCAGCTGACGGCTCTAAGACTTTTCTAAGACGTGAGTGTGTATAGATGGAGCCACTGGTGGAGCTGCAGAGTCTCAGAGCTGAAGTCTCTACGTCTTTATTGAAGTAGCAGCATGTTGGCATTAATATAAATGAAACTCTTTGCTCTTTGTGGATGTGACTGTTGTTAACCTGCTTCCTGTTGGTTCACATGTTTTTACATTTTCTAATCTTCTACATTCAAACCTTCTTCAGCTCTGAACAGATGATGAAACACTGATGGTTTCAAACAGGAACTTTGTCCTCAACTCACATCTTTTATTCTTCATTCAGATTTAGTTGCTGTAGCTTGTCAGAGATCAGCTGTGATTCTCTGGTCTCAGCTCTGAAGTCCAACCCCTCCCATCTGAGACAACTGGACCTGAGTGACAACAAGCTGCAGGATTCAGGACTGAAGCATCTGTGTGGTTTTCTACAGAGTCCAGACTGTGGACTGGAGACTCTGAGGTCAGTTCACTGCCTGTTACTGTAGATCTTATTTTAAAATCATTTTATTGGCATTCAGCATCAATCAGATATTTGTATTTAGTGTTTTGCAGATATTGAATATGATGTATTTGTGTTTGCCATAGATCAAAACACTGAAACGTGAATAGAAAATAAACAGCGACAATGAGAAAGAATCATGAAAGAGTCTGGCGTGATTATTGATCACTCCAATTATTTATGCAAGAAAATAAATCAGGTATTTGTGGCGTTGCATAGTGAATCCATTTCCCAGTTGGTTATAAATTGTTGACCACAGCTCAGGTGATCATGTAGGCAAAGACCCAGGTGTGGGAGGTTCAGGGAGGTCATTCAGAAAGACTCCCAGTCAGCCCGAAGAGATTCTGGCAAACTGTCCAACATATCAGGACTGTAAAGCGCCTCATTGTCCCCATTATTCTTAGTGTGGATGGGGAGGTGGTAACCACGACCACATCAGGAACCATTTGATTGAATTATTCACCATTTTATCTACATCTTTTATTCATTATTCAGATTGAGGAGCTGCAGTTTGTCAGAGATCAGTTGTGATTCTCTGGGCGCAGCTCTGAAGTCCAACCCCTCCCATCTGAGAGAACTGGATCTTAACTACAACAAGCTGCAGGATTCAGGACTGAAGGATCTGTGTGGTTTTTTCCAGAGTCCAGACTGTGGACTGGAGACTCTGAGGTCAGTTCACTGTCTGTTACTATTGTAGATCTTTTATCTTTCATTTCTCTTCACTCATCAGTTGAATCCATCATTTACAACGACTGAATTAATGACATGTTAAGCTGAACTTGTTTCATGTTTCCAGTTTTTCTTCTCTAAGAATTATTCCTTTAGTTTCACTTCATGTCAGTGAGTTGTGGTGAATAACGTCTGTTTACTTCAGTCAAACTTTACAACTCACACACTCATAAATCTCTGAGGCCTGATGTTTTCTACATCTACTGTAGTAAATGTCCAGTGATGTTGTTAGAAATCAGTTTAAACATCAATCAATCAATCATCATATCAATAAACAGAGGATCTTCAAAGCTAGTGTTGAGTAATTGATCAAGTGGATCAAAGTTGTTAAATTGTTGACTGTTTGTAAGACAAAAACTTTTGATATTTCATATTAAGTTGCTTTTATTAAAAGATGTGTTTTATTCTTTATTCAGATTGATTCACTGCAGTTTCTCAGAGATCAGCTGTGATTCTCTGGTCTCAGCTCTGAAGTCCAACCCCTCCCATCTGAGACAACTGGACCTGAGTCACAACAAGCTTCAGGATTCAGGACTACAGCGTCTGTGTGGTTTTCTACAGAGTCCAGACTGTGGACTGGAGACTCTGAGGTCAGACTCCATATTTGTCTTCTGTCCATCATCTGATGTGAAAGCTGTGGTTCTGATGTCAAATCCAGAAAGGAACATAAAGAAAAAGATTTGAATGGATGAAAGTTGTTAAGTATTGACTGTAAATTTATTGTATTTAACTGTAAAAGATAAAAACATTTGCAGCTGTGTTTCATTCTTTTCTTAGACTGACTTGTGGCAGTTTTTCAGAGATCAGCTGTGATTCTCTGGTCTCAGCTCTAAAGTCCAACCCCTCCAATGTCAGAAAACTGGACCTGAGAGGAAACAACCTGAAGGATTCAGATGTGAAGGATCTGTGTGGTCTTAAGAAGAGTCCAGACTACAGACTGGAGACTCTGAGGTCAGTAGAGGGTTGGAGTCAGTCCACACTGCCTTCAGCTCTGTTGTACTAAACCCAGTTAGTATCAAAGCAAAGAGCCAGTGTTTCCTGTGAAGCTCCAACCTTAAAGTTTTCTCCTCTCTTCTCTATTCAGGTGGATATGAAGATGAGGTGACATGATGTCGTCACATGAAGAAAATTTTAGAGATTCTATGATGCTGTGTTTGGTATTTCATCTTTAATTTGAAAGAGAAACAAACCTTATCAAGTGTAAAAGCATCACACTGACACCTCCAGTTATTTTAAATAAAACTTGATTTAGTTATTCATTTGTACTTTTGTAAAGAAAAGCTGTGTTTTTTGGGTCATAATCACCTTTTAGAAGGAAGTTGACGACTGGTGGAATCAAGGAAAGGAACCAAAGTGATCTTTGCCACTGCATTTTTATACTGTTAATAAATTAATGTTACATTAAAGTGACATGGAGCGTGATGGGTAAATGAATCTAAAGCTTTTCTGATAATGATTCAGTGTTTTGTCACATGGTTTAAGACAACATGTGATTAGAAATACAAGTATCAGATTTATTTATTATTAGACTATTATAATGAGTCAAAAAGTAGAGTGCTCCTGTTGTAGTTTCACTAAACCTCCAGTAGGTGAAGAAGCTGCGGTGAAGATGTGGAAGTAGAAGCCTTAATTCAAACTAGCGACCAGATCAGTTCATAAACGTGAATGAAATATGTTGAAAGTTGTGCTGGAGGTTCTCCACAATAAACCTCATGTTACTTGAGATGATACTGGTCATCAGGAGATGAAGGAGGATCGTTGTTTTATCTGATGACGGGACTCTGAGGACGACTGAGGACTTCTGGTGTGGTGCAGATAAAACGAGGCTCACTGCTGCCACCTGCTGGCGAGCTAGAGTCAACACCTGGATTTTATCAGATAAGTTTCTTGAGGAAATAAATTGGGTGAGGTGTTAAACATTTGTGGTTTGATTTTCACTGTTCAGGTACAGTTGGCAAATAAAATGTCACTGAGTTGGTCACATGTTCATCGAATGTAGAGTGATTTCTTGTAACAATGTTTCTAATTTAACCTGTTTACACTCAGGAAGGGAGCTGGACTCATTTGAACTGGACTGAACTGAACTGGACTCACTTGAAACCCTTGAAGATGATTAACTTCTCACCTGAAAGGCTTCTTCAGGTCTGACTGGCTGGATCCAACGTCCAGGTAGATCTAGATTCTTCTATTTGTGGAAACATTTCTTTGATGTATAACATTTTCTTTTCAAACGCTGTGTAATATTTCTGGAGTCAGTCTCTTGACGGTAGCTCTATGGAGGTAATTGTCATTTTAATGATGTCAACATGAATTGTTGAGGTTGAACTCGTGATAAAATCTTATCATAATATATAAAATACAAACCATTCGTTAAGTCTTTTTAACCCTTTAATTGTAGAGGTTTTCTGTTTACATGATTTTAAATCACAGGATTTATACTTTGTTAAGTTAATAAAACAAAACCATCAGTGTTATTTTACCAACATTTCTTAAATGTGATGTCTATTCAGTTTTCTGATCTTTCATTCTTCTCTTCCTGCTCTGTCCCTGACGGTTTTATGACATCAGTGTTACTACATCTGAAGTAAAGACTAGATTATTAATTTTAAAAAAAACTTAATGTACATTAGGAAATATTTAGAAACAACTTAAAAAAAACAGAACAGAATATGATCCATTATGACTGAGCAGTTACAGGTTTGTTCTACTGAAATACAGTTTATGTGTTTTTTTTTTTTTTTGTTTTTTTTATAGAAAAGCTGGAATCATTTTGTTCTGTTGTTGAAACATCAGCCAGAAATCTTTAAACCTGATTCAGACTGAGACGTTGATTAAATCATGAGAAGATTTGTTGTGAAAGAAGCTGTGAGAGAAACTTCTTCAAAGGATGGTACATTTGAGTTCAACTCCCTTGTTAATTTTTGTCTTTCTTACCTCCTCTTCTTTTTTCTTTGACTGTTGTGTTTTGTTCTTATGCTGTTCCTCATCAGATTCTCCATTCTGATCTTTAGATTCCTCCATGTATTCCTCTCTGAACTCATTCATCTCTTCAGCTTGTTTTCTGGCCTTGTCTTCATGAGTCTTCTTCATTTCCTCCAGTTGTTTCTTATATTTTTCCTCCAACTCTTTTCTCTCCTTCTCTTGTTCTTGTCTTTTTCTTTCTTCTTCTTTTCTTTCTTTTTCATATCGTTGTTTTTCCTGCTCATATTCTTCTTGTAGTTTTTTACATTTTTCTTCCTCCTCCCGTCGTTTCTGTTCATTTTCTTCATCTCGTCTTTTCCACCAGTCTTGTCGTTCTTTCTCCCAGGCCTCTCGTCTTTTGTTCATCTCTTCTCTACTTTGCTCCAGTTTCTGGTCAATTTTTTCTTTTTCTTCTAATTCAGTCTTGATTTTTTTCTCCAAAGCTTCTTTTTCTTGTTCCCACTCCAGTCTTTGTCTTTCTTCCTCCTGTCTCCTCTTCCTGTCTTCTTCCTCTCTGGTTTCTTCTTCTCTCTTTCTCTCTTCACATTCCTTCTTGATGTTTTCTTCCATTTCCTTCAGTTTCTGTTCTCTCAGTTTTCTCTCCTTTTTAATTTCTTCTATTATTCTTTTCATTTCTTCTTTTTCTTCCTCATGTTTTCTTTCTAGTTCTTCTTTCTCTCTTCATTTCTTCTTCTTTCTCCTTCAGGTTCTTCTCCATTTCTTTCTTTATCGCTGCCTCAGCCTCCTGCAGCAGATCATTAGTGAAGCAGCTGCCTCCATTTTCCTTCACCATGGTGTCCATCTTTTTTATCAGTTCACTGACTTGTGTGTGGTTTTGTTCATCATTGTTATTAAACACATGGTATCTTCCTCCATAGTCATTGATCAGCTCCTTAAAGGAATCATCACATTTCTTATCAATGTACTCTTCTATAGCTAGATCATCTTTCTCCAGTGAATCTCCTCCAGTTAAAAGAACAATAGTGAATTTCTCTGAATTCTTTCCAAATCCTTGTTTGATTAAAGCCAGTGTTTCCTTCTCCTCTCGTGTGAATCTGCCGATCTGTATCACCAACAGGAAGACATGTGGTCCTGGAGCCAGAAGACTGATACATTTCACCATCTCTTCATTAATCTCATCATGAGACAAGTTGGAGTCAAATAGACCAGGAGTGTCGACCACAACCACATGACGACCGTCCACTTTATTCTCTGATTTATGACAATATCTGGTGACTGATGTTTGACTCAAATCAGCTTTAAACTCTTTTCTTCCCAGAATAGTGTTTCCTGAAGAACTCTTTCCACAGCCAGTCTTCCCGATCAGAACAATCCTGAGACTTTCTGGACTCTGTGTCTCTTCACCACCTGTTGAATAAAAAGACCCAGAGTTACATTTACTGAAGAACAGAATATGATTATTACCAAAAAGCCATTTCAATAAAAGGCCATTGAAAGATTAGTTACAAGACTCACCAGTGGCCACAGTCTTTGTCTTCAAGTCTTTAAGTTCAGCCTCTAGTGTGTTGATAATTTTCTTTAATTCTAGGATTTCATCCATTTTGCCACATATAAACATCTCTCTTGTGTAGCAGTGTGATTTGTCCTTGGGGGGTCTTATCTTCTCCACAGTTTCCAACAGTTCAGGGATCTGCTGTTTGTCCTTGATGTTGAGAACAACAGATCTTCCTCCACAGCTCTGAGAGATCTTCTGGACGTCTGAGTTTCCTTTGACAAAGTTAACAACAGCTGGATGTTTAGGATCTGACTCCACAGTGAACAGGATCATGGTGAAGTCATTGACTCTAGAGCTGAACGTCTTCTGGATGGTCTCTAACTCCACCTTGTCTTCATCAGTGAGGGAACCCAGAGGTAGGACCAGGATGAAGGCGTTGACGCCCTCAGGATCACAGAGGGAGATACACCTGAACCATTCCTTCATCACTTCCTCCTGAGGTTTTCCAGACAAGGCAGGCAGCTCCACCAGGGAAACCCAACGTCCACACACCTCTCCCTGATGTTTAACACACTCTGATGAGCTGGAGACTGAATGAAGCTCTGTCTGACCTAAAATGGCCTCGGCTGCTGAAGTCTTCTCTGCTGCTCTGCTCCCACACAGGACCAGGTTTAAAGATGGTTTGGAGACGTTACATAGATATCCTCCCCTGTTTTCACTCACTATATTTTCCATTTTTTGCATCAACACTCTGTGGTCATTTTTCAGAAGATCCTTTTTATTAAAATTGACAATTTGGCACTGTCCTGGTCCACAGTCTTCAATGAGGTTTTTCAGAGGGACACTTTCTCTCTCGTCACCATGTGTCACAATGACCATTGAGAATCTAAAAGCATCTTCACCAAACAAACTGAGGATGAACTTCAGTGTTTGTCTGTTCTCTTCAGTGAAATCAGAAGGTTTCACCAACAGCAGCAGAACATTTGGTCCTGGAGAACAGAGACTCACACAACTCTTCACCTCTCTTCTCATGATCTCTTCTTCCAGACTCAACATGTCTGGAGTTTTCACCACTGTTAATGGTTTTCTTCTCCACTCTCCACAGACGGCTTCACACTGTCTGTTTGATTTTTGGTCTTGAAAACTTTGGCCCCGCATGATGAAGTTTTGAAGTTTTGTCTTTGTGTCGTCACTTTTTCCCAGAAGCACAATCCTGAGTCCAGATGCTGTAACAAAGAGACAAAGATGAAAGATGTTATAAATAATGTTTGCAGTGATCACACAGTAGTGGATGTGGAGGCTCAGATGGTGGATGTACAGTATGTGTTCACTTTAAATGATCTGAACATGTTCAATATAACCAGTCAGACATTTCTGTTTTTTTTTTGCATCTTTTCACCAGTGAAGAATTGTGAGGTGTGTTTGTGTAAATCCTGTAGAAAAGATGAATTTATTCACTGTGAGATGAAGGTCTTTCTCTTGAGACAGCAGGTAGTGATGTGGTTTGTTTAACCATATGCAGCACTGTGGAAAGACAACATCATTAATGTTCTAATTTATCAAAAGAGGATTCATGTGAATTCAATTCAATTTCCTAGTCAGTTTCACTAACTAGCAGATTTAACAGCAGCTCTGATAGAGGTTGATCTTCTCTGTTGTTTTGGACTTTGATGATCAGTTGGTAACGTTGTCACTGTGTCTTCAAACATTTCACAGTGAACATGTTCTCCATTGTTCTCCTTTACAACCTGACCCAACCGTGTTAACAGTTCTAGACGGTCCAGGTTCTTCAAGTTCAGGTTTCTGTATCTACATTTTCTGATCAAGTCTTTTAACTGTGGATGATGCTGATCCTGTGCTGATGTCAGAACCAGTGAATGATCAAATGATTGATCACTGAAGAGTTCCAGGACTCTGCAGAGTCTCAGTTTGAGTTCCTCAGTGAAGTCTTCAGACTGTAGAACCAGCAGGAACACATGAGGACCAGGATCAGAGAGTCTCACACAGGTTTTCACATGTTCTGTCACTTTGTGTTCAGAGATGTCAGGATGCAGCAGATCTGGAGTGTTGACCACAACTAGTTTTTTTTCTCCATCTGTCGTCTGAATCTCAGACAGCGACCTCGTTCTTCATCAGTGTTGAACACAGTCTCTTTCAGCATCAAGTTCCCCACTGAACTCCTCTGAGACCAGCTGTTCCCCAGAAGAACAACCCTCAGCTCAGACACTGGAATGAAAAAAACAACACAACACTAAGTGTACTAGGTCAAAGAGATCGATTCAATTGAGAGCTGAACTGTTGGCTCTTCCTCTGTCGTCATCATCATCACTTCCTGTTGTGTTTAGTTTGATGTTTAACTCTGGAGTGTAGTGACACAACAGTCTTTGTTTCAGAAACCCATTTTAAAATGATCATTTTAATTATAATTGACATCACAGTGTTAAAATATGATTTATCACAGACACATATAATGTTTTTGGGAATCTGTGATGCATCGGTGATTGTATTAATCTAAAACTCACTGTCAGGTGGAAGAAAGTTAAAGCTGCTGCTGCGCTTCAGTGGGAACATGTGTGTAGCTGTAAAGACAAACAGATGAACAAAGTCAGTCATAAAAACTATAAATCAAAGTGTTTCTGTGATGTCTCCTCATGTTGTTAAATACCCCACAAGATGAACCTGTCACTGAAATATCATTTAAAATGTAAGTAAGTAAACATTGTAACTATGGTGAGATTCATCAGGCAGGTGAAATATGAACTGTGTATCTCATTCATTCTGACACAGTTTATTACATGTTGTATGTAATACACCTGTTCATGACGACATGGTGTCATTTACATTTGCAGTTTCATTTTGTGTCAACAAAATTAACACCGAAAACTTCAGACTATTAAAGTCAAACTCACCTTTATTCATTATAATGTCTCAGCTGGAAACTTCAGAGACTAAATAATCTGGAACAACCTGTTAAAAGCAAATTAGTAAAAAGTTACTATCTGACATCTATATCGTCTATAGGGGGCACTACAGCTGACACGGAAACAAATAATACGACTTGTAACCTGTGGTATTAACCCAGTCTTTATGAAATTTAGCAACCTTGATCATGGTGATCATGCCAAGCTATAGGGGACGCTACAACAACTACATGTTAATATCTCACAAACCACCACAGTAAAGTGCATGACATCTGCTGCTGACTCCTTACAAGCCCACCAAGTTTCATGCAATTCAGTCAATAGAGGGCGCTACCGGTGGCACGTAGATATTTAAGTCCTATGTCCTACTTACTGGGCAGACCCAGCTTTGTCACCAAACGATGTATTGTTTTTATACTAAGACCAAAAAAAAAATTGTTGTGCTTGTAGTATGTCTCATTGTACAATGACAATAAAAGCTTTTTAATTCATATTCTTCTTCTTACTTGGCCTCCTGTTAGGCCTTTTCCCATGCTTTAGCCTATGACTCCATCTAGTGGCAGACTGAGGCAAAGGCATCTGTTGGAGACTCCTTACTCCTTACCAGCCCATCAAGTTTCATCACATTCAACCTGCCTGTGTCTCGCTCAGTTGTCAGCCAAAGCCTCCTCCGCTGACACTCGGCCTCCTTTTAGGCCATGTCTGACCTGCTAATGCCTCTGCATCCCGCTGGTTCTGTTGGAGGTTTCTTTCTGTCAAAGGGAGTTTTTTTTCTCTCCACTGTCGCCAAATGCTTGCTCATTGTGGGAACTGTTAGTTTCCTCCATTGTATAATGTAAAGTGCCTTGAAAAATTTGTATAGCGCCAATATGATTTGGCGCTATACAAAAAACTTCAGAGGTCATAACAATACGAACAGGTAATATTCAGTCAGTCGCTGGCCTTGGTCATGGAGATCAATGTATTTTGTGACAGTAATGAAAAAATAATTGATTGAATTTCAGACTCCCAGTCACTCCCATCTGTCCTGCAGTGACCCCAGCTTTTCTCATCTTTCCTGCTCTACTATGCCAGGTTGTGTTTAACTATTACAGCCACAACTTAACCTCTTATCTGTTACAACCTGTTTTACCTGTTTTAAGCTGCCACTTATTTTTAGACTTTCACCTGCTCCCTAACAGCCTGTTGGTGACTTTTCTTTTTTATCTGAGCTGTGACACACGTTTCATAAAGATCCAACAACATTAAGGTGAGTGAGGAATCTGTATCTGTAATTTACATTTAGTTTTAAATTTAAAAGGACACTTTTTTTTTTTCACTGAGCTCAATTTTGGTTTAGTTTCAGAAGGATGTACAACCCCTATATGGGGTTGTAATAATAACAGACAGTGAATGTGGTCTGAGACTCACCTGATGTCAAACAGCCTCCTGCTTTGTTGAAGGATCCATTTATATTTAATCTACAGCTCTAATTTATATTTAGTTGATGGAGTTGAGATGTCTGTCACTGCCACAGGTCGAAGATGATATGAACATGAAGTAGAGAGAGTAGTTAAAGACTGTGGGTGGAGAAAAGGCGGAGAGAGAAGAATCTCAACCATCAACATTTCAAAGTCGGTCAGAGTCCAGGTATCGGTTTAACTGGTTTAATTCACATTTCAATTCATCTGTTTTCACGGAAACAACTCTGACAATAAGAAAGAGTCACTCAAATAAGAAAGACTCAAAAACCAGATGTTTAATCCCTTATGTTACTGTCGAGTTGGGATGGTGTCTCTCTGGTCTTTCTATTGACTGTCCAACAGCAGCAGCTGGCCTTGGTTTTTGGCCTTAATTCTGGAGTGGAGAAGACCAGACACTGCTCAACCTGCCCAATACAATCCCAGCATTGAAGCATGGCGGTGGCAGCATCATGCTGTGGTGGTGTTTTTCAGCTGAAGGGACAGGATGACTGGTTGCAGCTGAAGGAAAGATGAAATATGGAATAGAATAGAAGTACCCAAATCCCAATGGCGATACCAGCTGATGCTAACATTAGAAAGAAGGAACACGAAAAGGTTGAAAAGTACCAAGGGCTGAAAGAACAGCTAGAACAGATGTGGAAGGTCAAGGCGAGTGTGGTCCCTGTGGTAGTAGGAGCACTCAGGGCAGTGACCCCCAAACTGGGAGACTGGCTCCAACAGATCTCAAGAGCAACATCTGAAGTCCAGATCTCAGTCCAGAAGAGCACAGTCCTAGGAACAGCTAAGATACTGCACAAAACCCTCAAACTCCCAAGCCTCTGGTAGAGGACCCAAGCTTGAGAATAACCCACACACAGATACCACCCAGGAAGGTGAGAAGGAGATTATATATATATATATATATATATATATATATATATATATATATATCAAGAAGATTGATTTGTTGTGTGTGCGTGTGTGTTTTACAGGTTCACCTCTCAGACCAGTAAAGATCAGAGACACATCCACACTTCAGCTGTTTTTCTTCAAAAAACTTCAAAAACCTTAAAACCATTTTAATTCAGCCTGGTTGATCCAAGAGAGATGCTCATAAACGCATCATGTTTAAAACGTCACACAGCTCCACCCTGTGATTTCCTGTTATGGGGAGAGGCGGAGCCTCCAGATGATCCAGGTACATGTGACCAGGGAGGGACTAGTAACACGGACGTTGAGGCAGTTGAAGTGGCGGGAGCAGAGAAGAGGAAGTGAAGTTAGACGTTTGTGTTAATACAAAATTATTGTCTTTTTACTATCAAAGTGTGAGTTGTTTGTCTTCTGTTGTCTTCCTGTCTTGAATGGACTTTGCCCAGGTTAGTGTGTGTGTCAGTGATTAAACAGACAGCGCCCAGGTGGTGTGTGTGTGTGAGAGAGAGAGAGGGTGTGTGTTTTGTTAAAAAAGAAAATAGAAATAATGTTTTCCTGTTTTTTAATGTAACTTTATCTAGAAAGTAAATATCTGTTGTAGATGAAGCTGCTTTGACCCTAAAAACCGTGTTATGCTGCATAAAAACTACAAACATGGAGGTGTTTTATATGAATGTAAGTCTGATAAACGGTCCGGACTCAGCTGTGGATTTCCTCGAGTGTTTGACACGTCTCTGTTCTGCACAAAACACAGATCACCTGCTGGTAACATCACACACAGGGAACATAATGTAAAGTTCTGAAGAGTTGAAACATTTGTCACTGTGTCGGATCAACGCTGTCACTGTAAAGAAAGATTTTAGTGTGTAGTGTGTGTGTAGTGTGTGGAAATTGGTGTGTATTTGTTTGACCACAGCCTCGGCGCTCACAGGAAGCAGCTTCAGCTGGATGAGTTCATGTGGGTTTTAACCACCAGATACCAAAGTGTTCATGTTAATTTTCTAAGCAACATTGACCTGAAAAACTTATAAAGAGTGTGTTGAACAGAAATGAAACTAACAGATGGTGATGTATTTGTTTACTGGGCTGAACTCTCTTTTCCTCTTGTTCTCTGTGTTCAAACGACTGAACTGTGGTTTTACTCTCATCCCATTGGCCTAAAGCTGCTGAGTTGTTGACAGATGAAGTTTACTGTCTCTCTTTCTGTGTGTGTGTGTGTACTTGTACTGCTATCTTTGTGTGAAGCAGTTTCACTGTAGAAATAAAGACGTATAATCGGTCCTCGCAGTTTTCAAATGGCTTTTTAAGGCTTAAAATGCGGTTTTGAGGGTTATGGTTAGGAACTACGTTGTGATGGTTAAAGGGCTGGGGAATGTATTGTGTCAATGAATGTTCCTTACAAAGATAGAAGCACAAGGGTGTGTGTTTGTGTGCTACAGGTTCACCTCTCAGAGAGGAGAAGATGAGTGTTTTGGTGGAAGACGAGGACAGACGTCCACAGTCCGACAGTTTGTCTGTGAAAAGTAATGCGTCCATGGATCATCCTCTAAAGTTCAGTAATAAACCCGGACCCCCAGACACAAAGTAAGAGTGTGAAGATTATTTAGTTTGTGATGTGGTTTATTATAACCCTGATGTTTGTTTTAATTAAATTCCTTATGAACAAAAAGTGATAGGACCTATAATATATCACAACAGTGATGATACTAATAATAATGCATTTGTGTAAAAATCTGTTGCTTCTACAGACAGAGACCAGATTCAGGATCAGGCTGTTGGTCTATGAAGTTTGAGCTTACATGAGTCTTTTGATCAACAGTGTATAGTACTATTACTTGATGTTCTAAAGAGTCTGTTGAACTTTCAAGATGACATGACATTAAATTTGCACTTTTAGACCATTGTTCATGTGATTTTTATCAATTCTAGATCGTCAACACGATTTTAGTTCAGGTTTCTGCAGTACTAAGCTCATTTTAATACTTCAAGATCAATTGACTAATCCACACTGATACATTTATGATTACCTTGATCTTTATGAGCTATCAGCATTCGAATTTATTAAGTTGTGAATGCATCAGTAATAATTTTTGTATCATTATCAATGAACTAATTTATTGAACATTACATGGATCTTGCTCAATTTTCACATAAGTACTGGTTCAATTGAAGTCACAGATTGTACTGTGACTCTACTACTGTGACTTTCCATTTTGTACTTCTAATACATTTCCAATTACACTTGACACTGCAGATACATCTGATGATCAGTGAGTACTTGATGTCCATTGCATTCAGAGTCAATTGATCAATTATCACTAAATGTCTTTTTATTTAGACGTTAATTTTAAAACTTGTGTGAATAATTTGTCAATATTGATGCTAATAGGCTTGTGACTTCACTATCTTGAAATGACTGACTTTCTTCATATTTAGAGATTAAGGTAAATTTCACAAAGTCAGATTCATAAATGAAAGTTGTCATCTAGACAACCATATGTGATATAAAATGAGTGATGATTCTTCAAACAGAGCATTTGGAAATCAAAGTCCAGTTTATTCTTTTTAACAAGTGTCATTTATAGTCAGAATTTGTTCATATTGCTCAAAAGTAGACCAATTAGAAGTGCAAAGCTGAGAATGTCTAACCTGTGAATTTACAGAGACATAACCTTTATCTATCACATTAATGGAAAGATGATGTCTTGAGGACCTTGAGGAAATGTGAACATAGTCTGACGTTCATTACAGATTTAGTATATGTTAATTTTAGATTGATGTGATTGTAACAGTAATAAAATCTCTCCTGACAGAAGCATCAACATCTTCCACTGTCTGGCCGGAGATGAGCGACCACTCAGTTCATCAGCAGATCCAAGAGTTCCTGAAGTCAGAGAATAGATTAGAGGAGGAACTCTCTGAGATCCAGTGTTCAGCTCTGGCCTACATGCTGCAGATGTCAGAGGAGGTTCTGGATGAGTTGGACACTGGCAAGTACAACACATCAGATGAGAAAGCAGAGACTGATCCCAGCTGTGAGGAACTGCAGGACGGCTCGGTGAGTCCAGACATGATCATTAACATCACTGATCAATAGATGTGATCAGTAGTTTAGTCAGACTCAGATATACACAGCACTTCCACCATTTTCTTCTATCAGATCTGGATTATTATTTGGAACTGGACCAAATTGTACAAATTCATTGATGTGAACACCATGAACATGTTTGATTGTTTTACATCTCGATCCAAACATTATTTCCTCAGACACTTAATACATTTTTTTTTTTTTTAGATATTCTGCATCTCTCAATGTTAAATAAAAAAGTCCTGGATCTGCCCTTTAAATTGGATGCACATTAAAATGTCATGTGTTCATCTCTGGTCCAGGCCCCAGCCCTCCTCCAGTCAGTTTGCTACTGTTTGTGTGATCCTGATGACAGCCTGACTGTCTGACTGACTGACTTTTGTGAACAGGATGTCTCAGGGACAATGATTTGAAGGACGTTGGAGGTTAGGGTTTTGTTTGGGATGATGATTTCAGTTCCTGTTGGTTCATGGACATGTGACAGAAATATCATCTATTCATCACCCATTCTGTTTAAAGAGGATGTTGAGTGTTTTGTGAACATGTTGATCATGTTACAGTGTGTTTTCTTCGGTATGTTGTGCATTTTTATCACAAATTGTCTGATTTTATATTTTCTCTAAATCTAAAATCACAGATTTTTTAACTGTGGACTCTCAGAGACTGACTTTGAAGTTGTGGCCTCAGCTCTGAAGCCCAACCCCTCACATCTGATACATCTAGACCTGAGTGGAAATGAGCTGCAGGAGTCATCAGTGAAGTTGTTGTGTGCGGGACTAGAGAATCCAAACTGTCGACTGAAGACTCTGAGGTCAGTTCACTAGCTCAACCTGTTGTAGTTTTTCTGTAAATGTCCATTCTTCTTCCTCAGCTTATGTGGGTCTGGGTCGTGGGGGTAACAGTCTCAGGAGGGAAGGCCAGACTCTCCTCTCCAACACCGTTCCACCAATTCCACCGGGGAGACCCTGAAGCATTCCCAGGCCTAGGGGGTTTATGTCTAGGGGGTATCCTGATCAGATGCCCTAGCCACCTCAGCTGGCCCCTCTTGGTGTGGAGGAGCAGCAGCTCTATTCCAAGTCCCTCCCAGATGTCCAAGTTCTTCACCCTCTCTAAGGCTGTGTCTGGCCACCCTGCTCATTTTGGCTAGTTATATGCGGTCACTACCTATAGCTTGTGACCATAGGAGGCTTGGAATATAGATGGACTAGTAAATTGAGAATTCCCATCACTTGTGAACAAGACCCCAAGATACTTGAACTCCACCACTTGGGGCAGCAATTGCTCCCCAACCCAAAGTGGGAACTCCCCCTGAGAACCGTCCCCATTCTGCAGTTTGTCAGAGATCAGCTGTGATACTCTGATCTCCGCTCTGAAGTCCAACCCCTCCTCCTCTGAGAGAACTGGACCTTAGTAACAACAAGCTGCAGGAATCAGGACCGAAGGATTTGTGTGGTTTTCTCCCCCTGAGAACCATGGCCTCAGACTTGGAGGTGCTGATCCTCATCCCAGCCACTTCATACTCAGCTGTAAATGGCCCCATGGTGTGCTGGAGGTGTTTGAGGCCACCAAACCTAACACCATCCATTAATTCTCCAAAAAGTCCATAAAAATTATGAACAGATTTTAACTCCGTGACAAAGGCCAGCCCTAATGGAATCCAACCCTCATCAGGAACAACCCATCACCAAGGGATGTGGCATATCCATCAGTATAGGGCCAGGCACCCCAAACTCCCAGAGCACCCCCAAGTGGGCACCTTGAGGAACACGATCGTAAGGCTTTTCACACACACCTTCTTAAAGATGGGGGCCACCAACCCAGTCTGCCATTCCAGAAGCACTGTCCCAACCCACGCAATGTTGCAGAGGCATGTCACCCAAGACATCCCTACAACATCCAGAACTGTAAGGTACTTGAGACAAATCTCATCCACCTCTGAGGTGCTGTCTTGGGTGGATGGGTGAACCCACCTCTGAACCCAGCTGTTTTCCCCTAACAATTTGTGTTGGTGGAATTGAGGAGATCTTCAAAATATTTCATCCATCACCCAATTACTTTCTCAGTTGCAGTCAGAAGCAACTCTATATTCACACTGAGAGCCGTGTGGCCATGGAGGTGCTTTCCACTTCTGAGGTGCCGGACAGTTTGGCAGACTTTCTTCCGGGCTGACCAGAAGTCCTCCTCCATAGCCATACCCGCCATGTATTGTGGATAATGATCCACAATAACACAAGGACAAAGTCTCTGTGATAATATCAGAGAAAACATCTGAAACAGGACACATCTGATCACATCATTCACTTTTTTATCTACATCTTTTATTCTTTGCTCAGATTGTGGAGCTGCAGTTTGTCAAAGATCAGCTGTGATTCTCTGGTCTCAGCTCTGAAGTCCAACCCCTCCCATCTAAGAGAACTGGACCTGAGTAACAACAAGCTGCAGGATTCAGGACTGAAGCATCTGTGTGGTTTTCTACAGAGTCTAGACTGTGGACTGGAGACTCTGAGGTCAGTTCACTATCTGTTACTATTGTAGATCTTATTTTCAGCATTAATCAGATATTTGTATTCAGTGTTTTTCAGATGTTACACTGAGTGAATATGATGTATTTTGTCATGGATCAAAACACTAAAACACAAATAGAAAAGAAACAAAGATGTTAAGAAAGAACCATGAACGAGTCTGTTGTAACCGAGCCAGAATGCGCTGGAATGCACCTAATGGTGCCCCGGTAGTAGCGGCATTTCAGGGAAGTGGCAGTTGACCATAAGTTGAGAACATGTGTTAATGAGCGTTTTTGAATCTGTGACTTATATGCACCTATATCCATCTTATCAGCTTCGTTCAGTGCTGCTCGAACTACACCAGAAACTCAAGCTTGAACACTTAAGTTCAACACATCATGGAAGCATAAAGGTCACATCACTTTCCCTTTATCTGCAAAACACAGATTCCCATTAGAAGTCCGTAGGTCAGAGACCAAAGACAATTATTGTTTCCTGTCAAACACAAAAAGATGACATGAGCTGAATCACACTGTGTTGTGTATTTTTATCACTAATTGTCTGATTTTATATTTTTTCTAATCACAGATTTGTTTACTGTGAACTCTCAAGTATTGACTGTGAAGTTGTGGCCTCAGCTCTGAAGTCCAACCCGTCCTATCTGACACGTCTGGACCTGAGTAGAAACAATCTGCAGGATTCAGGACTGAAGCTATTGTCTGCTGGACTAGAGAGTCCAAACTGTCAACTAGAGGCTCTGAGGTCAGTCACCTGTTGTAGGTTTTCTGTAAATGTCCGTTTGTCTGTTGGTCCGTCTTCCTTAACTTATCTGTGTCCGGGTTGCTGGGGCAACAGTCTCAGGAGGGAAGGCTAGACTCTCATAGTGGGCACTCCCCCCAAGCATCCCTCACCACTGGTGTCCACCAGGAGATTTGGGGATTGCCGCCACAATTTGCACCAGCCACCTTATGACCACAGCTCTATTCAGCTGCCTCAGCAATAGTCCCGTGGAACATGGACCACTCAGATTCCATGTTTCCCAGAGCCCCCAAGATGCGGTTGTAACTCAATTGGAAGTGAGGGTTAAAGACTACTCTGACCTGACCAGTCCTCCATCAGCGGATCCCCACAAACCCTCACTGTTTGTATGGGCCTGATTGGTTTGGCCAGCATTCCCCCCACCACCTGATCCAACTCACCACCACCAACTCACATCAGTTGACAGCTCAGCTCCTCTTTTCACCTGAGTGTCCACAACATGCTGCCACAAGTCAGATAATACAACTATACAGTCAATCATAGACCTGTGGTCTATGTTGTTCTGGTGCCATATGTACTGATGGACACCCTTATGTTTAAACTTGGTGTTAGTTAGAAGTCCAACACCACTCCTTTGGTACGCAAACCCCTCCACTGCAAGTTTTTTGTAAATGTTGATTTTAAATCTTTGAACTTTTTCATTGGTTCAAACATTTAGTGGGCTGGTGAAGAGAAATGACTGTGTGTTGTTGTTACTACAAAGAAGAAGGTGAGACCAGTCATAGAGAAGGTTCAGAGGTTTTCTGTTTCTCTTCAAATCAAGTTGATGAAAATCAAAGTGCAGCACAGACTCAGATCTTCTGCTGCTGCTGCTCATTTGAACACGACAGAAGCTGCATCTCTCCTCATCAAACACATGTTGCACCAAACTAAAGTCACACAAGTGATGAATGTGAACGACACCATCCAGTGTGAGATTTGTGGAACAATAAAAGCTTCCTAAGGTTCCAGTTTATGTCCCAGTTGTTGTGGAAACAGATTCCTGTTGTTGTGTTTCCATGTCAGCACTGCTCAATCATTTGAAGACACAACAGGAAGCAGATTAAAGGACAGCCGGTGTCTGACAAGAATAGCAGCATGGCAGAGTGACCATGTCTGTCCATGTGGTCAGTGTGTGGTTTTTCTTTGCAGTGTCAGAGGACACAGAGTCTAAACACACAACTTAAGAACACATTTGATGAGGAATTAATTAGCAACAGAGCTTCATGAATCCAGGAATTTTACCAACATGGACCTGTATCCATGTGAACCTGACGCCCCAACGTATATCATTGTTGAACTGTATAAACCTGCTCAGTCTCCAAACTTAGGAAGAAGAAGGGGAACCAATGAAACCATGAAAAGACTTTTAGTGTAACATGTGTGATGTGATAATGATTCTACATTGACAGACATGACTGAGGTCAGCAGCTTGTTGTGAATCTGTGTCCACATTAACAGGTGTATGAATGTTGTGCTGAAATTATGATGAGCCACAATAACACAAGGACAAAGTCTCTGTGCTAATGTCAGAGAACATCATTGATCAGGACACATCTGATCACATCATTCACCATGTTATCTTCATCTTTTATTCTTTATTCAGATTGATCAGCTGCAGGTTGTCAAAGATCAGCTGTGATTCTCTGGTCTCAGCTCTGAAGTCCAACCCCTCCCATCTGAGACAACTGGACCTGAGAGGAAACAACCTGAATGCATCAGACGTGAAGGATCTGTGTGGTCTTCAGGAGAGTCCAGACTACAGACTGGAGACTCTGAGGTCAGTAGAGGGTTGGAGTCAGTCCACGCTGCCTTCAGCTCTGTTGTACTAAACCCAGTTAGTATCAAAGCAAAGAGCCAGTGTTTCCTGTGAAGCTCCAACCTTCTCAGTGGCTGCTTTCCTCAGTGAAGCTGTGAGAGGAGGATGGAGACAGGAAGACAGAGAGAGAACAGTCAGCCAATCAGAGCAGCTGGTTGTGATCATGTGTGTGAGTGTCAGTGTGTTGACTCCAACACGTTAACATGAGAGCTGAGAGGAAGCAGCTACGCTCCACAGCTGCTCCACCTCTGGTCTGAACAGGACTGAAGTCCCTGCTGCTCTTTATACTGGATGTGCTGCATCACTGACTGAAGCTGATGAAGTGAGTCTCTGTCAACTCTGAGTCTTCTCTCTTCTGTCTCCTTCTCTCTGCAGCTGGAGGTGGTGAAGATGAGGGAGTGTGATGTGAGAGATGATGAGCTGTGTCCTGATGATCCAGATGTTGAAGCAGCAGCAGCAGCAGCTGGTATGTAGAGAGGCTCTGACTGGACCATGTTACTGGGAGGTGGAGTGGAGTTCAGCTCAAGTAAATTTAAGACTTCAGTGGTTTCACAGAAATCAAATGATTCTCTGGCAGCTCCCAGTTTCTCCTCTAGTTTCCATCAGATTGAAGCCTCATGTTGTCTTCAGCTGAACTTCACAATATCTGATTCAGATGACTATTGTGATCTTAAAGCACTTACTAACAATGTTAAACACTATTTATTCTCTTGTTTGTATAATAATTATTTACACTAAAATCCATATGAGATCATTTATAGTTTATTCAGAAATCTTCAGTTACAACTACAGTGACTCACTGTGAACAAAACTGATTGATTCAGTCAGAGAACAGCTTTTAATTCTTCACTTTCATTCTCAGACACATGATCTATTCTATTTATTTTATTTTATTACAGTTCATTACATTGATCCCATTATTAAGCCACGGGAAATTAAGCTCCTGTCGATTCACTGGTAAAGAAAACGTTTGAAGAAGTGTCACATGAAGAGAATTTTAGAAATTCTATGATGCCGTGTTTGATATTTAATCTTTAATTTGAAAGAGAAACAAACCTTCTCAAGTGTAAAAGCATCACACTGACACCTCCAGTTATTTTAAATAAAACTTTATTTAGTTATTGATTTGTACTTTTGTAAATCAAACCAGGTTAATCTTATGAAATAAATGGAAATTGAGGACTCCTGATTTCATTAAGGAACCAAAATAATCATTGTCACTGTATTTTTATACTATTTATTTAATTTAATACATTAAAATATCATTGAAATTACTTTGGTCCATTGCTTATTTTTACTTACGTTTTATAAAGTGTCATGGAGCATACTGTGTAAATTATTCTAGCTTTTTCTAGCTACATTTCTAAATTTCTAGCTTTTTGATAATAATCCAGCATTGAACTGATTTATTTATTATTATAGTGCTGTTAGGAATGTTGCTGCTGCCGCTGCTGTTGTTGTTGTTGTTGTAGTTTCATTAAACCTCCAGTAGGTGGCGGTAAATAAAAGCAGCAGTGAGCAGACTAGAAGCAGCAGTGAAGACAAGAGGAAGATGGGGAAGTAGAAGCGTCAATTCAAACTAGTGACGAGATCAGATGGTAAAAATGAATGAAATATGATGAAAGTTGTGCTGAAGATTCTCCACAATAAACCTCATGTTACCTGAGATGATGCTGGTCATCAGGAGATGAAGGAGGGTAGTTGCTGACAAGCTGGAGTCAACCCCTGGATTTTATAGCGAACTGGACCTGAGTCACAACAAGCTGCAGGATTCAGGACTGATGGATCTGTATGGTTTTCTACAGTCTGTCCAGACTGTGGACTGGAGACTCTGAGGTCAGACTCCATGTTTTATTTCTGTGCTGAGATGAATTTGATGTGAAAGCTGTGGTTCTGAGGTTAACTCTGCATCTATATGAACATGGAGTCAACACCTGGATTTCATAAGATAAGTTTCTTGGGGGAAAAAATTCACAAAAGAGGTCGAGGTGAGGTGTTAGTTGAGCAGAGTGTCACTGCTCTGGTATAAATTTCACCGCCACTTGTTAGTGTGTTTAGAGGTTCACTCCTAGTCACTGTTGAACGTGTAGTTCTAACAGCCGCCACAGGGCGTCACTGTAGGAGTTGTGTTAGTGTTTGATCAGAGGAAGAAGTGATCGATGTTGGACAGTGTGTTACATGTTTAATAACTGTCATTAAAGCTGCTTTTATCTTGTAACACATGAATCGTTTCGACAAAAGTCAGTGACTTGTTTCTCCTTGTTGTTCCTCCTCAACACACTTCAACACACTTCTATTCACTATTCATATATATTTTATTCTATACAGCAGTCATCCAGCTCAGTAAATTCAATGTTTATATAATGTTTATATGGTTATATTTTCTGTATATAATGTTTATTCTGTGTTTTTCTATGTTGTATGTTTAAACTATAATGGAGCGAAGGAATAGAACCGTAGCCAAATTCCTTGTATGTGTTCACATACTTGGCCAATAAAGCTGATTCTGATTCTGATTCTGATTCTCCTTGAACCCTGAACTGACAGCAGCTGTTCTTGTGTTAGTCAGACATTTTATTAACTATTTATGACTTTTATCTATTTAATAAAGGAGTTATGTCTTTGTTTCTCAGGACTCAACAAAGTCAATGCGAAAATGAGTTGAAGTGTGTCTCTATTTATTTGACTTTACAGATTATGTAGAAAACAGCTGGAAGACTTACACTGATCTTTTTGGAAATGAAATAATTCTTCAGAATAAAAAAAGGCATACATCTTTCATTGTCAAAAAAGAGAAAATTCCTCAAACTGTATTTACGCAAAATGTTATCGACATAAAATACATTCAGGAAGACAAGTCATTGTCACTTCATTTATAATAGAGAAGTAGATATTAATACATTTAGATAAAAACAATAAAATTTAAAGTAATAAATGGACAAATTCAACGTTAAAGCAAAATAATTAACTAAACCAAGAACAGGTTTCATAGAATTAAAATGAGGAACTGTAATTTTCCCTCCATGTTGTTCCTGCTAAACACTTTATATTTTCCAAGCTCAATAAAAGAAAACCCAAACAAAAACATATAATGAAAATAACCCAAAACATGTATTCAAAACCTTGAGCATGTTGGAGAAAGACTGACAATGTAAGACAATAACAAAGCGTTAGTCAATATGTTAAATGATTTTTAATCACCTGTTGACACATGATCCTTCAGAGATTCTCACTGATATATGAATATGGTTACATTAGTGAATTTGTTGAGTGTCTCACAGAGTCTGAGCTTCAGATTCGACTCAACCTCAAAGAAAACTAAAGCGTATGCTGCAACAGGAACTGTTATACCCTCCCAGCAGTTGGTCAGCTCTGGCTGTTTTGTGTTCTGGCTGCTTTAGAAATAAAGTTTGAGTTTATAGTGTGTCTCTAATTAGTTAGTACACTAATATGTAGTATGCTATATACTTACTTCCATAATGCACAAATTCTGCCAGTTTATTTTCAATTATAATCAATAATGAAAGTCACACTGTGAGTTTATTTGTAATTTCACATCATTTAGTGTCACTTTCCTGCAGGGATTTGAAGGCACCTCCCTCAGCTCCACTGTCTTGACACTGTGCAGCAAACTCAAGAAACTTTGCATTTGTTTTTGTGTTTCGTTTTCAACTGGTTCACATCTTTTTCATATCTTTGCTGCAGTTCCTTAAGTTCTGCTTTTAGACTTTCTTCTTTGTGGCTGGACAGATTTTGCAGAAGACCATATTCATGTTTGTGTTTTTCTTTCTCTCCAATTAACATCTCATATGTTCGCTTCAGATCCATCAGTTCTTCATCATATTTTTCAACCAGAGCTTCAAAGTCTTTGGTGTATTTCTCTCTAAATTCGTTGAATTCTTCTGCTTGATTTCTGGCCTCATCTTCGTATTTCTGTTGCATTTCCTCCATTTTGTTCTCATAGATTTTCACTAATGCTTTTCTCTTTTTCTCCTCCTCTTCTATTCTGATACAGTCTTCATTCATCTTTCTTTGGTGTTTTTCTAATTCCTGTTCATATTCCTTTTTGAGCCGTTGATTTCTCTCTTTTTCCTTCTCTCGTCTCTCTATATTTTCTCGGTACCATTTCTGCCAAAATTCCTTTCTTTCCTTCTCCCAGGCTTCTCTTTCTTTTCTTATCTCCTCTTGGTTTCTCTCCAACTCTCTGATCAGTTCTTCCTTCGACCCTGATTCTGAAATCTGTTTCTTCAAACTTTCAATTTTTTGTTGCCACCCTTGTTGCTGAATTTCTTCCTGTCGTTTCTTCTCTCTCTCTTCCTCTTCTCTAATTTCCTGTTCTCTTTCTCTCTCCTTACGCTCACTGTTAATGAGTTCCTCCATCTCCTTCAGTTGTTTCATGCTCATCTCTCTCTCTGATTCAGTTCTGAATATCTGTTCTTCCATTTCTCTTTTTATTTTTTGCATTTCTTCCTCATGTTTCTTTTGAAGTTCCTCCCTCTCTCTCTTCACCTCCTCTTCTTTCTCCCTCAGGATCTTCTCCACCTGCTTCTGTATCGCCACCTCAGCTTCTTGAAACATCTCAGTTGTGTAGAAGCTGCCTCCATTTTCCTTCACCATGGTTCCAACCTTGTACAGCAGTTCTCTGACTTGTGTGCGGTTTGTCTGATCTTTGTTGTTGAAGACGTGGTATCTCCCTCTGCAGTCACTGATCAGAAGCTTTACAAAGTCCTCACAGTCTTCTTCTATGTATTGTTCAATAGATCTGTCTTCCAGCTCGTCTCCTCTGGTGAATGTAATGATGATGAAGTCTCCAGACTTCTTGCCAAAAATCTTCTTGATCATTTTCACGGCCTCTTTTTCCTCTTTTGTATATCGACCGATCTGCAGCACCAATAGAAACACATGAGGTCCAGGAGACAACATGGTGACACATTTAACCAGCTCCTGTTGAACTTCATCCTCAGAGAGACTTGTGTCAAACAAGCCAGGGGTGTCGACCACAACAACAGACTGACCATCAAACACTCCTTTTGCTTTCTGACAAAACCTGGTCACTGACCTCTGGCTGGCTTTGGACTTAAAAACTGTTTTGCCCAAAATGGTGTTTGCAGTTGAACTCTTCCCACTTCCAGTCTTACCGAGCAGCACCATCCTGAGAGGCTCTCTGCTCTGACGTCGATCACCACGTAGCATCTCACTGCTGTGACCAATATGCTGCAGTTTAGATTTAAGTTTTGAAACCTTCTCCATCTGAGCCTTGGTGAACATGTCCTTTGTGAAACATTTGGATGCTTTAGTTTTCATCATTTCCACAGTTTCCAACAGTTCAGGGATCTGCTGTTTGTCCTTGATGTTGAGAACAACAGATCTTCTTTCAGATTTATGACAAAGCTGCTGGATGTTCTCATCTTCTGTAACAAAGTTAACAACATCTGGATGTTTAGGATCTGACTCCACAGTGAACAGGATCATGGTGAAGTCATTGACTCTAGAGCTGAACGTCTTCTGGATGGTCTCTAACTCCACCTTGTCTTCATCAGTGAGGGAACCCACAGGTAGGACCAGGATGAAGGCGTTGACGCCCTCAGGATCACAGAGGGAGATACACCTGAACGATTCCTTCATCACTTCCTCCTGAGGTTTTCCAGACAAGGCAGGCAGCTCCACCAGGGAAACCCAACGTCCACACACCTCTCCCTGATGTTTAACACACTCTGATGAGCTGGAGACTGAATGAAGCTCTGTCTGACCTAAAATGGCCTCGGCTGCTGAAGTCTTCTCTGCTGCTCTGCTCCCACACAGGACCAGGTTTAAAGATGGTTTGGAGACATTACATAGATATCCTCCCCTGTTTTCACTCACTATATTTTCCATTTTTTGCATCAACACTCCGTGGTCATTCTTTGAAAGATCCTTTTTGTTAAAACTGATTCTACACTGTCGTTGTTCACAGTCTTGGATGAGCTGTTTTAGTGAGAAACTTTCTCCTTCATCATCATGTGTCACAATGACCATTGAATATTTAAAAGCATCTTCACCAAACAAACTGAGGATGAACTTCAGTGTTTGTCTGTTCTCTTCAGTGAAATCAGAAGGTTTCACCAACAGCAGCAGAACATTTGGTCCTGGGTGACAAACAGCAACACAGTTCCTCACTTCTTCTCTCACTTCTTCCACTGATAGACTGAACATGTCTGGAGATTTCACCACAGTTAATGTTTTTCCTCTCCACTCTCCCTGGGAAACCTCACGTTGCTTGTTTAGAGACAGTCTATCTAAATAAAAACTTTTTTTCTCCAGAATAAAATTACAAAGTGTTTTCATTTTATCTTGGCTCTTTCCCAACAGCACAACCCTGAGTTCACATTCTGTAAGGAAACAAGAGCAGAAAAACATCAAGTTACTTTCTAACATTTCTGTAAGAACCACGTCAATGTTCAAAAGACTTATTCCAGTACAGTATCTTTTCCAGAAAGAAAACTTCCTGAAGTTATGGAAAGGTGGCTGTGAAAAAAGTCTGTGTTTTTCTGTGGTTTTGCATCATTGTGACCAACTACCTAATTTGGGGTAGGTTGCCCTTTTGCTGCTTAAACAGTCCTGATCCTTCAAGATGTCTAAAGGTGATGACATTGGCAATAGATGCTTTCCACTGATGCTCGATTGGATCAAGATCTTAGGAACTTGTCACTATGTTCCTCAAACCACCCAGAACCATTTTTCAGAGACATTATCGTGCTACATCTGGAGCCACCTTTCAGGTCTACATTTCATGAACACTGAACAGATTTTCAGATTTTCTTCTAATCAGCTCGACCTGCAAAAAAGTCTAACATTTACTGTATAGTAGTAAACTGTTTCTAATCTCCAATCAGAAGTTTTAGTTGCCTAAATGAGTCTTTCTCGGTCTTACTAAAAGATTAAACATGGTATTATTAGAAGAACTTTTACCTGGTTTCATGCTCAGAGGATCACAGGTCACATGGCTCCCATTGTTCTTGTGTACAACATCACACAAGCCTTTTAGCAACTCAGCAATTCCAAGGAATTTCAGTCCCAGTGACCTGAATCCACATCTTCTGATCATGTCATCTACGGGGGCATAATACCTGTAATGTGAACCTAAATTCCATCTTCTTGGTTGTGAAAACAGAACCAGTGAATGATCAAATGATTGATCACTGAATAGTTCCAGGACTCTGCAGAGTCTCAGTCTGAGTTCCTCAGTGAAGTCTTCAGGCTGTAGAACCAGCAGGAACACATGAGGACCAGGATCAGAGAGTCTCACACAGGTTTTCACATGTTCTGTCAGTTTGTATTCAGAGATGTCAGGACGCAGCAGATCTGGAGTGTTGATCACAAATATTTCTTTCTCATCTATCCATCCTTTGACTCTCTGACACTGGTCTGGTTCTTCATCAGTGTTGAACTCAGTCTCTTTCAGCATCAAGTTCCCCACTGAACTCCTCTGAGACCAGCTGTTCCCCAGAAGAACAACCCTCAGCTCAGACACTGAAATGAACAAAACAAAAGAAAAATACTTAGTGTACATTTAGGTCAAAAGGACAAATTTAGCTCAGAGAGAAACTGTTGGCTCTTCCTCTGATATTATCATCATCACTTCCTGTTGTGTTTAGTTTGATATTTCCTTCTGGGCAGTAATGACACAACAGTCTTTGTTTCAGAAACTCATTTTAAAATGATAATTTAAATTTTAATTGGCATTATAAAGTTAAAATATGATTTATCACAGACACATATAATATTGTTGAGCATCAGTGAGTCTTGATCCAGACTGTGTCTTTGAACAGTTCATAGTTAGTCAACATTGATTTGTCAGCACCAAGTCAACATCAGTCTGGAGTTTCTCTACACTAATGTTAGCTGCCTCCCTGGGTTCATTATGACAACCATTATCTCAACCTGCTTTAAGGGAGAAGGACTTCTACCATCTGATAACAGAAAATATTTGCAGTTTACAAAATACTCAAAACAGTTCAGCACCTGTACTTGCAGGAATAACAGGATCAAAAAAATGTTGCTTTTTTGCATCACATTCTAATGCCTACAAACACCAGAACCATCAGAGCATATCTTAGATATTGAACTAAAACCCACTGTTAGGTGGAAGTAAGTCAAGGCTGCCCCTCCGCCTCAGTGGGGGCTTGAATGGACCTGTAAAGACATGTATTCATGTATTAACATACCAATGTCCACATTTGCCTTCCAATCAGTTAGTACGAAGATTGTTTTCATTTGCTTGAATATTTTAGGATAAAACAGATTGATGGACATTTAGTTTAACTATTCTATCATAAAGTATTTCACAGAGAAATCTGTGACATAAAACCTCAAGGTACTCACCAAATCCTTCTGCCATGTTGTGATTCTGCTGGAAAAACCCACAAGAAAGTAGCTAAGCTGCAGGAAAAGAAACAGTGAAACAGTCACAGGTTTATCAAAATGTAATTATGATATGCAAAAATGAAACTTAAGTTTGTAAAGAGAAGTTATGATAACAAACACATTATTTATTTCCAAAGACTTTTATATCCTAACTGTAAATTTATTTTTCCAGCGCCTTTATTTCTATTTCTATGTTATAATGTTGAAATAAATAGTCGTGTCTCTCTCATGGTTTAAAAGTGGACAACAAGGTCACAAGCTTATTGCCTGAAACGTCCAGAAAAGGGCGTCATGCAACTTCTTAAACATTTTTCCATCAGTCAGTCTGAAACTACAGTATCTAATACTTTTTAGAAACGCTAGAAATAACAGAAGACACAAATGACAAACTCTTCTTGTGATTCTCCTCATGAGATTTGATAAAGAGCAGGTTCTTAGTAACAATGTGAGTCATTTCATTGACGCTAAGTTCAAGTACATGTACATGGTGCTGGTACAGTCAGTTAAACAGTAGCTGATAGAGAGTGGGTGCAGAAAATGAATAGTGGTGCATCTGTACTTGTACTCAGTATGTACTTGAAGTTGCATCAGATGAAATGAGGCAGGTCAAGTTACTAAATAGACAATTCTCACTAGCACCTACTTGACTCTACTTGGTTTATAGTGTTTTCCACTTGGTGCAAGTACCTGGTACCTAATGTCTAGTCTAGTAGAGTCTAGTAGAGTAGAGATAGAACGGTTTAGTAGGAAAGAGACATAAGACAACTCCCATCTACCATGTTACAATGAGCTGACACTGCAAATAAAACTTCAGGGAACAAAAGTGAAGCTGTGGTGTGGGTTGTCACAGCAGTTAAAAAAGTCTTTGATGAACAACAAGAGGAGTTGTTGATTACTTTATTGAGGCAGCAAACTTGAACTATGGACTCACTTCATGTAAGATAACCTTACTAAGAATTTAATACGTGCAGATTAGTGCAGCCATGGAAAATCATTAACACACATCAACGACACAAGTGTCAAACATCCTCTTGTGTCGTTGATGTGGATTAGAAGCTGAAGGCTTATTATCACAATATATATTTTCTGAGAAAGTTCCTCTAATATCCACACCACTGGCACTGTTCTTCATTTAGTATTAGTGATGACTTCTTTGTTCTTAGTAAACCACAGGAAGATGCTTTAGTGATGACACATGATTTAAGCTGATGTAGATGAATATTTTCTGCTTTTAATTCTTCAGTTTCACTGTTACAAGTTACCTAAAGTTGTAATAATGACAATGATATTTTGAGAAGTTGAAGATGTTGATATTTGTCGTAGGAAATGAGGAAACTTTGTGTCAAAAGTTCTCTTCTCAAGTTTTAGGACCTGAGACATTCAAGGATAAAATGGCCTCTTGTTCAGTCTTAGAAACAACTCAGAGCTGAGGGCAACCTAGCTAATATCATCATCTTTACTGTTATTGCTTCAATAAAAGTTTATTACTCGTATTCGCCTTAGACTCCGACTTACATAGAAATCTCAGCCGGAACCAACTTAGTTACTTTGTTCAGATTAAATCACTTTGCGTTGATACTCTGTCTTTGAAATCAATTAATGAATCTGTGATATAGTTGGAGAACGTGAAGATGTTGATATTTGTCATAGACAAATGAGGAAACTTAGTGTCAAAGTTTCTAGGAGCTAAAAATGTCACAATCATCTCTGGTCTGTAAACCAAATCAAACTATATCAATTATGTTCAAACATTCAAATGTAAAATGGCTTTTTGTTTAATCTTAAAAACAGCTCAGAGTTGAAGTTAAAGTAGCTAATATTATTATCTTTACTGTTATTGCTTCAATAAAAGTTTATTACTTATATTCGCCTTTATTCTAAACTCTGGACTCAGACTTATGAAGACTTCTCAGACTCAAACAACTTTTTCACTTTGTCCAGATTAAATCAGAAGGTTTTTCAGTAAATCACTTTGCGTTGACGCTATTTGTCTTTGATGTCAAATAATGAATTCTGTGATATAGTTGGAGAAACTAAAAACGTTGATATTTGTTGTAGACAAATGAGGAAACTTTGTGTCCAAAGTATATCGTAACTTGTAGCATATTGTAACCTTGGTCATCTTACTTGTGTGATCTTAAACCAAATCAGTTGTGCTCAAATGTAAAATGGTTTTTTGTTTAATCTTAAAAACAGCTCAGAGTTGAAGTTAAACTAGCGAACGTTATCATCTTTACTGTTATTGCTTCAATAAAAGTTTATCACTGATTCATCTTTATTCTAAACTTTGGACTCAGATTTACGAAGTTCATTTCCTTGTCTTTGAGATCAAATGATGAATTCTGTGATATAGTTGGAGACGTTAATATTTGTCGTAGACAAAATTTAAATGAGTAGATGAGTAAATGAGTAGAGGAGACAAAATGTCTCCTCTACTCATATAAACACATGTGCAACAGTATAAAACGACCTGTTGTTAATGTTGTTTCTTCAATAAAAGTTTATTGCTTTCATTATACTTACTCTGGACTTTGGACTCTACTGTAGACTTACAAAGCCCGCGTCAGTCTGAACCAACTTTGTTACTTTGTCCAAATTAAATCTATAAATCAGAGTTTAATATTGAAGAACTCACCTGATGAGATTTTTTGTTGTTTTCCACAGATGTTGTCCATCGTCCTGGCAACAGATTTCATTCTTTGACTCTCTTCATTTCCTTTAGATACAAACAGAGACGATCAATGATCAACCAACATGAGATTTATTATTATTTTCTTCTTGTTAATTCATTTAAAAATGATTGTTGCTCACCGTGTAAAATGTGGCAGCCGGTGCTTCATCCATCATCTGTCGAGTGCCAGAGGTTGGAGGGTTTGATGTCTCCACAGAGACACTCCCTCCACAGCAGTGGTGACGTCCAACACCTTAGACAATGTTTAACCTCTCACCACGTCACTTATAAGGAAACTGGACTTAAAGATCTGTTCTCATTTTAATGTTCAACACCATCCAACCAGCTGTTGTATCATCCTCTACTCGTCTGTGTTAGAGAGCGCCACCTACTGGTCTGTGGTGTGTTGGTGGAGCAAACTCCAGGAGGATGAATGAACTCATCTACAAGACCGAATCCATCATAGACTATAAACTGTTGAGGTTTGTCAGTGAGAGACAATCAGGCTTCTGTCATGATGGTTCAGGAAATGATTCACACTGTCACTGTCCCTTCACACATGTTTCACACCAAGGACTCAAGGCTTTTATTGGCCATTCGTACATAAACTTACAGCATTTGTACAGGAGCAATTTATGTCTTTTGATGTATGTGTAGAGAGAGATTATATGTAGATTATATGGATAACTAGATATAGTAGAGACTACTTATATATTACTTATATACTTATATACAGACTAATATATATATATATATATATATATATATATATATATATATATGTGTGTGTGTGTGTGTGTGTGTGTGTGTGTGTGTGTGTATGTATATATATATGTTATAAAAACACACTATGCATACATTTATACTGTGTATTATATTATATATATATTCTATATACATATGTATATATATATATATATATATATATATATATATATATGTATATATATATATATATATATACATATATATATATACTTATAGTATATGTGTGTGTGTGTGTGTGTGTGTGTGTGTGTGTGTACACATATAGTCTTTTGTCATTTTTAGTTTTTAATGTTGTTGTGATGTAATAAAGTTACTGAATTGTAAAAGAAATAAAAATGGTAATAAATTAACTTTAAATTTAATTTAATCTAATTTAAATTGAATTAAATTTAAACCCATTAGAATTAAAATTCATTAGGTAGTAAGTATCAAAATAAATTAAAAATTAAAGTAAAATGAAAATAAATTAAAGTTATAAAATGAGTGTGAGGACAGAAGGATCTGGACCAATCATCGCTCTTTGATCACTTCACCTGCGGCTCTGCGCTAATTAGCGTCACTTTGCCCAGGTGTGTTTGACTCCAGCGCATGTGTGTGTGTGTGTGTGTGTGTGTGCGCGCGCGCGCGCGCGTGTGTATGTGTGTGTGTGTCCTGCAGCTGATTTGACTGAACCGTTTCCTCGTTTTTTTCTGCTCTTATTCAAATCGTTGCGTTGAACCGAGGAGGCTCCCGGTGCAGAGACGCGGTAAGTTTCCTCTTCAACTCTCTGACTCTCCAGCTGCTTTACTTGTTGATCCGTGTCCCGCTGGGCCAGAAACGTGGAAACAACTGTTATGTTTCTCTGCTGCGTCTTTGTCTTCCTACTGACATTTTACAAACTATTTTTAAAACCAGTTTCTGCAAAGTAACTGTAGATTTGCATGTTTGTTTTGCATGAAGTTTGGTTGCAGGTGAGAAGTCGGTTTGTTTATTTCTTTATTTTCTTTTAGAAATAAAAGAATTAAAGTGTCTGACGTCGCTTGACTTTCTGTTTAATTTGTACTGATTATTTAAAAAAAACAAAGTTGTAATTGTCACTTTCCAATTTTCCACAGATCCTTTGGTTTTGTTTCCTGTGAACGGATGAAACCTAATGAAGAGGAAGTGGGAAGTCAACTGACATCAGATCAGTCGCTCTGTTGGTTTTGTCGACGTGAAGAGACGTCGACATCAGATCAGGAGTTAACAGGTTTGTCAAATCCTTGACCCTTAAAATGCAACACCGGACTTTATTTGTTTCATTTTTAAAGTGACGGTCCGGTGATGGTCCGTTTCACCATGAATACGAAGTCAAACTTCCCCTCTAGAGATATTTTACGTTGGTTGAAGTAATATCCATTTTGACCGTCATTTGTTTTCACAACCAAATAGTTCATAACAACTGGTGATGAAGGGTGTCCTACATTGTTGTTGTGTAAGTTTGGAAACATCTTAAAACGTGGTTCTGTATCATAAAGGATCTATTTTATTTTCTCTGAAGCTACATTAACTAGTGACCTTTGACTGGTGACCAGCTATAGACACAGTTATATAGATGGATGATAGATGGTTCTTCACAGACACATCGACCTGTTGTTCAGGAAAATGGTGAATCTGCTGACGTGGAACAACCTTCATCACCAGTTGCTATGAAAACCAGATGTTGAGTAAGTCTTGTAAAACAGTGTTTTTAATAAACTAAACATCGTTCTATCTCTACTCGACTCCACTACTCAGTTTAGTACCAGACACATCATTTTCCATCACAATCTGATTCCTCCTCGACGTCACGACACACAAACATCAGTAAACATTAATGGACATGGAGGAGATGCTGTACTTGTTGCTGGGTTAGCTTACGACCAGGTAGCTACGACGATGGCTATCACTCTTGTGAAGACGCTTCCTCCGACCAATCAGTGGCCGGCGTCTGTTCACGTCACGTTTTAGTATCGACTCAGCTCCATTGGTACCTCGACAGAGTAGGAACTAAAACAGTAGCTGGAACCAGGAACTAGCACCAAGTGGAAACACTAGAGACTGAGTAGAGACAAATTGAGCAAGTGCTGGTGGAAAAGGCCTTCACTAAGTCACCAGTACTTCAGTTTATGTGTAGGGACCCTATTCATGCTACTGCTGAAGTGAAGTGATATTTTGAGCTTTATTAGTGGTTAAAAAATGACAGTTTAGATACGTTTACTTTCATTGTTAACCATTTGGTTGTAAAAACAAAAGACGGTCAAACTCGATATTACTTCAACCAACGTAAAATATCTCTTGAGGGGAAGTTTGGCTCGTATTTGTGAGTTCACATTACTCTGGACCACCCCTTTACTTTGAGGAAGTGGCATCACTAGAATGTAAACTAATGATCTTAAAACCAAAAACTGTTTTTAAAAAATAAACCCTCAGTAAAAATGAATTTAACTGATGTGAAAACATTGTAAATGTTTGGTGTTTTTAGTTTGCAGTGCTGTTGTTTGTGATGTTTGTTCTAATTCTTGGTCACATGATCGCGTCAGAGGTGATTCCTGTTCGCTGCGTCTCACTTTGCATGTTATCTTCCTCTGTAAATAACACCACGATGCAAATGTCCTGTCCTGTGTTTGACGTCCGCTACACTGGGAACATAAACCCAGGCTGCTTCAGACCAGGACGTGTTTCTAGCTGCGGAGGTAAGAACTTTTAGAAGTTTTAACACAGTTTTTTTGTGTTATTTTTACCTCGGGTTTGTTTAACTATAACCGGAGAAACTTGAATGTTGAATCAGGTGACATGTTAATTTCATGCATCTCGTTCTGTTCAGGAACCAGGTAAAGACACAGTTCTTCTGTTGATTCCTGCTCATTATTTATGCTAATTATATTATTGCTGATTAAATCATGCTGTATTCAACTCATAAAACCATAAATACTCTGATACGAAGTGGTTTGATCATTTGTACATGATGTTAGTTTTTCTGAAAGCAGCGTTTTACGGTTGTAGTTGGTTGATTGTTTTACTGTGCAACTCATGATGCAAAGTATCTGAAAGTCTTCCTAGACTTTGGTAGAAGTTCAAGTCACCAACTTGAGGGAATCTACTCAAATAAAAGTCTTAAAGTATTCAGTATTAAGTGTCCTTGTTTGTTCTAGCCAACTGCTAACTGTTAAGTTTAGAGGCTTCGAACAGAGCGACACATTGTTATGATTTATGAATTAATATTTCCTGTTAAAGATAATTTTTTTTTTTTGTCAAACCAGAAAAGGCAGAAATAGTCACTTCCTTAAGAACACGGAAATGGTTTTGATCACAAAATCTTGAGTTACAGTCATTCTAGGTTTATTTACAGATGATAATGAGTTCATACTTTGTGTTGGTAGTAAATTCAGACAAGCGTCCAACGTGTCCTTAACTTTGTAAATGTCCAGACAGATTCTATAGAAGATTGTTGATGACGTCACTTCGTTACCTGACGTTGTTTTACTGCCGACACCATCTTGAGGAAAAGTCTGTAAAAGTCAGTATAGATTAATAATGAATTGGAAATTGAAAGGGATCTGCATACAACAACATACTTTTACAGATATTCCTCAAAGTCAACAACACGTTGGTTTGTCTGTAGGAACCGCTACTCCTCACTATCACACATCAAATGTTATTTTGAGTCTTACACTGGTTTAAAAAATAGACATTTGTTTCTCTCATACTGTCATTATAAATTAGGTTAAAATGACTTTTCTCTAAACTCATCTGAAGAGTGTCGACTGTGTTTTTTTTTTTTTTGTTTTGTTTTTTTTTGTCTTCTGTAGTGTTAGATTTGATAAGACGGCGACTGTCTTCATCACTTAATCGTCATCGTCCAGGTGTTGGTTGACGACTCGCTGCCGAGGGATCGACTTCCTCCATCTTCAGGGCTTCGCTTCCTCCTCCGTCATGAATCCCTACGGAGATGCGGACCTCAACTCCGGCCTGCATGAAGTCGTTGCTCAGGATTTCCAAACTCCACCTCCACATTCAGCCCCCGGTCTTCAGGATAATCCCCATAATACCTCATTCTCCAGCCGACCTCCTCCAGTCATCCAGACGGGTCATAGCTCCGTGATGGTTCCCATTCATCCTCCCTACCAGGCCTCATTGGACCCAGATGGAGGTCTGCAGCCAGACTTGGATCGTTCCATTTTGCCGCTCCCTGGCTCTGATCTCGATCTGAGCCTCAGACCCGCGCCTCCGTCTGACGTAGCTCCAGCCTCGCTTCAAGACTGGAACCCACACACAGAATCCGTTCCAGCGCCAAACCCTTATGCCGCCTCCGTGCCGGAGCACGCACTCCAGCCATCATCCGTCGTCGTCCCGTCCCCTCTGCAGTCCCAGTGCTTGGAGGACAGCTGCCCAGACCTGGAGTGCTCCATCTGCTTCAGCGAGTTCAACAACGTCTTCCGCTGTCCCAAGATGCTTCACTGCAAACACACGTTCTGCCTTGAGTGCCTGGCACGCATGAACGTCAAGTCGATGGAGCCCAGCGCCATCCAGTGCCCGCTGTGCCGCAGCTTCACGCCGCTGCCCACGCTCGGCCTGCCCAAACTCACCACGGACGCAGACGTGCTGTCCTACCTGCCCGCTGCCATGCAGAGGGTCTACAGCATCCGCTTCCTCCGCAACAAAGGGAAGCTGGAGGTCAAGAGGTCAGGCTGCTATGAACCAGCTGTCAGACTGTATTTGTTTGTGGCTTAAAAGGGAACTCGGTCACATTTGAATCTATATTCTTCTGTTAGTGGAGATGTGGTGAGAAAGATTTAGCTAATAAGCTGGGTGATCCAGTCAGATTTGTAATTGTGTCACTAAAGAAGCTGAACATCTCTTTCTAAGCCCCGTGCAACACAACCAGGAGCCTTAGCAACATAACACTATGTCTGTTTAACTCAGTAGTGGTAAAGAAACGCTAGAAAACAAGTGATCACTTGGTTTATTAGCTGCCTGGCCAGGCTGACCTCTACCACCACATCTCCACTCACTGACTACTTTAATCATGAGAACAAGCAACCTCTGTGGTTGATGATCTACAACAATAGAACATTACATCTCTAAACCACAGATGTCGTTTGTTCTTGTGATATCATCACTCATTTGGTCGAGTTAACATCGATTCAACAATCCAAAGAGAAAACAATGATTCGTATCGTCATATTGAAAATAAATGACGCATCTTTCCAAGCTCCACCTCCTACTGCTCCTTCCTAAACATTCAAACAATGCTAATGCTAGTAGCCTAGCTAATACATTAGTGATATGGAAGGATTTTCTTTAGGATTTAAGAGAAAAGATGAGTCAACAGACAAAACGCAGTAGGAAGTAAAACAGTCAGGAAACATCAACCAACCTGTCTAGGCACCTGAAGAAGCAGGACATTGACCAGTTATTTTCCACTATAACTGAACTACAACTCTAAACGATGCTCTGAGTATCAACAACACGATGTCTAGTTTGATTGTTTTTAGTAAAAATATTTAAAATCTGGAAGAGAGAAGGAATAAAATGGTCAAATCATATTTTAGTTGTATGTTATTGATCTCAGGAACCTGATTCGAAAACGAAATCATATCGTGACACAAATATTGTATCAAGTTGTGTGACTCCACTAACATTCTCCTCTGTCGTTCAGGTCGTCTGAAGGTCAGAGGTCGCTGGCGTCTCTGAGATCCACCAACCGCTCTCTGGATGTGGGCCTCCCCAGCCCGACCACCGGTGATGCCAACGGCGAGACGAGAGGAGTGGGCGGGACCCTGTTCAGGCTGACGGGCCGGCCGGCGTGCCGAGCCTTCCTCCTGACGTCCGTGGTGATGATGATGATCCTGTTGACCAGCATCATCATCACCCTCATCGCCATGTCGAAAAAGGGACAGTGAGTCACGTGAGACGCATCCAACTGCCCCAAATTTTATGAGGAAAAAAAAAAGATATATATGTTTCTGTGCTGTTGAAAAACTACTGCTTTTTACAAAAAAAAAAAAACGCATCCAGATGTGCAATAAAAAACCATTGCTCATATCCTGACTGCTACAAAATGGCAGCAGGCAGGTTTTTGTTTCAAGATGAAACAAAACAGGAAAAAAAACTATTGTCCTGCTCTCAGTGTGTTGAATTTCAACTTTTTATGACGTCAAAGGTCGTTTGGCTTCAGTCCAGCGTCGGATACAAACCGTTTCATTTGCTTTTCAACTTCAGCTCCCAGCACTTTAAAAACAATACAAAGCTGAATGTGAAAGGTGCGTGTTGAGTCTTGAGCCGTCGATCAGGTCGGTGTCGAAACATTTCCTCAAAAAGAAGTTGGACTTTTCATTTTTTTTTTTTTTCACTTTTTCCAAAAATGATTTGTCTTGCAAATCAGATATCGTCGCTACCACCGACGCCGCGGTGCAGTCGGAAAAACCGCGGTCTGTTTCATGTTTTAAATGTTATGAATGGGTAAATGTTCTATATGTGGTGCGTTTTTTTAATCGTCCTGTGTGTTTTAAGGCTGAGTCCTGTTTTACTGTGCAATGGAAAAATGTTTAAATAAATGTTTTATATATTTTTGATATAATTATTTTTAGCAAAACTTGCACTGCCACGTTCGCCTCATGTGAAACTAATTTACGAATAAATTCTTTTTTTGAATAGTACAGCTTGTTCAGTTTTTATTATTATACATTTATAGAAAATTAAAATTAAATAATAAAATTAAATAATCCCCCCCCCACCCAAAGTAAAACATCAAAGACAGAATTAACATTTTCTTTAAACATTTAAACGTTTTAAGACGTTTTGGGTTGTGTATCTAAGCGTCCAGCAGGTGGAGCTGTAGCATCAACTTTAACTTGACTCCCTCTCGTTCCTCTCTGTACTTCCATGTCTACATAAAGGGGGTTTACATGTGTGTGCAGAGAGAGTTGAGTAAAAATGTGACTTTTAGGACTTTAAGTGAATCACCTCCACACCCACCATCGTTGTGGTGGACATAGGTTATGGTTTGGTGCATATTTTCATTGACTCTTCGTTTTTTTTTTTTTTTTTTTTTTTTTGCTTTTGTTCAACTTTAAGTTAATAAAACTTATCTACCTTGGCTTGTCTGCTGTTTTATTTTGAAGTAGTTTTTTCTGGGGTCTCGTCTTGTGTTTTACTTCCTGTTTGGTTACTTGACCCTGCCTTGTGTGGATATAAACCATAAACCACCAGCAACCTGCAACTTACTCCTACCTGGACTCTGGACTTTTTGTTGCCTCCTGCGACACCTTGATTTTGAAGTCTCTGACACGTCTTTTACTTTCTGTCTCTCACTGAGTGAAAGGAAATGTGCTGTTGCACAGTTAATGAGGGAAAACGGAATTGAAAATAGTTTCCAGTCGAGTTCTGTACATTCTTTATAACATGGTGTAGGTGAGTGTGACAACGTGTGTGTTATTAGGCGGTCGACACACCTTAACAACACACCAACAATTAAACTAGTCTGTGTCCATGGAGATGAACCATGTGAACACACTGTGTTAAATATCTACTTGTTACATCCACGTATATTTGCAACAGCAGCTCCATATCAATGATTCCTTGTTTTGGAACAAGGAATCCTGTCGTCTGATCAGACTTCCTGTCTCCATCGACCAGATGCTTCGTGACAAGATGGCGGCCACGCCGGTGGACGCCAACAAGCTGCTGGTTCCAAGTGTAAACGCATCCCTTGTTTTTAAGCAGAGACGGTTCAGAACGAAGACGTCAACATTCTTGTTTGATCCACTTCCTGTTGGTTTCTCCACATCTTCTTCTCTCTGCTGATACCAGTTCTAGTTCTAGTTCTGGTTCTGGTTCTGGCTTTATTGAAGCACCGTTGTCCACGTGTGAACCAATGGTGTAGCCAACAGTAGTTCCATCATTTCCAACCGTTCCTTGAAAGCTTCCCTTTATTTTTCCTCTCCTAGATCTCAGAGGCGACTGTATTTATTTTGGCCTCTACCTTCTCTCTACCGCCACCTGCTGGTGACGCTATGCACCTCAGATTAATGGCCAACAAATCAGCTGATGGGAGCGCGCCAGATTCACACAGTCGCCGTTGTTGGACAGAGATGACAGAGGAAAGGTTACTTGAGTTCAAAGACCTCATTCCGCACAATGTAATTCATTTGTTAACACACACAAACTTGTTTTGTTCGTGTATTAGAGGGTTTGTTATTGCAGCAGGAATAGAGCATTCACATTGTCTTCACGATGCTCTGCCAATTTCCCAGGATTCCTTTCTCTGCATGGGCACGTAGGCTGTAGCTGAACAAACACCGTTATTGGACACTGAGTTGGTCTGACGCAGCTGATCTGAGAACTGCTCTCGTTGAAGCTTCACGCTTCTGTTTCTATCCAATTTGTTTTGTCTGCAGAGATTTTCCACAACGCAGACGTAAAAGCAAACATTTTTAGTTATGATTCGTTAAGAGTTCAACAGTCTGCTGCGCCGGTGAGGTTTGATCAGATGTGATGGGTTGTAATCTCTCCAACCGGCTGGATGCGCTTAAAAAAAACCTCCTCTAGGAGGCGCCCCGGAGGCTTCCCTGATCACACAAACAACCTCATTTGAGCTCCTCTATGAGCTAACATGACCAGTGAACGATGGACTACGTTGTTGACCCGCTGACACTGAGACCTGATGCTGGATCAGAGGTTGAAATGAACTACGATCTGTTTTAAAGCCTGAAAACTGTCAAACCTTCACACAGGTCATTATTGTACAGAAACACCTTATAAACGTCCACTGTTGTGTCCAAACTGGAGACGTGATAAAGGACAACCGACTGTCCCTGTTCAACTTGCTCCATCCCTCCTACTAAAAGCATAAACAGCAGAACCAAAACCAATGTTATTGGAACCAATGTTTAGAACAGTGACGGTGATTATCTACAAACAGATCAATCAGCAGCAAGAGCTCACGCTTTTATTTTTGAAAGGTTGCTATGGAAAGGAGGTGGAGGCAGCCGCCTCTGGGTCGGCTGAAGCTGCTGGGTTGACGGAGGTGGACGTCTTCTGGCTGGAGGCTTTTCTGTAACAGACACACATCAACAGCTTTTAATACAAATAACCAACGGCTGCAGATGGCCTGGAGATTCATGACGTCATAACTAACCCGCTGAGAACCGCCCTGGAGATGCCTGACATTTGTTTCCAGGTGGGGAGAGGTCGCCTGGAGCGGGCTATCAGGACAAACAGGAAGTCTAAAGTCTGCTCTGTGAAGGAGAGACAACCAGGACAAACAGGAAGTCAGTTGCACCACCATCATTAAAACGTACAGACTCAATCCAGTGGTGAGAGATTGTGGCGGTACCTGGTTGGTTTACCTGGTTGGTTCTGGGCCTGGGACCTGAGGTTCCTGTTCTCCTTCGATCTTCTGGGCAGTGCCTTTTTCCTGTGGGGTGGCGCTCTCCAGGATCTCCAACAGACTCTGTATCTTCCGCTGACTCTCCAACGTTTCTTTTGGGTCCTGAACAGCAGGAACAAGGACTAAGGGCCAATCCACATTTCTACCTCTTAGTCTTTTGTATATTCATATCATCTTCTTTATCCAAACTGTTAGCAATTTAATTAATAAACTAATCAATACATTTAACTTATTCAGCTAACTCATCGCTAACTGCTAATCAATAATATTCATTAACGTTAGCTAGCAATTGTTAGTTGCTTTTTATCGCTAGCCGCTAACGTTTTCCATTCATCTGATAACAGGATGAAACATCAGATTAATGGTTTTTAATCTGTCACCAACTTGATGGACGTTAACGAGTCTGTAGACGCCATCTTTGTTTGTTTGTTGTCATTCGGTCGTCATGGAGACTTGTCGCATCAACAATGTAGCGACGACTCCTGATGATGTGTAACGGTAAAGTAGAGGAACGTTTACACTCCGCAACACTTTGTTTCGAGGAACAAAACTTATCCAAATAGACCCGGTAACATATGATAGACATGATGTACTTTACCGCCACAATATGCCGGAGGATTGTGACTGCCCCCTGCAGGTTGCGCTCCAGCTGGCACCTCCTCCTCTTCTCCTGCTGTACCTCAACCCCCAGTTGATCGATCTTGGCCATTTCTTGTTGGACTTCCTCATCCGCTGAGGCCAGGCGCTGTCTGGAAACCACAGATATGAGCCTCGGAGGTATGAAAAGGTCCCTGGTGGATCTTGGATTAGGACTATCACTATAAGCATCTAAAACTTGGGAGTTTTTACCTGATGACTTCCTCTTCGACTGTGATGCGCTTGTGCCTGCTGCTCTTGTCCTTTACCCTCATCTTGATCTGCCTGCACTTCTTCATCCATTCATCTACCTCCTGAAGAAAAGGAGGTGGAATTTTATTTGCAAACTAATTAAATGTTTCCAGTCGAGCAGTAAGGGGCGTCTGTTTACCTTCTTGCAGCTGACTGTTGTGTTTTTGACCTTGTCAAGATCCTTCTGCAGTTTGTCCGTCGTGGAGGAAAACCCGATCTCTCTGTGGTACAGGAAGTTTTTCTCCTCCCATAGATTGATGTTAACGTTGACCTGGACCTTGAACATCTCCAGCATCACCTGGTGTTCAGAGTCCTCCTTGTCACTGGACATCTCCACGGACGTCTTGTCGTTCACTTTATTCTGCACCTTCTCATTCATCCTGCTGCTGGAGGACAAGAGATGATAAAATGATAAACGTCAACGTTAACTCTCTAATTGCAGTTTAACTCTGCCCCTTTTAGATATTTTACCTATTTAAGTCAGTCTCCTGCTCTTTTTTCTGCTTAACCGGCTGATTCTCCAGATCCTTCATGTTGGACTGAAGCTGCATCAGCTCTTCCTCCTTCTGCTCCTCCAGCTTTATCACTGAGGTCGAGGACAAACAAGTAAGTTTGAGTATTTGTCAAGAAGGTAGTAGAGGCCCTTGGTCTTAGTTTAAGTGATTAAAAGAAGTTCTGGTCAGAGGTCCTTCAAAGAGTCCCCTCAAGAGATATTTTACGTTGGTTGAAGTAATATCGAGTCTGACCATCTTTTGTTTTTACAACCAAATGATGAACAATGAAACGTTTATAAGACTTACCCAACGTCTTGTTTTATAACAACTGGTGATAAAGCGTGTTCCGCATCAGCAGATTCATTATTTTCCAGAACATGGGTCGATGTGTCCGTGAAGAGCGAGGAAAATGATGAATCTGCTGATGTGAAACAACCTTCATCACCAGTTGTTATAAAACCAGACGTTGGGTAAGTCTTGTAAAACAGTGTTTTTAATAAACTCTGGGTTCACTTACTAAGTTATCAGTACTTCAGTTTATGTGTAGGGACCCTATTCATGCTACTGCTGAAGTGAAGTGATGTTTTGAGCTTTATTAGTGGTTAAAAAATGACAATTTAGATACGTTTGGCTGACTGCCCCATTTACTTTCATTGTTAACTATTTGGTTGTGAAAACAAAAGACGGTCAAACTGGATATTACTTCAATATTTTTATAATCCAAATAAAAGTAAAGACTGAGCTTGTATCAAAATGTATGTGATAGTATTTGTGTTTTGGATTTTTTCTTTGTTTTTTCAGATATAATTAAAGAGTTGATGGGGTTATGGTTTATGGTTCATCTGAACCCTCCAATTTTTCTCACCCTCCATCTTCTCTGATTGAAGTTGCTCAGCTCGCTCCTCCAGCTCCTCCACCTCCCTCCGGTGCTGCAGCTTCAGGACGTCTCTCTCCTGTTCCACAGCCTTCAGTTGCTTCTCCAGCTGCTCCACCAGCTCCTCCACCCTCTCTTCGTTCTCAGCCGCCGAGCGTTTCAGATACTGGCTGATGTCGTCTTTGTCCTTCTCCAACATGTCGCACAGAGACACCAGCTTCTTGTTCCGTTTCTCCAACTCATCGCATTTAAGTTGATACCTGACACAAACGTTTAAAGTGAAATGTCAGACAGTTTCTCTCCTGGAATAAATATTGTGATGTGATGAATGTCTCACCTCTCCAGCTGCTCATCCAGATACTTAATTTGTTTCGAATACAACGTCTTCTCTTTGTCGTGCGCCTCGATTGCAGCCGCCATAGTTGTGTCTTTTTTGTCTTTTAATCCTGAAAAAGCGACAGAAAAAAGTTAAAAACTGACAAGATCGTGGCGTTGCTAAGAGTAACGCTGCCTTCAGGGACGGTTTAGAAAGTTCTGAAGTTTTCAAAAATAAACAAACAAGCATTTATTAAAAATGTTCTCCTCCTTTTTACCTTCAACCCTCAGTTCCTGCTTAATCAAACCGATGATTATTGATCATTTATTGGAGATTGAATCACACATATGCTGACACGAGGAAATGTACTTGCGCTTTTATTTATTTATTTTAAAGGAAAGAACTTGGATCCGATCGGTGTGACGAGTCGCCATGACAACAGCCTAAAAAACACATGCAAGTTTTTTCCTGCAGCTCGTTCAGACAGAAATCCTCCAAGTCTGTTCGTGTGTGTGTGTGTGTTTGAGGTGGTTGAAGGAACGATGCTATAATCGTCTCCGCAGTTGTTTTTAATCTTCAGTCTCTCACACAGGTGTGGTCATTAGTTCGCCAGGTAACACGGATTAAAGGGAAACTTCTTTAGTAAGTTTCATGCAACATTAGAGACAAAAAGAAACAACAACAACTGAAACAACAACTTTATCCACCTTCATCTTTTTGTAAAGGTGGATGAAGTTTGTGACCTTGGAAACTGATCATCACCACTGGTCTGTGAGGTTGATGTCACTGATCTGAACAAGATGAGAGAAACAACTTTAACTGAAAAACTAAAAACCAAACAAACAAAAAAAAACCTTCCTTCAGTTTGTGTTGCGTTCGATTACAGCCTAGTGACGATTAGTTCCAGAAATGCAATGACTACTTCACTATCTGTGACAAATTTTAGTTCATAATAGTTTGTAAAAACTTTAAAAATAGTAACATACAACAAAAATGATAAAGGTTGTTCCAGATCATTTTAGAACATCGTTCTGTGTCATAAAGAATCTATTTTCTCTGAAGCTGCGTTAACTTGGTTAAATTGCCTTTGACTGGTGACCAGCTATAGCCACAGTTAGATAGAGGGATGGATAATGTGGTAATTGGTGATGAGCGGTGTTGCAGATCAGCAGATTCATCATTTTTCTCGCTCTTCATGGACACATCGACCTGTTGTTCAGGAAAATGATGAATCTGCTGATGTGGAACAACCTTCATCACCAGTTGTTATAAAACCAGACGTTGGGTAAGTCTTGTAAAATAGTGTTTTTAATAAACTCTGGGTTCACTTACTAAGTTATCAGTACTTCAGTTTATGTGTAGGGACCCTATTCATGCTACTGCTGAAGTGAAAACAAAAAATGTTTTCACAACCATAGTCTCCCAGAGGATGAAAACCATCAGAGACTCAGGTTCAGCGTCAGTTGAGGGTCGACTTCCTGTTTTGCCTGCAGGCCCCGCCCACCTCCGTGACGTCGAGCCAATGAGGGTGAGCGATCTGACCTCGTGTCCTCGCTCACCTTCAACTTCACTTCACCTTGTTTTCTCTGGCGATCAGTTTTATTTTCTTCAGGTTCAGCTAAAGGTTATGAGAAGATTTAAGATGTTCGTTGTGAAGCAGTCGGCACATTCTTGTCTTGCCTGAACACACACACACACACACACACACAGATGTAGCTGCCAAACCAGAGTGTTTCTTTAATTAATGTTGAGCTTCACACACACACAAAAACATGAAGTATTGATCAGAAATTAACAGTCTCTTTAATTAACAATTCAAACCAAAGGATGCAGGTTTTAATGAATAACCAGAGCTGATACACTTTGTGTCACACAGGTCTGACTGCGAGTTGAAGCTGAGTTCACCGACCCATCATGCACCTGTGTGAGGCTACCTTCAGGTACAGTAAATCATTTTCATAGCTGAGGTTTCTCCACACGGTGCTTCGTCCTGCACGCTACCTCCGCCTCCCTCAAATATTCAGCCTGAGGCGTCTGTACTGTACCTCGGCTGTCTCTGTCTTTACCCCCCTCTGCTGTTTTTGGCTGCTATTTTTGTCCTCCTCATCAACCCGGCAGAGTTTTAGCCCCAAGAGAAAGATTGCCTGCAACATATAAAATGATGTGCTCTTTGCACGAAAAATGAGAGCAACATTGTTTCTTGCGGCAGGAAACGATTAGTCGCAGCGGAGGGGAAGAGACACAGCGTTTTGTGGAGGAATGTGAGGGTGTGGACGCCAAAGAGGCGCTGGACTCGACACGACAGGTTCAACCTCAACTGAAAACGTTCATTCTGACTCGATCAAAGACGATTTCGCTGGAAAGTGAAGAAGAATGTCCCCGGTCTTGTCTTGTTCAAACTACAGATGAAATCTGTTTTCTGGAACATCCAGGATCAGATCCAAATGATATCAGAAGAAGCTTTTTTGATTCTGTGATTCTGATTGGTCCAAGAACTCAAGTAACGTCCTCATCACCAGGCAGAAAAGACTCGAGTACAAAGACTCGTTATTTGACTTGTGTTGTAATGAGGACAAACCAAAGTGTCCTTAACTTTGTAAATGTACAGACAGATTCTATAGAAGATTGTTGATAAAGTCACTACGTTACCTAAAGTTGTTTTACTGTCGAAGCCATCTGGAGGAAAAAGTCTGTAACAGTCAATATAGACTCAATATGGACTAGTATTGAACTGGAGATTGAAAGGGGCTTTTCCTCAAGATGGCGTCGACAGGAAAACAACTTCAGATAATTTACCCAGACATCAAAGATTGTGGTTGTAGTCTATGTTTGGATTCATTTAGTCCCAGAGGAAACTGGTCTTTGGTTTGACTATATCATAGTTATGGTTTAACCACACTACTTAAAAAGTAAAGGTCAACAAGGTGAAGACTTCTGTCTTCACTGTGGTGGATGTTGGACTCTTTTTGGGGCAGTTGTGTCAGTGTTTTGGAGTTCAATATTTGGTTTTGGATGAGTTTTGTTAGTGTTTTCCTTCGTACCTCTAATTTGGACCAATATAGAGGTAAATCCTTCTGAAACTTTACCAAAATTGGACCAAATTTGGCTTCTAATAATTTTACTATCCGGGTATTGACTTCATGAAGAATATGTCTGTACATTTACAAAGTTAAGAACACTTTGGTTTGTCTGTAGGAACCCTCTCCTCGTCTTTATCATCTGTAAATAGTCCTAGGACGACTGTAGATCCGGGTGAGTTTTGGTGTCCTTTTGTTTTTCTATTGCCCCGTAATCTGGACCGTACATCCTTTCTAAAACTTAAAATTTGGCCTCTAAGCACTTTTTAAACAATCTTTTATAGACTCTGTCTGTACATTTACAAAGTGAAGGACAGTTTGGTTTGTCTGTGGGAACCATCTCCTCACTACTACACAAGTCACATGTTATTTTATTGTTGTTTTTGTGACTTTTCTACCAACACAAAGTATGAAAAGAATTGTTTAATAAGAAACTCTGTAATACACATATTGTAAAATTCGGGTTACAGTCAATATTCAGGATGTTAGTGTCAGTGTTGTGTGTCACTGATGTGTTGAAACACGCAGAGAAAGTGATGGGTTTAACTGCAGCTGAGTCAGATTGAACTGGAGTGAATTGGTGTGGTCACATGGCAGCTGACCATGAGGACCGTTTTGGCGCAGCGCACCGGCTGCTTGCACCGGCATGGCAATCAAAATACCAAAGTGTTGGATCACAGCTGCTGTGAGGAAAAAGGCTCGGCTGCAGGAAACAGGAGGCAGCGGGGGGTTGGGGTTGGGTTGTGGGGGGGGCACGTTACAGCATGAAAAATCACAGTTATTACAGCTTCATAATGCCTGTAAACGTTTCCTGGAGCTGTGATCACACCAGCTGACACAGCTGAGGGAAAATTCCAGTTTTACACAAGTAGAGTTAAACATAATGATCATTTCATCCATAAAATGTTAAACATCCAATTTACCCTGAATGGGTTGACACCAAAGAAATGGTTAACTCCATTCCATTACTGTGATAAAAGATGAAATCATCTTTGTTTTTGTTTCAGGAGCTTTCACTTGTTAAGTAAAGACCAATACCCATCAGTGCCTGAGACCAGAAACAAGACCAACAACATCTGGACTTGTGGATAGTCTCCAAACCTGGTGACACATTTAGAGAAAAACCGGGTTCATAACGAGGACGGCCATGACATCAGTTTTTTGAAATTGCAAAGACCAAACGAACCCAAAAGAGACAACTCCAACTTTTCAAGAGTCATGTCTACACATCGTGGATGAAGAAGATTGATGGTTTGAAAAAGGAGAACGAGATTCTGCAGCTCAATGTCTCGGCCTGAAGGTGGCGACGGTTGTTGTGGTTCTCATCAGTTAGCGTGTTAGCATGTTGGTTTGTTTTTCTGAGACTAGTGGTGTGTCAATGCAAATACTTCCATACCTACATTTACTATCTTGACTGCGTTAAGTGCACTACTATGTTAACACCCGGATGGTTTCACTCATCACGGTCAAACAGCTGAATGTAGAAAGACGGACACTTCTCACCCTCAGTGACGCCATCTTGGCTACGTAGCATCTGCGGCGTAATCTCCACCTCACATGACACATGGAGCCACAACAAGCAAATGTCAGCACTAGTGAGACTTTGATTATTGATTAGAATTGAAAACAAGCCGATCACGGTCCAGATCCATGATTAATGTTCTGTCCAGTGACGATTTGAGATGACACTACCTTCTTGAAATTTGCGCACTACAGAAGTAAGAAGATAGTGAACATAGTTTACTACATAGAAGTGAACTAACAGAAGTATCTGAACTGAGACACATATTTATAGGATGTTTTACTTGTGTGGCTCCATGTTTCATGTGAGGTGGAGTTTACGCCGCCAATGCTACGTAGCCAAGATGGCGTCACTGAGGGTGAGAAGTGTCTATCATTTCTCACTCAACTTTTTAACCGTAATGATTGAAACCATCCGGGTACTTGTCAGTGTGAACCAATTATGCACTCAAAATAGTAAGTGTAAGTGTGGAAGGATCTGTATCTGTTTCAGGACTGACCTGAGGGTGAGGCAGGTCTATTTGAGTCTAAATATTTGCTGGTCTGAACCTGAATTATTTACCTGCTTCTAAAAAAGATTTGAGGTTTTAAAAACACATGTTTGTTCTAATGTGCAGTGATTTTACAGCCTGAGCCGGAGCAACAAAAGGTGATGAAATCTCCTCTGTGCGTGCATCTACAGCCTGATGTCTGAGGTTTTATTTAACATGTTGGTGTTTTTACAAGTCTAATTACAGGCTGCCATGACGACCGGGAAACAAACTGCTGGTATATTTGCATGCAAACTGAACCTTTTTTGGACCGGGTGCCTGCAGCAGCCTGATGAGGCTGTTGTGTTGATATGTGTTGCTGCTGTAACCAGAGCACACACACACACACACACACACAAACACTTGAATTGACTCTGAACACAGAAATCTTTTGACAGATCCTGATGAAAAGACCTAATTTAGATGCATTTTAATGTATTTAAATGTGAAACAGTCAACATGAATTTTGCAATTATAATTTCCGACTTTTAAGCTTTTCCAGATGCACCAGACAAACACAAACAAACTCAAGATTTAAAAAAAAAAACAAACAACATGGTTGACTTTAAATTGGAAGAATCTGCTCGTCTACAAAGTTTATGAACCTGAAGTCAAGTTCCTGTCGACGCCATCTTGAGGAAATGTCTCAAACTCTTAGTGGACACACAAATTCTTATCAGTTTGTGTCCATATAGACTAGTATTGAAGTGGAGATTGAAAGTGGGGCGGTCCGGTTTTTGCGGCCTTTTCCTCAAGATGGCGTCGACAGGAAAACAACTGGAGGTAATTTACCCAGATATCAAAGACGTTTGTCATGTTTGGATTCATTTAGTCTCAGAGGAAGCAGATGAAGGTCTTTGGTTTGACTATATCATAGATGTGGTTTAACACACTACTTAAAAAATAAAGGTCAACAAGGTGAAGACTTTGGTCTTTGGTGGATGCTGGACTCGTTTTCGGGGCAGTTATGTTGATGTTTTGGAGTTCAGTATTTGGTTTTGGACGAGTTTTGGCGTCATTTTGTTAGTGTTTTCCTTCGTACCTCTAATTTGGACCAATATAGAGGCCGTACATCCTTCTGAAACTTTACCAAAATTGGACCAGATTTGGCCTCTAATGATTTTACTATCTGGGTACTGACTTTGTGAAGAATATGTCTGTACATTTACATTTTACATTTGTCTCCACTCAACTCAATTGATGTGATTTTGCTACTCAACACAAAGTATCAACTCTTGACCATCTGGAAACAGACCTAGAACGACTGTAACTCTGGATTCATCCACCGGGGGGCGGTGCAAGTGATTTGCTGTGATATTTACATGGATTATCAATTATCAGATGAACTTTCTGAGCCAACGTTACCAGTGTCAGGTGGCACCGCTCTGCAACTTCTGTTTCATCACAATGACCTGCCCTCATTGTGTCTGTTTTACCATCTAATCCTGGATACCGTCTTTTGTTTCCTCCAAACAAAAAGGATATTTTTGTTCTGCGAATGTCTTCTCAGGATGGAGCGACACTGTGAACAAAAGAAAAGTGATCTCACCGTGGTGAAAACACAATCCTCTGACGTCCGACGGCTTTTACATTCGTCTCGACTGAGGATTTGAACCAGAGAGTCAAAAATAAACGTGAAACTTGAACAACAAAAGCTACAATGTTTGCCGGAGCCACATTTATATTCTGTTAACATCACTGAATACGTCAGCACTTTCTATTTATACATTTGGTTTATGTTGAAGATGAATCCTTTTTAATCCTGTAGTTGTTTTAAACTCGGTGGATCAGACTTAACCTGATAGTTAAACGTTAAATTGCTCAATTACCAGATGCCTCATCAACCGTCAACGAGCTGCAGCTGAACAGAAGCAGAGACTCTGATGTTTCTGTGTTTCGTCTTCTTTATTTAGTCTTTTGTTTACTTTGTGTCACTATGTGAATAAACACGATAGATTTATATCACGATCTGCCTTCAGTTCGTTTTGTTATTTTAGCGTTTTCGTTCCATTTCCTGTTTTATTTTGAAATGTGTTTTTCCTGGCGTCTCGTCGCTGCTGTAACTTCCTGTATTTTCCCTCCTGTTTGATTACCTGACTAATTATCTGCACCTGTGTCTGGTTGTCCTCCCTCCTCCTGGTGTGGATATAAACCTGCTCGTCCTCAGTGTCTCTTGGTCGTCTTCACACGTCCTCTCTCCTGTCGACTCTGTTTTCTGATCAAAACTAGTTTCCTTGGGGTTTATATTTTCTTTGGGTTACGTTGCTCCGTGTCCTGGAAGTTGTTCTTTAAATCTGTTTATTCATTTTGGTACGTTTCGGGTCCAATCCTGTCTACAAACTAGCAGGTTTGGTTGGTCAGTGGTGCACAAAGCAAACAATACAGCCTCAACTCTAAAACCATCAACTCTCAGTCAAAAAACAACTCTTATATTGTCTATTTAAAGCCAAGAATCAAACAGAATCTGAAATTTCCTGATTCATAAAAGACACGTTTCTAGATCTGATTCTTGTTCCTGGGTCCAAGTCTGGAGCAAATGCATGTAAAATCCTCAGTCTGAAGAGGATTCACTCTTCTCCACATCAACATACTGCAGCCAATAAGAAAAACCTTCAAATATGGTAAATTATGGTGTAAAAACTTCAACTTTGAATCTCAAGGTTTTGACCCACCAGCAGGGGTCTCACTGTACCTCAAATCAACTTTAAAAAGCAGCTTGTCCAGTCTATTACGGTCTTATTTTCTCTCCACAATCTGAGTTAGTTTTACTAAAGCAACATGTTTATTTTCCAAGTGGTTATTCTTGAATCTCTGTGCCAGTAAACACAGATGGATACAACATGATAAGACTGTTTATTCACAATATGACTTTATTTAATTGTCTTGTTCTGGTTAAGATCAGAAATACTGTTGAACGTGGAAACATTGTCATTGGGGTTCAGGTTATGAAGGTTTTTGGGGTTTGTAGGTGACAACAATCAATATTTCTGCCTCATGACAGTAACTCCAACCATCAACTGGCTCATATGTATAATTCTGTTTGATATAAATTTATAAAAACATCAGTCTTACTGGAGTTTCAGTTTAAAATGATGCGAAGCTTTAATGTCCTTCATTATAGATTCAGGTACTAGGACCATATTCACGTTTTTTGACTTGTTACATCTTAGCATTAGCTTGTCTGTGCTAACATTGACATCAGTTGGGTAATGTGATGTTAGCATTTGTTTTACACATACGCAGTTGAATCATAAGATCACATATCTTAACAAACTACTTGAAATATATTCAAATGGACTTCAAATGGACGAGTGACGTTTGCGTTTCCTTAGACCAGGTCTTTAACCTCTGACACTCCCTCAGTGATTCATAGCGTCGGCAGCAGCAGCACGGCGACTCTCAGGGTTTGGACTCGGTGAACTTGTTGTTTTTGGACTGAAAACGGGTTCAAAGGTTTGAGATGGATGAGAGTCAATGAGGCAGAGAGCGGTACCATATTTTCAAACCATCTCTGTTTGTTTGTTCTGGTGCACAAACGTCACGGAAGATGATCCATCATCCACTAGTTGTTTCTTCTGTGGTCACCTCTGTTGTTATTCGACGAGGCTGCGCCGTCGCGTTTCTGTGGCTCGTAGCAACGGTGGTAAACACAGGTGGGTTGTTTGGGTTGACAGAAGAAACAGCTGTAGAAAGCAGCTGATTTACGGAGTCTTGGGCACTTGATGGTTGTAGGTTTTCCCAGAAACATCCAACTGGTTGCACTGATAGCAAGATCATTACTGGGTGAAATCTGACCCGGTTTTGTCAAAGTTTCGTAAAGATGTACAGTTCAAATTTGGGGGCACAAAAGCGCATGCAAAACCAATTATGGAACTGCAAAATGTCACCATAACTGCCCCAAAAAGGCTCCAAAACCCACCAAAGTCAAACCAAAGGCCTTTACTCTGCTTCGTCTGCCAAACTACAACAATCTTTGCTGTCTGGGTTGTGACCTCAGGGTCGACACCAGGATCCTGGAGCTGGAAGGTCTGGATGTGGCGAGGGACAACTGGGACTTCGTTTATCAGAAGTGGCAACACAAAAACTTTGCATAAATGAGATGAACTCTGCATTTTTAATCCCATGCACAGAGCAAACTGTTTTCTTGACAAACTAATAAGTGCCACCCGATGCTGAGATGACAACCTTTTTTCTCAGTGCTTCAGTCAGTCTTGGAACATTTTGGCATCCGGAGCTTTGATTTAGTTTTCCAGAATCTTCTGTTTGTGAAAATTTGTGACTTTAAACTGCTAAAATATTGCACCTGTCCACTGGTGTTTTTAAAGAGCAAACTGGAAACTGAATCAGAATATTTTTTGAACATATTGTGTTTGTTTTTTGGGGCGTACACAGTTTTTTAGGACGAGTCTACGCTGAGATTTAGCAAACAAGGCCTCAGGACGACCTCATTGACCTGATGCCACAGACGCTGACAGTTTGTTGAACTTGGAGCAGAAAAGAAAGTCGAGTGCAAACGTGACGGCAGAAGTGTGTGTTTGCGTGGACATCGGCTGCATCGTGGGCATCGGTGTATTTGTGTTATTTTACAGTTTACTGGAAGTGGTGAGTCACAGCTGGAGTCGACTCACTTTGCATTGCATGCGATGCGACACTCGGTGTATTAAATTACTATATCTCACTTAATGTAATGTAATAAGGACATGCAGGAGTGTGTGTGTGTGTTGCGTGCAGGCAGATGATCAAACAAGTGAAAAACATTCCAGAAACTTCAGTGAGAGTTTTTGTGGTCGAAGCCTGAGGAGACGCAAAGAAAAACAAAGCTGAGGTCCACACGCGAGGAGAAGGAGGAGAAGGAGGAGGCGGCAGGCTGCTTCATGACCTGAGCTGCAGCTGCAGCTGCTCCAGCGACGGCCCCGTCCGCCACGCGTCACCTCCACATGTGGACTCGATTCCTTAAAACAAAAACCGATGCTGACTCATGATTAGCTTCTGTTTCTGTCACTTCTTTGTTTCCTCCAACAATTCGTTGTTGTTAATTTTGTAAACAAAGATGGCCAACGCATCTTCACTTGGACAAAAACAGAAGCAAGAATCAACCAGTGACGACAGAAACATTTTTCTGACCCGGACTTTGATTTTTTTTTTTTAGTTAAGATGATGGGTGGTGGAGCTTATGACCTGTACTGCAGCCAGCAACCAGAGGGCGACATGTTTTAACTTCACTTTTACAAACTGTCGTGTTGCCCATCTAGTAGCAGGAGTTTGAATATACGCTGCTGTAGAGCTGAGTGATGCTGGAAGGAAAACTGGAAATATATTGCTAGTTAAAATCAGTTTTACCTAGCTATAAAAAAGCTAACGTTAGCTGCTTTGTATTTTGTTAAAATGCTTAAACTGGAGACACGATGAGCTAAAGTTACCGAGCTGAAGTCGGACTAAGTCGGCTAACTTTAGCTAGCAGCGAGCTGGATTGAATTCAAATGGTTTTAAGTCTCAGTATCTGCTCATCGTGACTTTAATCAAACAGGAGCAGTTTTAGGGACTATTTTCAGTAGCGGATTAATCCACCAGGTGCTGCATGATGGCACGTATGTGCAGTATACAGATCTACCTGTAGAAGGTGCTACTGAACAACGGCCCCATTAGCTTCTAAACATCTTGTGGTTATTTGCTATTTTGTTCACTTTTAAAAAAAAAAAATACTAATGATGGCGCCATCGTTTGGCGCAGATCTGGTCACAGATCTTCTCTTTGGAAGTTGGATCAATAAGTAGAGAATCATCAGACTTGTTTATTCTGAGCAGGTTCAACAGTTCAGTCAGACAAGTAGCAACACGTACTGATTTTCCTTTCTTAGCTTTTGGCTTCTGTGTTCAGATCAACAGATGTTGTTGTTGTTGTTGTTGTTGTGATTTTCTGCACGTTTACTATAAAACAAACAACCTTTTGTCTGCAGGTTGTAGTTTGCGATTCTGTGATTTATTTATTTTTCCATACTTTTTATCCTTTATCATCCTTCCATCATCAATACGATGGAAAAACCTGTGTGGATGCAGAGATCGTTGTCGTGCGACTGCGGCAGGGGATTTCCCCACAGAGTTGAAATACGACGCTCGCAGGTCAGGAGGAGGTGGAGGACTTTTCTTCTTAAAGGTTGAGGAGTGAAAGAAAGTTTGCGTGCACCTAAAAATAATTTTAAACTCAGAACAATAATTCCACAAGTAGGTGGAGTCTACCTGGCCACAGGCAAACTGACAACACCTACTCTGCACATATTTAAACAGTCTGTGCAGAATTTAGAGCAGGATTGGTGATGGAGACACTTATAGAGAGTTAAAAATAAGAGCAGAGGAGGTGTGGAAGAGATAAAGAGGCGCCGATAACGACCCGATCTGCTCCGATCTGGATTTTCAGGTTATGACACAACTTAAGAGGAAAAAAGAGAAAAGTAAAAGCTGCAAAACAAAGAGAGACGACTGCAGTAAAGACAAAACAACGTGAAAGAGGATCCTCAAACATCAGCCATGTCTACATCCTCCCTCTGCAGACCGGTTCCTGTGGCCTTGGGGCCTTTGGAAGCAGCAACCACCTCCTCTTACTACTCCTCCTCTCTGCGTCCCCCTCCTCCTCGCTCTCGCCGCCCACGCCGGGTTTTGTATCCAGCCCATCAGAGCCGACGGCCCCCGCTGACGGAGGCCCCCGACCGGGCCCGACGCTGGCTCCTGCTCCTCTCGGCTCTTCTCTTCCTGCAGATTTACACCGAGGAGACGCACACGTGCTCAGGTCTGATGATTCATGCAGTTTGACAAGTGACATTTTATCAGTTTAGTTATCTTTTTTTTTTTTCCTCACATACCAGATTGAGAACTAGTTTGTATTTCTGTTCTTACAGAGCTGCAGAGTCAGTGTCCAGACCTGGCGGCATGTCCTCCTCAGCAGGACGGGGTCGAGGGGAGTCTGGGGACAACGTGGGGACGACCTGGGGATGAACCCTGGAGGGTCCAGACTGTGGGTGGAGCGGCATCAGATGCTCAGCTGGAGTGTGTTGTGGCCTGATGGAGAAGAAGCAGCCAAAACATTTTCTTTAAAAAAACTATTTAGTAGAACTGGGCAGAGACGAGAAGTTTGACCTCTGACCTTTAACTTCAGCGTAACATTGTGAAGGTGACGATGTCGGATCCGCCTCTACGCTGATGATGCCGCGCTCAGTCTCTAAAGAACTGGATCTGGGGACTCGAACCAGAATTTTTTGAGCAGAGAAATCAATCAAACTTCTGGAACTAAAACATGTTTTTATTAATGTGCCAGAAAGTTTTGCATGTTTATATTTGTAAATGTATGTGTATATAACTGTTTCATATGTACAAAATCTAATAAATCGGACAAGAAAGTGTTTTTGATTTTAACATCTTTAATAATGTTGGTTGTGAAGTGTGACAGTCATGGAGGAAGTACTGAAATTCAATACCTTAACGAACCTGAAAAATATCTACTTTTTTGTAAAAGTACAAGTACCACATCAACAACTCTACTTTGTTATTACGTACGTAGTAAAAGTAAGTACATGATGCTTTTAAATGTCCTTAAAGTACTAAAAGTCAAAGTACTCGTGCAACATGTTGTCGGTTAATGTTCCTAAACAGTGATAATAAAATGTGACAGAGTAAAACTCAAAAGAATTAATTATTATTGTATGTTATTATTAGGTACATTCCACCACTGATATGTGAATATTTGTGCAGCACAAACTCTAATCGGGCGATGAGCACATCAAACCTTGTTCCACCTGCTCGGCTGTCTCCTGAGGCGTTGATGTTGAGGGTGGAGGAGGCGGGGGGGGGACCCCACCCCTCCGCCCACAGCGGCCATGTTTGCTCCGAGCCCCATTCGTCTTTCAACCGGGTCGATGACTCAGGGAGACGACGAGGACGAGGTAATCCTCTGAGCTGAGAAAACAAACACACAAGTCTGAGGTTGTCCCAAGAAAAACCTGGTCTGAGTTTGAGAAAGTGTCTTTGTCTCGACATGTGTCGGTATGTGAACGTGAGCCACTGCAGATTTAATACTTCAATACACTTTAAACGCCACATCTGAGGTATTAACCCGACTTAAATATGATGATGTGTCAATAGAAACTGCAAAATAAAGAGGTTTTTCTTCAAATATCCTCCGCTTTCTTCCCCTCAAGGCATTTTAATTCATTTCTTCTTCTACTGTTTATCACAGACACGTGTAACGAAGCTTATAGCGCCACCTTCTGACGACTCTGCGGCTCCAACCCACAAAACGTCTCTTGACCTACGCAAGACAAACATGGCTGCAAACGAAATGATCGAATGTCACGTCTGCAACGTTTCTGCGACGCTGACTGATGAGCTCATTGATGAGTTGACAGACACATTCAGAAACCAGACTGACTTTTTTATTGAGGTGATGCAGGTTGAGATCACTGGTGTTAACGCAAACATCACGTCAGCGTCGTAAAGGACGACGACGTGTTTCATCTAAACTTTATAGATCTTCTTGTGTCGGAGCATCAGGTCGTTGATTCGTCAACGTCTGGAGTCGATGACAATACGCCTCTTTTTTTTTTCATCAGGAAAAATCTAAATAAACAAACAGTTTGAGGCTGAGCAGATGCTCCCACACTAGGTGAGATTATAATCTCTCCATCTTCTTCTGGTTCTACCGGTTCTCAACTCATTTCTGTAAACTCATCTTAAGACTGCAGCCACATAAATACAATACAACTTTATCTACATGTGTTTTGTTAAACCAGGTGTCAGATACTTGATATAACGGGTCGTTGACACTGACACGAACACACAACAACAACATGGTGTTTTGTATCTTTATGTAAAAGTAGGACAGATTTTTTTTGGGTCAAGGAGGAAAAATAAATAAATCTTCAGTTTATGTAATTTCATCCGTTTCCTCCTCAAACAAAAATGAATCAGAATAGACAAAGTTTTCTACGCAAATTTACAACTTTTATTTTCTTATTCTCGCAAAAGTTCAAGTTCTATTAACGATTTTTATTCTCGCAAAATTACGACTCAATTTTATAGTTTCATGACCTTTATTCTTATAAATTAACAACATTTTCCATTTTAAATTTCCAACGTGGCTCTAACGCTCCGGCGTATAGATCAGAGCGCTGCCGTAAATAAACATCCATGTTCATCGGCTGATGTCATAAAGAAGCGGTGGGTGGTCACGACCTCATCGCCCTCGTGCAACGAACCATAAATAGGAATCAGTCGACGCAGCCGCTCGCCTCCGGCCTTATACAGCTGCAGCACACACATACGTTTAAAATGTTAACAATGATGTCGTGGTGAGTAACATTTAAACAGTATGAGGAAGAAGACGATGAAATGTCACCACTCATCCTGATGACAGTCACCGCTGGTTTCATTCACACCGGTGAGAAAGTGTGTGTGTGTGTGTTTTAATAGTTGGCAGCACAGTCACATAGTCACTGCAGGTGTGTTCAGGTGTGAACACAGGTGAGTGTGTGTTCAGCTTCGGTTCCCACGGAGCTTCACCTGGAGACAGAAACAACACAACACACACTTCTTGTAGATTTCTGAGCGTTTCAGTAACGTTTCACAACTTCTACAAACTGTTCCAGGATCAGTTTGATGCTGCAGACGATGCACCTGTAGCCGTACCGTGGTGCTCTATAATTTGAATGTTGGCGTCGTGCCCGCTGGTGATCGCCCCATGGAGGACGATTTCTGCAAAGCTTTAACGTTTCCTCAACACATTCCTGTTTTCATGCCTCTGCAGGAATCTCATCAGTCATCATTAAGTCATAATGAAATATTGTTACCGAACATTTCTGCTAAAATCCCTCTCAGGCAGACTTTTCTCGCAGCGACGGCGTGTTTCTCATTCAAATCTGTTGCATCGTTTTTTGTTTTTTTTTTCTCTCTAACATGCAAAATATGTTTGTGTGTTTCAAGTGGCTATAAATAGCTGAAATGTTTGACACCCTGCTCATCCCCACCTACAGCGTTTCAACATTTCTTCGAGGTAACTAAAGTTCATGTGGATGTTTCCCAGCACCGTAGAAGCATCTGCAGATCTCTACACTCTGCATGAAGTTGGATGATGATGGTGGTGGTGGAAGTTTTCCACTTAATTCTGTAGTCAAGTGTCTTTTTTTTTTTCCAGTGTGAAGTTACTGAGAATTTGTGTTGCCCACCGTCTCTTTAAAACCTCAGGTTGCCTCCTCATCGTCAGCGTTTCCATCAGATCTTTTTTAGGTGATAAGTTTATGTTGGTGTACAGCGACTCATCCATCACTAATCTAAACAAACTACTGATAAAACATTCACAGGTGGGTGTTTTCTTTTTCTTTTTTTTTTTTTTTTTTTACAAGAACTAGAGACAAACCTCCTAATAATTCCTGAAAACACTGCCAAGGTTTTGTTTTACTGTATTTTAAAGTGGTTTCAGTTTTGGATCCGATGCACAAGAAGATGATGATGAAACAGTTTCTGACTTCCAGTCATTTCCTTTCATGAGTAGTGTCTTATTTTTGGTTTGATCATCTCTTCTACTTCCTCTTGTTGTAGCTTTTCAACGGGGTCAGTTGAACTTGGGGTCTTTGTCACCACGGCAACAAGTCCAACACCCCCTCCAGAGCCAGGTTACGTTGGTGGAAGGAATGTTTGAGTTTGACCGTCTGTTTGTTTTCACAGTCAAATATCCAACTATGAACGTGTTAACAGGCCTTTTCTACCAGCACCTACTCGTTTTTCCACATGATGCTAGTTCCTGGTACCAGCTACAGTTCCTGGTACCTGAACAGCATTTTTTTTTAAAAACACCAACCAGAGTGATAGCCGTCGTCGTAGCTACCTGGTTGTAAGCTAACCCAGCAACAAGTACAGCATCTCCTCCATGTCCATTAATGTTTACTGATGTTTTTGTGTCACGATGTTGAGAAGGAACCAAACTGTGACAAAAAACAACATGTCTGCTACCAAACTGAGTAGAGTCGAGTGGGAAAGAGACATAAATCACCATTTTTTAACCACTAATAAAGCTCAAAATATCACTTCACTTCAGCAGTAGCATGAATAGGGTCCCTACACATAAACTGAAGTACTGATAACTTAGTAAGTGAACCCAGAGTTTATCAAAAACACTGTTTTACAAGACTTACCCAACGATTACAAACTGCAAGAACGATTAGTTCCAGAAATGAATGTTTGTAGCCGTTTGGGGCAAATATCAGTTTGTAAAAACATTTATGTTCTAACATTGCATTCAGACATCAAAAACCAAACCTGACAGCTTCATTAGTTTGTTGCATCGGGTCAAACTTTGACCTTTGACGACTTGAATTAACTTGAATTCTTTTTGTGACGTATGGAAACATTCTGTGCCGTTTTCCAAAGAAAACCGCTTTTGTTTTTGTGAAGTTCAGCTGTCAATCACACCAACACACACACCCACACACACATCCAGGAACTAAACATCACAGGTTAAATAAAGAAACACAGGTGTAAGGGATTCCCCTCGTCCACCTGAATGAAAACCAACATTCAGTAGTTTGTTGATTTGACCTCGGTATGTGAAGGAAATGCTCGATGTTGTAATTAAAAAAAAAAAACAAAAACAGAAGAAACACACTTCTTCCACTTCAAACAAATCCTCTTTGCTTTACACAAATGTACCAGATGCATCACACAAGTTGATTCCATCTGTTACTAATATGTACATGCAAAAAAAACCCAAAACTTTTTCTCTTCCTGGTTTTTGTTTGTTCTTTCTCTTCCTTCCATCCTGTCATTTGACCGGTCACACTCACACAATCGTTTATTTCAAGGCTTCGATGTGACATTTGACACAAACTTTATGGTTCTGAAACAAATGGATGATTGAGGTTGATGGATTCAACCCTAACCTGGGTCATTTTTTTTTTTTTTTTTTTGTTTTTAAGGATGTAAAGGTCATGTCTGTCCCACTGGGTTAAAAAACAGCTTTCCAGAGAAAGCTGTTTTTTGAGAAGCTGCATCAAAACAACACAACCCACCCCGCCCGTTGCACTGCTGTTCCCAACCATGAATCAAACATGACGATCAATGCTGCATGAAAACAAAACACGGGTTCATCTGACGCGTGAAGATAAATCATCACCTGAAACGACTACCGAGCTGCTGTTTCATCACCTGGAGAAAGTTGGCAACGAGTCCAAAAAGGATGAATCGTTATTTAAATTTTAAAATCATCTGTTCTACAGAAGAAGTGCTCACCGGTTTCACCTTGTAGCTGCAGATGTTTCCCAACATCAACAGCCTGAGGAAGCTGAATCATATTCAGCTTATATAGTTGTGTTTTACAGTATCACAGACTCGTGAAGCTCAGACCGATCAGATCAGACTTTCCTGGTTGTTTTGTTCTTCAACTTGAGCTGATAACTTTGTCTTTGACAATCTTTATCCTAATCGCTTTTTATCTCCTCAGATATGTGATCAGATGAGTAGGATAGTGTCTGTATTCGATGCGTTCAATAGCATCATTGTCTCCTCTTGACTTGACCTTTCTTGCCTTTCCAGGAACGTCAACCCAGAGGCTCCGTTTACGTGAAGGAAGTGATAAACACTTCGTCTAAAACTAATTCATCTGTTTTTTTTTTCATACATATGCTCTGTCAATGAAGCATCGAAACGGGAAATGATGGTTGTTTTTTCGAAGGTTCGTTCAGTCCAGTCACTGCGATTCTTTATTATTCTTCTGAAATGACTCGACAACTTTTGAATTTGACCATCTTAGGGTGTTTTCACACTTGGTCCCTTTAAACGAACCAAACTCAGTCCCCTAAAAGTGGACCGACAGAAAACAGACAGTTGTGTTTGTGTTCACATTGTGAAAGAGCGCACTGCGCAGTTTAAAGTGAACCGAGCCGAGACGGCGGCACAGTTCGCGTGAAGGGGTCTGACTGATCACACATGAGCCAAAACATGCTCAGTTATCGATCTGAGTTCGCTTTAAAGGCCAGGAGCGACCAAGTGTGAGAACGCCCTCGGAAAATGTTTTCCGGCCTCGTGTAAACTTTACCGACCTTCGAAGTTTCTCGGTTAATTTTGAACCTTGAACTTGAGCATCTGGAAAAACAATGATATATCCGTGTTTCTGTGGAGGAGATACATGACAGAAAATGCATGTGAATGAAGTTTCTGGACAAGGATCCGGTGTGTCAAGGATATTGTATCTTTCTGTCGGTTATTGAGCAGCTGCAACAACATTTGAAAGTGTAATTTAAAATGTTGAAATGGGAATCTCTTCGTCAGAGCAGACGATTCCTCTGAACTCTGAGCGCCGCTCTGGGGTTTCCCTGCTGCCGGTCAGAGTGGTCATTACAGGAAACAACATAATGTCACTAACAGTGACATACCGGTGAAAGGACGGTGGGGGGAGGGGGGGGCGTAGCCAAAAGGCAGCTGACGTTGACCAGTAGTCAGAGGTTACTCAGAGACGGCAGAGTCATCAGTTTGTGGTTTTTGGAGACGTCGGCTGTGAAAAGCAGCACGTTTTTGGAAGATTTCAGCGGCTCTGTGTGAAATCCTCCGACTAGAAACATCTGGGATTGGTTAGAAACACCTCCCCACCACCGCCACGCATCTGTTAGTCCAATCAGAGCGATGATGAAATCAGAAGAGCAGCTACAGCTTCGAGGTTTTTATCTCAAATTTAGAAAAAAGATTACAACCAGGATGTAAAAGCAGCTTCGATGTGTTCAATGGCCTCATTGTCTCCGTTCTTACCTCTTGTTTCCCGTTGGCATGTCAGGTATTTCCAAACTTTTCCACAAAGGGTCATGTGTCTGCAGGGTTTTGTTTTCGCTCCAACCAGTCAAGAGGACACAATTCGACCAATCAGCTGTCTAAAGACTGAGATCAGTTGGTTGGAATAAAAACCTGCGGCTGTTTGTGGAACAGTTTGGTCCGTTTCAGACCGAGCGTTTGTCACCAGACCAGAGACGTCCAGTCTGTTTTACCTTTATTGTTACTTTGCTGTTCATCCACCAAAACAGGAAGTGAAAGTGCTCTGACAAAACGTGATGCGTGATGGTTCATTTCCTGTGATATTTTTTTTTTTTAATGTTTTGAAGTCAAAGATGAATTTACCCTTTGGGTCATTAAAGTTGCACCATTAAAGTTGGGAAAATTGAGAGTTTGACGTTTGACCTCCTGAGGTGACTCATGTGACGACTCACACGATGACTTTGATGTAAAACGATCCATTTGTGTTTTTTTTCTTTTGAGGTTTAAATCACCAAAAAAAAATTATTGTTTCTGAAACCTCCGGCTAAAGTGGAGAAAGTGGAAAAATTCCATGGAAAAGTTTTCAAACGTCACAGTATGCGACAGCACATACATGTAAATTAAAATAAATAAATCTGGTGTGAGCGAGGATATTGTTGAGGTGGGAAATGTTCACGAAGCGAGCAGCTTCAACGTTTGAAAGTGTCAGTCGGACGTTTCTTTATTGACCAAAGTTTTTGGTGAAAATTGAGAGTTTGACGTTTGACCTGCTGAGACGACTCATGCGATGACTTTGATGTATGAAAAATGGTGCAAGACAGTCAAAACTTTTATATTTGTAAAAAAAAAAAAAAAAGGAAAAAATCTGAAAACTTTGTCAAAACTTCCCGTCAACAACCAAAACAGAGACAAACTTACAATAACAATTATGAAAACGAAAAGACAGACAAATGTCCAGGAATAAACACGTGACACGTTTTGGATGAATCCCGAGCAGAGCTGCAACAAAACTGGACACCTCCACCCGCTGCTCCTCCTCCATCTGCAGCCGGTGGTCGTCGGGTTTGTCACGTAGCCGGTTTTCATGGCAACGCGCCAGAGACGAGCCAAACAAAAGCGTTTTGATCAGCGTTATCGCACAACAGTGACCCACATCACATGGTCATAATGACCTGACAGCCGGTGAAAGTGTGTGAATGAGTACATCAGACTGCTGACTTAAACTGTCCATGACTCCTCGCTTGGATCAGAAAAGATTTATTGTAATTATGTTTAACACGAGCGTATGACTCAGCCGTTTTTTTCTTAAACAAAAAAAAAAAAGAAGAAAAAGAAAGAGCAGCGTCTGCTCTGCTGGGAGTCCATCCATCCGTCGCTTTTACAGTCAAAGTGGAAAAAGCGCCGCATCTGGACGTAAGAGCCGTGAGCTCATTTCACCGTCTCGGTCGGAAATAAAACACAAGCACAAAAGGAGCATTAGCGACGCTGAAACAACACAGACGTTTAAATTTCACCTCAGTTACCGTCGGGGGTGGAAAAAAAAAAAACGGCTGCTGCAGATTCCTGACACAGTTTCACAGCCACGTTTTAAACACATAGTGCGTTGGGTTCACGGAGGGCGCAGTTGGTTTACAGTTCATTTTGCATTTTAGATCATCACTGTAACATGGTTCCCCTGCGTCTGGTTGTTGTTTGTGTTAATGAAACCAGACTCGTCTGTTTCCATCTCAGAGACGTTTTATTCTTTCAAGTTTCTGCACTAGTTGTTGAACTAACACCTCAATGAGTTAGCATTTTATACAAAACAAAGACGCTTAAATTTAAAATAAAAACAAGCGTATGAGACAGAGAAATGTTTCAGTAGGATTGGACCAGGGTTTCCAGACGGTGCAGTTATTTTCTGTTTCATTTTGAAGTTGATTTTTCTTGTGTTTTTGATTATCACCGTAATATCTTTCACCTGCATCTCGTCGTCATTTGTGTTCACAAACCAACCGGGTCGTCCTTTTCTTTCAAGTTGCTGCACTAGTTGTTGAGCTAACATCTGACGGACGATGCTAACACGTTGACCTCCACTATACTGATAATCTGTCAGCTTTCAGACATCAGTAATTATCAGCTGATGTTACCAGTTTGGCGAGTATGTTGTAGGAAGAGGAGAAAGTGAAAACGTGAGTGAAAACAAAAAGCGTCTCAGACTTTCGACACACTCAGGTGCTTGGATGCTCTTCTTATCACCGCCGGCTTCCAGAGAAGAAAGATTTATTTCTTCCTTGACTGGTTTTCGACTGGATCAAACTCACACACTGCGCATCCTTCCTCAACAGCCTGCTGGAAAATATGAGCGCAAAACCTCTTCATTCACCTGAATCACAACAAGATTTTTATCCGTTTATTTATTTCCCTTCAAGATTTCCTTGAAAGATACAGGACTCACATAAACATGGATTTTATTCAAGATGAACTTTAAGCAGCAACTTTTAACAAAGGTGTCGTTATTTACCTCTAACGAATCTGTCGACTTATTTCAACTTACACAAAGTTTAAGAGTTTTCTGACGTCTTAAAGTCCAACTGTCCAGACGTTTCTGAGTCACACGCATCTGGGTTTAGTGGTCACCAGCTCACACACACACTAACACACTCCTCAGTCAGTTTTGCCGTTGATGCCAAATTAGGAAACGCTGCAGCAGTGGGCGAATGTTGCACCTCGCTGTGGGTGATGTCATGCCACCGGCGTCCTCGTCCTGCAGCACGTCGGCGTGTTTCTGATTCTCTTCTGCTGCGTCTCTGAGGGAGACAAAAGGAAACACGAAGTCGCAGCTATTTGAAACATGCGGGATATGAAGTGAATGCGACAGAAACCAAGAAGAGAGGATGTGACATGCGGCAAAAATGTACCTGGGAGGAGAAGGACGCTGCTTTCACAGCGAGTCAAACCTCGGACGACATCGAGATGAGATTCCTGCAGAGGCTGAACTTTGGGTGTAAACCAGAAATGCAGACGTTTTTTGACGCTACTGATGAAAACCTGTTGCAAAAACTCACAAAACATCAGTTAAAAATCTGAGGAAAAGGACTGATGCAACAAACATCAACTTCCTGTTTTCGTCAAACTCAGGTTTTGACCAGTTCAGCCTAAAGACTGAAGAGAAACCTGGTTTATTCAGGGAATCAGTGAATCTACATTGTAGAAACCAAACAAACCCGAGGAGACAACTCCTCAGACCAGAACTCAGGTGGAGGACAAAGGCACAGAGGACGGGGACGTAAAGAAGAAAGAAACAGTCAAAAGAAGAAGAAAAAGCCTGTGACTCTATCTTTTCTTTTATTTCTTCAGAGGAAACTGAACAAATCTGAACCTCAAGTGACTCTAATGGTGATTCCCCGGTGACCTTTATCTAGTTTACCTTTTTTTTAAGTAGCGTGATAAAATACAACTATGACGTGGTCAAACCAGAGTCCAAACAACAGAACAGAAAGAGGCCTGAGGCTCCATCAGAGCTGACGTGGTCCAGGAAGAGACCTGTTCCTCTTTGAAATAAACTCACAATGTGGACACAAGAAGAACACGTGTGAGAAGCCCCATTGATCTAAATCAACACTGTGTCTTTCAATAAAACTCCAAACCTTTATCACATATTTATTTTTTTTTTTGTTTCTTCAGCCGTTCTGGTTGCACAAACTCTGCAGAGCAGAAAAAACACACAACATCTGATGCAAAGGGGAAATATCTCGGTGCAAGAGTTCAAACAGAAGGAAGTGGGAAAACCAGCAGATGATTCACGAATTTGGCAACTTCTTCTAAAAAGAAAAAACCCGCATGCAGACCAGCAGCCCTCCCTACCCTCCCCTCCGGTTTGATCAGATGATTGTTGCATCATTTAACATCCAGAGAGGGAGGGAGCGAGGGATCCCGCTGGATCTGGGCCCAGATGGATAACAAAGGTCAGACGAATTCCTGTCTGCTCTGCAACACCTCGGAGTTTAGCTGGAAGAACATTGTCCGAGCAGAAACCTGCAGAAACAGACTGTGATCAACACAGAACAATGTAACACACCTTCATAAAGCTGCGGCGTTGGATTTCACTTGTTAATCACCCGATACGTGATGTGTCGCAACACGATCCGACCTGGTAAAACAGGCCGGTGCAGAGTCTGCACTGATTCCCAAGAACAGAGACAAATCTTATAAGCGCTTTTTACTGCAATCGATGAGTGTGATGAGTTTGACTTCATTATTAAGAAATTAAAATGCGCAATATACCGTGATTTCACTACGCTACTTCGAGTCAATGAAGACACAAAGTAATAAAAGTTTAAAAATTCAGTCAGAGGAAGTTTCCACTGATGTTGAGATGTCACAGCCGTTTACACCACGACATCATGTGAAGCTCGTGTTTATTCCAACACAACCGGCGTTTTACCAGAATAAGTCACGATTTCATCCATTTCCTCCTCAAACTAAACCATCGCTTTCTTCCAAAGTCGTGTTTTTTCTTTCTTCAGAACAGACGAAGATTTTCTGCACAATCGTCTCAAAGTCCTGACGCTTGGAACAACGTGGCGTTGACGAAGTGTTAACGATGACAACACACAACTTAAAATACGACTTTTATTCTGGTAAATGTACAAATTCATTTGTTGTACATTTACGATTCTTACTCTTGTAAAACTACAATTTTATTGTCGTAAACTTATGACTTTTATTGTTTCAAATTACAACTTTTATTCTTGTAAACTTTCGACTTTTATTCTGGTAAATGTACAAATTCATTTGTCGTACATTTACGACTCTTACTCTTGTAAAACTACAATTTTTATTGTCGTAAACGTACGACTTTTATTTTGTAAACTTATGACTTTTCTTCTGGTAAATTTACGACTATTATTCTTGTAAACGTGCGACTTTTGTGTCAAATTACAACTTTTATTCTCAGAAACTTTCAACTTTTATTCTGGTAAATTACGACCTTTATTCTTGTAAACTTACAACTTTTGTGTCAAATTACGACTTTTATTCTCGTAAACTTTCAATTTTTATTCTCGTAAACTTTCAACTTTTCTTCTGGTAAATTTACGACTTTATTCTTGTAAATTTATTACTTATATTGTTGTAAACTTAAGACTTTTATTTTTACAAATCTACAAACTTTTATCTTGGAATTTTACAACTTTTGTTCTGGTAAAATTACAGCTTCTTTGTTGAACTTTAACACCAGTTTTTTTTTCCCATCATTCCTCTAATTCTCCGTCACAGCAGCTGTTTACACTAAAACATCACGTGAAGCTCATGTTTATTCCAACACAAACATGTTTTTTTTTTTAAAAAAAAAAAAAAAAAGGGATTATTTTGACTCTTTTTTGTAGAATAAAACATTCT